>JACJUY010000179.1:2772-320606 GCA_014220935.1 Platorchestia sp. MABIK | reverse complement strand
TTGTTTCTGTTCGGCTTTTGGTTGGTTACAGTGGGTGGATAGAAACGCACTATCTCAGCATTGCTCTTATTAATGAACAAACCATACGAAATGTACTAATAGACAAACCATACGAGGTGTACTAATAGACAAGCCATACGAGGTGTACTAATAGACACACTATCAGAGGTTACAAGTAGATTAACCATACAAGGCGTACTAATAGACAAACTATCCGAGGCGTACTAGTAGACAAACCATACGTGGCGTGCTTATAGATTAACCCTGTCAAGGACTAATCAAATAAAAAATATCATCTCTTGGATATTTTATGCTCCAAGAGATGGCTGGCAACTTATAAATAATTTGATTACTTCTAGAGAATTCCTCGGAATTCCTGAACAATTAGTTGAATCAAAGTAAGAAAAGACAAAAACGCTGTACCCAATCAGATTGAAGCTCTGTCGTAAATGACTATCAGGTAGTGAGAAAAGGTTAGTCACAAAGTAATTTACAGAAGCATATCGCTTCTGTAAATTCGCTTCTGTAAATAAATCGCTTCTGCACACAACACGCACATCTAGAAACGCGTAAACAAACTTACACGCAAAATGAAATTCAAGGCTTGTTCTACATACAGACAGAGAGATAATTTTTTCACGAGCGCTTTATTTCATTTGTCTGTTTATATTTTTCCTCTTTTCTATTCACCGAAACTCCCTCTGGGGTAGTGAATCATTAAGCAAGTGTAAAATATACATTTATTTCTGAAATATGGTTCAGTGTTAACTGGTCGCAGATCTTTGGGTAAAATGTGACGTATCTTGATGTTTTGTTTTTACGTAAAAAATAGAAATAGAAACATAAAAATGTATATGTGTGTGAACATGTACATGTGCAAACACATACATAGACATACATGTTTGCGTGTGCGTACACACACATACATGCACACACTTCCACACACATATTCATATATATACGTATTGAGAATGAATTTAAGAAAAATAAAAGTAAACACAAAAAACAATTTTGGTCATGCTGCATCTGAAATGCCGGTCAAGCTCAGTGTAATCGTAGAAAATACCCTGAGAAAAACTAAGTAGTGGGAAAAACGACTTCGAAGAATGTAAAAATGAAATGGATTTTAATTTTCTCACAGAAATTTAAAAAAACCTCAACCTACCATCGAAGAACTACAACAACAACAAACAATATATTTCATATCCTCTAGGTATTCTCTGCAACATCGTGCGGACATGGGTACATGGGATAAAATGGAGACACAGTGTAAGCCGGATGTCCCTTATGAGTAGCAAATATCTTCAAAATTTTGACAGAAATGCGTAAACAAACATATACTCAAAACGAAAATTCATAGCTTGTTCAACATACGGACAAAAAGATAATTTTCCACGATTCATATACTCAAATTGTGCTTTTTTCCACTAATCTAGTTGTATTTTTCATTTTTCTTATTCACAGAAACGCCCCTTGGGGAAGTGATAGATGATTTTCGAATCATTTAGCATGTGCAATAAAATAATTAACCGGATAGTACTCACGTAAAAAATAGAAATAGAAACATGTACATCAATTTATGTAGATATACATATACCTACATACGTACACACACACATTAATATAGATACGTATTGAAAATGAATGTGAGAAAAAAATCTACATATAAAATTAAAAAGATTAAAAACTACCTACCCCCTAGTAAATCGAAAATGACAGTCGAGCTCACTGTAATTGTAAAAAATTATTCGAAAAAATAGCTAAAAAGAAAGAAGACTTCAAAAAACGTATAAATGAACTGGTTTTTAATTTCTTAATCGAAATTTTAAAGAAAACTCAGGTTGCAGTCAAGAAACAACAACAGCAAAGGAAACATCTCGGGGTTCACATCCTATCGGTACTCTCTTCAGCATTATTCGGATAAGGGTACATGGGATAAAATGTAATACTATTGTAGCCGGATATCACTTCTGAGTTGCGAATATTTATAAAATTTGGCACGTAAATTTTTACCAAGATTTTTCACCTTATCTACTGGTTCAATTTTATCGTCTCCAAATGTTAGCGTAAATGGTGGTAAATTTCTGGTCGCATTCTGTGATCCAAAAATAATGCATTGCGTTTTAATTGCGTTAAGTTTGAGGCCATTATGGTCATACCACAATTTCAAGTTTCTAAGAAGGGTTTCAGCGTTGTCTGGTGTTTCTTTCGAATCCGCTGTCGAACTTTTCACAACAATTTGTACGTCATCAGCACACATTGAGATTTTTGTGTTTGCCAGCATAGTGAACAAATCATTGATGGAAATTGAAAATAGGAGCGGGCCGAGGATTGAACCTTGAGGAACGCCAAAATTATTTGGTATGAAAGATGACATTTTGTTATTCAAGCACACTGCATGAGAGCGGCTTAGTAGGTAGCTTTCAAACCACTGAGTGTCTATTCTGAGGTTTCAAATTTTTTGTACAAGTTTTTTATGCTCAACACTGGAAAGCTTTGGAAAGATCAATCAATGGGAGAGTTTTTTTTTGTTCTATATCATTGCAAATTTTTTTTATATTAAGCAGGGCGTCTTGAGTACTGGGATTTCTTTTATAATTCTGTAAACATATTGATTGCGGTGAAGTAGATGTGACTCGTCTATGTAAGACGAGAGCTGGTTTGTTATTACTTTTTCTTATATTTTGGACATAACAGGGAGGAGACTGATTGGTCTGTAGTTTGCTGCTATGTCGATATCACCAGATTTATGTAACAGCTTAATAATGGATAGTTTCCATTAATGGGGAAACTTGTTCGTGGCTATAGATGGATTTATTATCAAACAAATCTGGGGTGCTGTGACGGGAAAGCTGTCTTTTATACATTGGGGGCTAATGCCATTATGTCCAGTTGTTTTAGTATTTTTTAGTGGGTAAAAGATTTTTCGTATCTCTACAACGCTAACCGGCTTTGGTCTCCATTTGTTTCTAGTATTTGGGGATGAAACATCTCTCAGATTGGCACCTGTAGATGTGTCTGAAACTGTCCTGGACACTTCATTGAAAACATCTTCGCCAACTTTTGGGAAGAAAGTGTAAGTCATTCGCCGTTTTTGAGGGGTTGCCAAAAGTGTTTTTGCAGTCTGATTTTTTACACTGAGCAATTTCTCTAATGATTTCCCAAGTTCTTTTTGGATTTTGTTTTCCGCCAACAGTTCTTTGTGGAAGTAGTCTCATTTTGAATCCCAAGCTTCTCTTCGTAGGATGTTTTCATGATCTTTATATAGCTTTCTAAGCGTACTGTCTGATTTGATCAGTTTGTACTCACGCTGCAAATTTCTTTTAGCTTTGCTCAACTCTTCTATCTCGTCTGTTATCCATTTAGAAATTCTTGACTTAACTTTCTTCGTAGTGAAAGGTGCGCATTCGTTAAGCACTGATACGAAATTTTCATTGAAAAACGAAACTTGTAGATTGACATCATCGGTGTTTTCCATACCTTGAAATTCGCTCCATCTATCGAATGGCTTTTCTTGAAATATTTCAGGGGAGTAGGGGTTTTTCATGCGATATGTAATGTAACAAAATTTCTGTTTCTCTTTTGCAATATTGATTGGACATTCTACCGAATGATAATCAGAAAAGGACGGTAAGATCTCTGTGCTGAGTACTGCTTGGGGATTGTTTGTAGTTGCTAGATCAAGAAGAGTTTTGGAAGTGTTGGTAATGAGCGTTGGTTCTTGGACCATTTGTGAAAGATTAAGTCTGTGCAACATTCTGTTCAGCTGATTGTTTTAATTTGTCAGATCTACGTTAAGATCTCCGAAAACATAGAAAAACTTTTTGGCCGCAGAGATTAACTTAAGCGTTTTTTCTATGAAATCTAATGTTGAACGTAGAGATGCTGACGGATGTCTGTGAAGACTGCCGATAAAAAAAGACTTGTTTTTGTTTACTTGAACATTGAGCCAAACCATTTCTGTGCCTTCGCATTTTTCTTTAATCGGAAATAAGGATGTTAAGTAGACATCTTTGATGAAAATGCATGAACCGCTACCATACTTGCTCTTGACTCCGTCATAACGGTACAATGTGTTGCCGGTAATGCTGAAATGTGAAGGGAAGGGAATTCTCCGTGAAAAGTTATTCAAAAGTAACCTTTGCCTGCAAAATTTGGTTTTGCGATGAACTCTTCATTGAGAAAGGATAGATGACCTGTTAAAATTTTTCAACTTTTCACTAAAATCGAGGAAGAAAACCCACACAACACAGTCCAGGACAAGTCGCCGCAGCATTGCGGGTGGCAGCCAAGGTGGCCGGTTGCCTGCTCGAAATGCGCCACTTTACGCAGCATAATCGCTGCAAAGGCAGGTACCATGGTAGAAGAAACAAGGTGTGGTCAAACCTATTTTTTTTCCTTTGTGGATTTGCTGACGTTACGGCAACGAACCATTACCAGCGCTCATATCTCACCTTACATATCTGCTAGCCCCAAATCTGTCACCAATATTGGACTAAGGACATATCGTTGTGGTAACGTCATCCAGTGAATTCGAAATAAAGCTTTTCTATTGGCTAGCCGAACAAAAAAATGTGTAATTTCCCCCAAAGAAATGACCCTACCTTGTTTCTTCTACCGTGGCAGGCGCTGCCGTCTAGTAGCCATTATTGCCGAGACGCTGCGTAGCCGCAACGTTGCCAGCAGCTTGCATTCGACGCTGATTAACATCCACACAAAAACATATATGATGATTGTCTGCCACGAAACGGCGTGATTTTTTATGGAATATATATGTGAAGGGCCACACTCTCCGACCATGACACACTTTTTGTGCACAATTAGAGTTTATTCATGTTTATCAACTGAAATTAACTTTCATTCATTTACGCTTTCAGAAATTCACACTCAAGATAATTCTCCTCGAAACTTGTCAAGAAGACCAAATTTTATCTCTTCTGTCGGCTTAAACGTTTTACCGTCAATAACGTTTAACCAGATTTGACTGCTCGAATCAATAACGATGCAATTTTAAAAATTTCGACGAAGTGTTTTCACACTTTTTGTTAATCAATTGATTTTTCAGGTGAAAATTTTCACTAAGCTACTTAAAATAAATATACCACGAACAATCTCTACTTGTATTTGATAACGCTTAGAAAAGCATTCTTGGATTTTGAAAGAGAAATTATCTGAATATTCCATATTATAGTAAAATTAAATCAAAGAAATGTAGTTAATATATTTGAAATAGATTCCATCAGAAGTAGAAGCAAGCATTAGAGGCATTGTTCGCATGCATTACCATGGGAGGATTACCATGGGATTCTTGTACCTTCAAACGACATAGCTCGTTAAAAGACATTCGAAATATAAATCAGCATCGTCTTGTGTACATTTACGTGCTATCAATCGTTCGATGGTGATTAACTTCTGTCAATCAATCAAATTTTCTTTCGTGATCAAAGAATTGGTGGTATAATAAGCCTTAATCTTTGAACACCGGAAGTTCTAGATTAAAAGGTGCACATGAACACGTGTCTAAATATTATACGTGTCTAGTACAATTCGCAAATTTTCATAGGAAATCAATTAGTTTTGCGCAATTCTCCATCAGTTCTTTACTGGGCGTTCTTTTTTGTGCGTCTAACTTTGGAATACGAAAAATACTAAAAATAAACGCACCTGTGATAATTGCCAATTATCAAGCTTCTCAGAAGACTGTGGTTATCCTTGTATGGTTAGTCTTATATTTCTCATGAGAAGAAAGCTGTTGTTCACATGGGATTAATACGAAAAAAATTATACCTGCAGGGTTTAAGTGTTGTAAAATTGACGAGTCAGTCTATTGGGTAGGTATTATTTGCAATCTATGGACCTTCTCCAAACTATTTTCGTGCTACTCCTACAAATTTACCTTTTTCACAATGAACGGGTTATGTAGAAAATTGATATGCATATTGCATATTGTGTCAGAAAATGGCAGTGAAATTACTGAAATAATTACAGCAATAAAATTTGTGTTTCTAAATCGGTTTCCAGTAGAGTTTTGACTCAATTTATACCAACTGCGTCCTTGTCTTCTACAGTACAATAGTTCATCACATAAGTCAATTAATAAAATGCAGCGCAAAACTACGAGCATAAATGATGATACACAGATCATGACTGATAGTTTTCATTTCCCGAAAAGATCACAAAATGTGAGGTTAAACAAATCAAGTACTAGGTTTTGAAGAAATATCTTTCAGAGTATTCTTAGCGTTTCTCTCAAGGGATAATTGAAAAAAATCTTTTAGGCCATTACACAATGTTTCCACAGGTGTGCTGTCGTAAATTTTAAACCAATCCTAGTTTGCTGCTTCGTTGAAATGGAAGAAATAAATCCCGAGAAACGATCGAAAATATGAATATGCGTTGATGTTTGAGAATGTAGGGCATTTTTCACCACTCACGAAGGCATGACATTTGTCATCCTCCCTCAGTAGTTGTCTCACTAAACACGAGAGGTAGAGTTGAGAAGCTCGATTGTTATTTTTGAAATAAAGCAATGAAATCATTCTCCCATTAATTTACCTTCGGGTTAGTCTCCTATGTGCATTTGTTGAAAGCTTCGAATTGATTTTCTCACACAGGCAATGCTGCTGTTTTTATTTCTGGAATGTTTCGTACGTGAATAAGATTGACTCTATTTCATGAGGAATTAGGCTGTTTTCATGAATTAACAAGCAAGTCACTACAAAAACCAGCTGGTCTATGCAAATGGGGAGAGTTGAATTATTTCAGCCTCTCTGAATATTTTATGGTCTAAATGTTTCACAAACGTTCAGACCCTGAATAGAAAATTGTTAGTGAATCTGTAATGATTAATGTATAAGTTCTGACTGGGCGAACTTCGAGTTCAAAATTACATATGATGAAACCTGGAAGATTTAGTGCATTCAGGAGGAACAGCTAAACACATGTTGGGACTCGCATGCGCTATCAAAATTATTGCGATAGAAATGACTCCACGAAAACTTGACCTCCTGGAACATGCGAACTTCAACTCATGACTAAAGAATTAAGCACGCCAGCTGCGCCGGGATTTAAGCTTGATTTTTTTCACTGCAAATGGATTGAAACAAAGAATATCGTTTGAATTGTTTGCCACACGCAATGCTGAGGGTTGCCATAAATATTTGTTAGAAATACTTTTATGGCGGAATATTCCAACGTGTCACATAAAAAACGGGAACCTATTAACTATCCAATACAATCAAAAGCGATGGCATAAAAATATTTCATTCACAATAATTTAAACATTAAAAGATGTAATTTAAGAAACAGTGATAGAATTTCATTTTTTTAAATGGCTTCCCTTAGAAAGCGTTATCTTGTATGAGTGTATTCTTGAAATCGGATAATGGAAATTTCATCCTGAATTATCTGTTTTAACTCATCAACAATTCTTGGTAGAGTCGTGTACACTTTACTATTGAGATGGCCTCACAAGAGAAATCACAAACGGATGAGGAGGTCAGGGAACGTTACCGAATCTTGAGATCACACTGTTACCGAATTGGGGCTGAGCGAGAATTTTTCGATAACCATGTTGTTTTTTTATTATCATACGCGGCCGTTCTTTACAATAGATATCGTTTTATCACTCCTAGTGATTCAGCTTCGCCAGGTGGTTGACTGTACGATGTTCAATTCTATCGCCAACGGTTGTCTCCATCTGATCACTGAAAACAAACTTAACGACACTCATTCTCAGGCGCTTCTTCGTTAGTGGGTGTACTTCTTTTCCCGGCTGCATAATGACCAATATAACTGGCTCTGCAGCCTCGCTAGGTACTCTGGCTTAAAATATCAATAAATTTTATTTGTAAATGGGTGCAATCTACACAATTCTATCCTTCCAAGCTGACAGCTGACTGTACACGGAGATAAGTTTGCTTTAACCTCTGGCTTACTTTTTTTCTGGTACAAGTAGTAGAGGCTAAAATTTGTGCTGTAATGAATTCTTTGATTTCGCTCAAAGTCTTTTTAGTTCTTGTGGCACTAGTTTTTCAAGCTTTATTTATTCTAAAGTGCATCACGGACTTCTAAAGTAATAATATTTTATTTCTTCCACGAGGATTTTTCTGTACGCGCTCAACTAACATTTATAATTATTTATCGCTCACACATTAACTCATGCAGCCACAATTGATCACCAACCGTTCGTAATATATTTCTCGACACAATATAATGAACCCGCTAAAATACACCAGTGTTCAGTGCCAACAGTGGATATTTTATTCGATTTTGCATCAATGGATAAATTCTAGTAAACTTTCTGCATAATGATCTGCACAATGCCAATAACCTAACGTAACTCGGTTACTTACCATTTCAAGCTCATATAAATTGAAGGATTTTTTGAAGCTTTACGTGGGTGAATTGTAAATGGGTGTATGAATAACGGAAGAATACAACTTCCTGCCATACATGAGTTACTAAACTATGACATCACTTAGGTGTAATAATAATTACCTCCGATTAAGTGAGTGAGATACTTAGGCGTTTTTTCACATGATTTCAGATTGTACATTCCCCCAGACTGTAAAATAACTGCAGAGAATTTTCTGATCAATCTCAACTTAGCCGTATTCCTTCATAACCATTTAAACCGGACTCTTGTTCCTTTTCCAATTTTAAACTCATGGAGGTTTTTACTCGGTTAGAAATTTTTGGTGTTATTAAGAGTTTCCACGTTTGACTATTTTTGAATTGGTGTAATTCACTTGTAACAGCCATATCACACTTTCCAGAAATCTTACTTTTTTGGGACGTCTCTATCTCTCGTCGAAGTGACACTTTGGTAAACTGTTATTCGATGTACAAGCTCCGTTCTACATGTACACCATTTCTTAAAGATTAAGAAATACATTATCTAAAGTATCTGTTGTCAAAGGAATTATTATTTTGAATAAGTAAATAACTTTGAAAAGCTAAGCAAACAAAGTTCCTTTCTATAAAGGTTTGCGTTGTGGAATAAAGAGTGACTCCATTATACGATCAATAGGATTGGTTAAAGTAGGTAAATCATTAAAACAATTTAGTGTCCGTGGAGGATTGCATTTCTCAGCGTATAAATAATTTATACATGGATGATGGGGAAGGATTACGGAGCTCTTGTGGTGACATACTCTGGTAAACGAACGCATAGCGCTCGCGTGGTGAAACCTCCTGACAGACTCACTCCAAGCGAACTACGTATGCCAATACAGAGCTGATGCAAACATGCCTGTCAGACGTATCTTTTTTGGGGAAAAATAAGCGAATTCAATTATTATTTATGAGAACTAAAAGGAAGCCTAGAAGAATTAGCAAATCTCTTATAAATTTTTCACCGATTACGGACTGAAATAGAGAAAGAAGAGTTTTGACCAAATCTTTTTCTCTAATAGTAAGCACCAATGGAAATAAATAAAAATTCTTACTTCAGTAATTCTTCAGAGCTTTGTAAATAAGCATTAATGGATAACCATTTAAATGAAAGAATTTTAAGAAGTAAATTCCTGACACAAGTGTTAGAGCTAAATCTTACTACAATGCTGCAGCTAAGTCTAAATGGGATAAATTTAAAATCAGAAGCTGTAATATCTGAAGAAATTTCACCCTAAGCGAGTAAAATTCGTTTATATAAAAACTGAACGGTGAAACTACTCCGATGCTTGGTACAGGGTAATTTATTGAAAAGGTGCTGATATTTTACCCAATTAACGTTCTGGAAGGAATATTTGGGTGTTTTAAATTTCAGTGAGCAAGAAGTGGAATTATTCTACTCATGGTATAATCGTAAATGAAATATTTGTGTATTTATAACTTCGGTAATCAAGAAAAAGGAGGTTCTGAGACTGATCAAGCAGCTTTAAAAAGTATCCTGCACTTATCGTTTGCACAAAGCCTGCGTTAATTCTGCTGGGATGGCTTTGCAAGGTGTATATGCAGAGTGTAAATTCTACTGCGAGAGAAGGCACAAGAGCCAGCCCTCAGCGATTGTATTCTAATTGTTAATAAATCTTTGTTCAAAATAGAAAGAGGAGTTTTTAGCAATGCGCTGAAGCAGAGACTTGAAATAATCTATTGAAGCCGAGACAATAACGTCATTTTCCAGCAAACAATTTGAAACCATTGGAATGATTTCGTTGCGTAGACATTTTGTAAAAAGTTATTCAACATCGGAAGAAGGCTTATTAAATTATCATCATGAGGTCATAAAACGACAAGAGTATGAAATTTTTCAACAGCAAATTCTTGCGAGGATTTAAAATCGTAACTCAAAATTTTGTTTAATTAAACCTGCAACTGCGAGACGCTGAAATGAATCTGTGACACGAAAACGCACCGATGAATTAGGTTCATGAATTCTAGACTACCCTATAGTAGCATGCGAGGACCAGACCCAGTTACAAACAGGGATTAATTTTTTTTAAAATAAGTTTGTTTCAAAACCTTTTCTGAAGAAATTGAAGACAGCAACAACAATACAGTAATCTTCACGTCAAGCATTTGAGTATCGTGCTAGATATCTCCTTAAAATTGAGTCAATCATGACTGATATTTTAATGTATTTACGTTTATTAATAATGCTTATTTTCAACCTCTACAAATAGGCGTGCTGGAAGGTCGCATGGCAGCGATAAGTTTAAAAACAAATAAAGATTGTCGGTCAATGAGCGGTATCTGTATAAGAAATGTGATTGTAAAAAGCTTCAAACGAAGTGGCACGGTTACAAAACTGAAATATAAGTTACAAGGTCAGTGTTAAATTATTTTGTAGGCGAGTCCCTGTTCGGGCGCCAATTTTTAGATTATTTTGTAGGTGAATCCTTCTTCGGATGCCAGTTGATAGATATTTGGGAGTGTCCTGTTCGGCGTCATCGATTTATAAAAGTCCCTGTCTTAGGGATTTCTGAGGGCCGTAAGTTGATTTCAAAGAAGCCGTATTTCTTAGGCTCGTTATTACTTTGGGATCTTCCTGATTTTTCAGGGATAAGCGAGAAGTCAATTGTTGACTGATTATTTATTATGGCGAGGTTTTTCTAAACAGTTCTTCTGTTCGGCGATAATTTTAATTTTTTTCCAGCGTTTCCGAGCTGATTTCAAGCTTTGCGTTTTCGAGCTGATAAAACAAGCTTCGGAGTTTTCGAGCTGAGCTAAATCAAGCTAATGAAATTTTGAAGTTTGAGACGGAAGTATGCTTCGCAAGTATCTGTGATACGCGAGCTCAGTTATTTGCGAGAAGAATTATTTTCCCTCCGTAGAACAGAGGCATCAGTCGACTTATCTTGGCGATGGCCTAACAGTCAGAATAGCATGGGTGGCATTAATTATGAATGTCGACGTTCTGAGCTCTTTCTAACGAGTTCACTTGACTGCCGCGTAGTGATGGGCCCTGAAACTCTTCACATGACGTCTGATAACAGCGTCTAACATTGCTTCTCTTAGCACGTTCCCCGCGTTTACGCGGCTGTTACGGTTGGTTTGGTTAAATTGTAAGTAGCAGAATAGGGAAATCGATTTTCCAGCTTAAATGAATTTTAATTATTCTCAATGAATATGAAAAATACAATTGAACGATAACATTTCACCTCGCATGATAACAACTATTTAAAAAAATGTCGCGAAACAGATCAAATGTCGTGCATTTATACCGGCACGTAAGTGGGCAATTTACCTGTTGGTACGGATGTGGCCCAATGCGCGAGGAACGTGTTAATTGTTCCATGTTTAGCTAATCTAACGAGATTTCATTTTCATTAAAAACTGTTTCAACAAATAGTTTCGTTGTTTTAATTTTATTCCAACAAGCAATAACTCACAAATCGAATTACTGCCTAGATTGTGTGTATACACCCATGTTCCATACATTCTCATCTCGATTTCTTTGTTCACTTTGGTTAACTCTTACTTTTCCACAATCTCATTCATTCGCAGAAAATTCCTACCAAATCACGGATTTTAGTATTTAATCTAAATGGCTTTTCTCGATTTAGTTATCATTGTAGCACTGACAGCCAGTTGCGGCACCGAGGGACGCATGCCCGAGGCGTACCTACTCAGTCACTTCAGCGTCCAATCTGTTTACGTGAAGGACTGGCAGCTCGCTGAGGGAAATTACTTCGATGCTATGCCAACTCACTCCAAATGTAAGTTTCCACTGTAGCAATCCTTTTCCATTCCTTATGTGCAGAAGGATTAACGTGAATATATGACATCTTATGCGAGAACTTCGATGTGATACCGACTCCTTGAAAGTAACTCTTCGTGGTAAAAATCCATTCTTCATTCGTTATACGGAAAAGAATAAATGACTTGTCATTGCATAACAAAAAGACGATACAATTGGCGCTTCTTCATTTGGATAAAAATTACTTGTTTACAAGTGGCATATTCTGCCAACAAGAATTGTTGCTCGTCAGCTAGTTTTACACACATTCCTGAATTGGCAACCATCTTCGTACTTCAAGAATTCACCATTTTAAAACACACTAACTCATTGCCTAGTGCTGAGAAGTACGCCAAAGTATCGAAGATTTTTACTTTCTCTGTCACACATTTCATGTATTTATCAAATAAATTAAGTGTTGTTTTGGGGTTGTACGTCCCAATTTGAGTTTCGCTTCAACTAACACTTCATTTTGTTCTACTCTTTGCACAGTGGCTGGGCATTGGGACTTCTACAGCTTCGTTGTTTGTGTAAATTGAAATTTACGGGCTTTGGCTTGGGGGAAAGAGTACAGGTAGTCCATCCATGGCAGACAACATTAATTTACAAGAATACTTCAGAAGGAGAGAACAAAATTTATTGACATCCAGAAAATAAATCAAAGAAATAAGTCTACAGGACCAAAATATTTAGCCAACAGTGATGTGTTAAGTCACTGCTATTTTATTTTACAATTTGTAAATCTGGGCGAGAAAAATTATGATTAGTTATGGAAATTTTCAGGAAAACATGCAACGTAAATAAACTACCATCGGCATAATCATTTACTCTTCAGATCTTGTTGAAGAGAGATGCCATGTGAGTACAATGTCGATAGTCAAAGAAATACTCAAAACCCTCCGGGAGCAAATCAATAGAATTCGTTATGAAGGATTAGCCTACAGGTAAACCGCTGTGTGTCCGCACTCATCTGTTGGTTCTATGCATGCGTAGTAAGGTATCACTGAATGACTGACTGCAATCTCCTAGCAGCCATGAGCCGAAGCTCCTGGCAAGACTTGAAGCAGCTCTTGTAGTTATATACGAGTACAGTACATACTGCGTGAGGTGCCGAATCAGCCCATTATCACAGGTACACATCCACAGACAAAACTAGAGTTACACGGAGTTCACGCAATTCGAAAAACTGTTCCTGGAAATTGCTTTCACTCACCGCTGACCTTGTCTTCTTACTGTAAAAATCGTACGGAACCGATTTATGTTTAACAAAAATCATCTTAACGAAGAACTGAGTTTTGAGATCAGTTGTTTTGTCCGAAACTCGTCATGGCAAAACCAAGAAAAAGAATAACTGCTGACGATCTTCAGAACAATTTCAGGGCCTTGCCGTCAAGCATAGATTAGACAGCATCGCGTTGTTTGGCTGTTTCACTGTCCATGGTGTAAGCGAACATGGGTTGGCAATCCCGGGACAAAATGAAAATCCTGGAATCCCGTGAATTCAGGAAGGCAATCCCGTGATTTATTTATTTTTAATATTTTTGCAATTGTAATCTGTTGCCCATACCAATCACAGTATTTGCCGATTTAGGGAGCAGTACAATAGTTGAACTATATTATGAGACAGTGTGACTACCTTGTGTAGTGATATAAATTGCAACAATATTAAAACACTAAAGTCCTATCTTGAGATCCTGATTGACAAATCATATTAAACATGATGATTTTGAGTTTTTTCTCATTCATATCTTGAAATATATGAATACTATTTAGAATCCCGAGAATTCCGTCGGAAAAAGAGAAATTCCCGGACCGGTAAATTTCGGAGCCAAATCATCCGGGATCCCGGGATGCAAACCCTGAAGCGAACTCCTATCATTGATTGAAAATGAATGGTTCCATGAACAGGAAAGTTCATCTGACCACAAAAAAGTATAGATGCCGCTGCATATGGACCTCTTAGCAACAAAACATTTAAATTTTGGTAGATTAACTCACCGTAGGTTGGAAAAGGTGACCATACGAAAATAAGTGACCTTCGTGACCTAGGCAGTTGATCGCTTCACCCCAATTTCGTTGAAAATTTTGGTTGAACATTTGAACCTGCTGCGCACTACATGAGTCCAAAGAGCTTTACTGTTTTGAGAATCAAGTGTATGCATGAATTGAACAGGATACTACTAACGAAGACTCAAAAGTTAGTTTTAATCTACAATAATCCTTTCTTGCTGTCATTGGATGTAGGTAGAGTAAAAGTCACACTCCTAACAAGTGGAGTCACGCTTTCACATTGGGTCAAGAACTTTACTGAGCTGATTTTTTAGTTATTGCGAAATTTTATAGTGTTCAATTTTAAAATTCTAGTTAATGGATGTTCTCTAACCTATACCTGTACTCATCATCCCAAACCAAAGCTCGAAATTTCTGAATTCGATAAAATAGAGGCGACCAAACACATATGGTCAGGCTCTACGTGATAAGGATGAGATTAATATCTTAAAAAAGTCATCTGAACTTACCTCAAAATTTTAATGTTCTATATTTTCCGAGGTTTGATCAATTCAATTACAATATAGCCCATTTTTTAACTCAGTGAATTTGAGTACAAAAAATTATTTTTATTTAAAAAAATCAAAGGCTTCATGTTTCTCAGAGTATTTTGATAGAAAGAGGTTGATAATTCACGCAAGAAATTCATTGCAATTGAGCACAGGTTAAATATCTTCAAGTCTTTCTGTTTGTACGATATTACATTCTAAAGGTTTTCTACTAAATTTATTTGCATTGAACATTGTTACCTATGAACAAACATTTATGAAATTATGCGTTCTTCTGATTACCCAATTTAGGTACTAATCCGCACAGAAACACTTGTCGTGCAGTTAGACGATAATATCAGCAGCTGGTTCTTGTTTAGATTCGTAACGCTTACCTACGTAATCAACATTATTCATAAGAAAATTTAATCGAAATAACCCTTAATGACTCAAATGTAATGCACTCCTGTAAAGTTAACATTTTTTCTCGTTATAAATAAGTATCCTCCGACGATTTTAGTCACATTTGCACGTTAGAAAATGTATAAATGTATAAATGTATAAACGTCTGAATGTCGGAAGTGCTGGCCAGTAATCCCATTCATGTGTGTCTGTGTACGAAATAAATATTAAACCATTATTACATCCTTTGTTTGCGCTGTCAAAAATGATGCGATTTTTCAGTTAATGCTCTGATTCAGTCCTGAGAACCGTTTTCAAATAAATTGCTAAATACTCGTCCTTCCTTCGTTTACCTTCGTCGCTTCTTTATTGAAATGTATTTCTATTGAATTTAAATTAAAAAAAATTACGATTGTGTTTAGTTAATTCTTGCAAAAAGTGAGACTAGGACGGCGATCAAGCAAGCGATCAACTGTACGAGATTGTTGGCAGTTACGCACGTGTGCCATAAATGGAATGCAGCTAATTCGCAAAGTGAGTTCGTCGCAATCAACATGTTAACTTAATTTCTAGGAGGATTGCATTGGTAAATGTTATTCCTAGAGTTGTAACTTATTTTCGTCATTCTTGTATTTTCTAGGCGAATGCCGCGAGCTGTGCAATGCTCTCGAAACTTGCGTCGCCTACTCCTTCAACTCGAGTGGCATCTGCGCCTTATCCGCCGGTCAGGGCCGGGCGGTCCCCAGCGCCGGAGCGATATACGAGTACAAACGTGAGCAAGGGCATGGTGTTTTAAAGAGGGACCAGCAACATTCTTACACGCTGTTGAGGTATTTCTAACTTCCAAATAGTTTTCATTTTTTCTATCGATGAAAACACTTTCAACTCAGTTCAGTTTGAATGTTGGAATGAATTCAAAGTTGAAATAACTACGATATGAAAGAGTAAGTAGAGAAATACTCTAATGGGTATGAAGCTAAAGCAATTATTTTGCCAGGATAAAAAAAAACCTTGATCTAATAATGCACCTGCTTATTTAATGCACCTGAAATAATGCACCTGCTTTTTCGTTAATTTATGAACAATCCTATAAACTTTCTTGCAACTCGAGATATTATGGAATTGAAAGAGCATACATTTTTTTTTCTG
The DNA here is from genome assembly GCA_014220935.1 of Platorchestia sp. MABIK. Lineage (NCBI taxonomy): Eukaryota > Metazoa > Arthropoda > Malacostraca > Amphipoda > Talitridae > Platorchestia > Platorchestia sp. MABIK. Next base: position 304,337 of record JACJUY010000179.1, on the reverse strand, counting down.
CAGGTGAGTTCGTGCAGCTGAATGACAACCTGTTTTACACTCCGAGTCCGGCCAGCGTTCCGCGCGCTGAGTGCGACGTGCTCTGCGATCAGCCCGGGTTAGGACTGCCCATCATCAGGACCAGAGTTTCGTTCGAGACTCTCAATGGTGAGGCTGTTTCTTTAATAACTCACAAAAACTTGAAATGAGCGTACATGCATTGATGCTGCACACTCATGATCTCCACTGAACTCCTGCGTTAATAGGCGCAAGGCTGGCTGTCATTTTGAGTACCTACACTCTCCAGAGCTGAGTGTCTGCGTCAAAGCTTTGATATGCGCCACAAAACTATCTGAGCTGACATTTTCGTTTAGCACATTTAGCACAGAAGAGAGCATACCGAAAGGTATGCTCTTCTGTAATTTATCAACACAGTTGCGAACAGTGTGTGTCGAACTATGTGGGTTCTGCCAGTAGAGCCTTGCATAGTCGCGTTACAGAGCATGCCGGCAGAAGTTATCGCACCAACCGTCTTCTTGCTGCTTCTTCTCACTCATCAATTCAAATCCATGCTGAAAGATGTAATCTTCCCATAAAATTAGACGATTTTAACACTTTAGCCGCTGCTTCAAACCTCGTTGATCTGCGCATTATGGAATCTCTTTTATATTTTACAGCGAAAGCTGTTTTTAAATGACCTCCAATCCGCTTTTCCTTGGCAAGTAGTTTAGGGATTTGATTTAATTTTATTTAGTTTTTCCTTACTTATACGTTTATTTTCGATATTTTCATAATGTATATATTTATCAGATCATTTTTTCTTGAGAATGACTCGTAGAGTCGAAGCGTTCTATTTTAACAGTAAAGCTTTTAATATAAAATGCTACGTGTCAAACCTTATTCCTCTCTATTATTTTCTTAGTCCAAGCACATTAGTCCTATCGTCAAGCATGAAAGAGAAAGTATCTTGTTGAGGGACTGTTTCAACGCACAGATGACGATGTGGAAACTAAGAATATTTTTGTTTTATTTTGAAGTGAAAATAACCAAGACTTTGAAAAATTTGGGCATTAAATAATTGATCTTAGGCCTCAACGTTTAAATTCTGAAATGTAAGCCAATGTTATAGAGTTGGTTGATGTTCTCTTTGCCCCAATTCTGGTGCAACAATATAATAGTAGGTTGTTTTATTAGGAGTAATTATAAAATAGATGTGAGTTGATTGCGTTTTTTTCTCATCTTAGCTCTTCAACTTTTCACTCTCTGTTGACTGAAAAAAGTTACATGTGTTGAAATGGCTGTTTTACGATACAAACTGAATATTTGGCCTCAATATGATCCTGTTCATTTTGCACGGTGTGACATTTTCGCAGATTTTTAGAACATGCATCGTCTTTCGTTTGTTTTATAAGGGTTTTTTTTTGCTGTAATCGTGAATGTATTTTCAATATACAAATAACATATGATCCACATTTTTTAACTTTCCGATCAGAGTAATCTTTTCGTCGCTATGGTGTTTTTCCATTAGGATGAATCCAATATTTTTAAATCTTGATCATTAATTGATCGTTCCATTAGGTCAAGTATCATTACTTTCTTTCGAATGCTCTACATTAAGTTCACATGCTGGCACATGTATGAATATTAGAGTGCTTCAGCTTATAACTGCAGGAGGAAAGCTTTTTGTTTGGGGTGCTATTGAATTATTTGCGAGCAGCTTTTATTTAGGACCAAAGCTAAATCATTTCTTTCATCGTTAGTATGAATGATATGGACTCAATTCCTCTTGAAAGATTCTATAAGTTATTATCTGCTCATTAGAACGTTATATACTGAACAGCTTGTATTTTCGTCGATAGACCCAATTCTATCATCACTAAATGTCTTCTTGATTATCCTGGGAAGAAGCAGTGTGAGATGAAGAGAGAAAACGACTTACCTAAGTAACATAGAGTTCATCACCTCGTGTAGGCTGAGCGATTTTCCGACTTGCAGAAGAAGTCTTGCCCTTCTGTGTAATTGCACACTACTCGGAAGTAAAAAATCCAATACCATTTTTCTTTAGCAAATTGTGCGAAAACGGAAGACAAAGCTAACCTGTTGCATGGGAAGAGAAAATCGGAGAATATTGTCATAGTAATTTTTTAATTAACAAATTTTTTTACCGCCAATATATTTACCAACACAAGCAAGACTTGGTCGTTCTTCATATCTTCCTCTTCTCTTTCTCAAAATTTTATTCCTTTGGTTAAATTCGTGGAATATTTTTTACTCTATCGTGATCTTTCATTTCTCCACTCATTGCGTAGTTCATGGTTGGTGTTTTTTAAATTTTTCCTTTCTTTATCCATGATATTTTAAACACATGCATTCACGGAGACAGTTTACAAAATCCTGCCCTTTAAAATAAATTTCCTCATCAGTTCATTCACTCTCTGTAAACATTCATTTTTATAACGTCTTTTCTAAAATCACATTTTCCCCATATGACTTTTCACAGCTTCGAATGATTTTATCCATTAAGAAAATCATTTTCTTCTTCATTAACGTCTCAGTGTTCAAAGTTTGTCTTTGAAGTGTGAAAATGAATAGAAGTTGAGACGAGTTATTTCGAATTTTCACACAAAAAAATTATTAGCAGTTCAAAAGACTATAATATTTTAGCTGAGTGTTTTATTTGGTTGATCACAGTACTATCTGCCATGTCACCCATTTCAAAGCTTCCAAAGTCATTCTTCTATGTATATCGAACCACATAAATAACTTATTAACTTTTCTCCCATTTTATTTAAACATGAATTTGAACCAAGCTGAAAATATTTTCAAATCGTTATCCACATTCACACATTTCAAGAACTAAAAACTCACAGCGCTTAGAATGCACACACCCAGTAGCCAAAAGCTGACTCACTTGCGTTGCTGCGCAGACTTGGTCGCGTGGGTGGGCCTCGGCAGGACCGCTGAGGGCGTGTGGCTCTGGTGGGACGGCACCAAGCTGGACACCGAGGCGCTGGGCCTCACTCAGCGCGATCTCCTAGCCGACAACGGCGTGAACGATTTCGTTGTATTTCAGAAAAAATTTAACGATGCTACGATTGACTGTGCCTGCGTGTGTCAAGGGTTCTTTGAAAATGTCCCATCGTAAGCCTCATAATTGACAGTTGGGCAAAATAAAATTGGGGCAAAATTGAACACGAATTAACATTTCTTCAGGAAGTTAGTTACAATACCTTTTAGTAGCATTTGGGATGTGCATGAAAAGTTTGTTTCAGATGAAGCTGATTCACAGCATAACTGACAAGTACAGGTTCATTAACCTGATTTTTCATCAATATCGATAACCTATCTCAACGCGTCAGATAATTCGCATTCTATATAAAGGTGACTGGAGAACAGCTCATTTAACAAGAGTCAATCAATAAGAAGTCAAGAAAATCAAAAACTTCAGCGCTGCTTGCGTATCAGGTACTAGTTAATTTACCCAATTCCACATGTTTCCTTCTGGAATGTGTGAAACAGGAAACTTTCTCGACAGAATATCGTCTTAAAATATCTTTGCTTATTATCAATTTAACATTAACCTTTGAAAAATACAATGTAAGAGAATATTACACTCATTCAATGAATTCAATCAAGTATAATATTGTGCAGGGATTTCGGTGAAAAAAGGCTAAAACAAAAGGTTTCACATAACCGAATGTGTGTAATATAAAGTTTCAACCTTGCTCTCTTGTTTGTTCGTGTGAACTACAGTATATGAAGTGCAACGTATGAGGAATGCATCAACATAATAGTCTTCAGTGGTCTATGATATCGTTGCTATATTAATCGTTCAAAAATATTCATGCCTTTTCATTGGGGAATTTTCACACAAATACTAGCAAAAAACTAGCAACACGCTCAGCGGAAAGAACAAAAGTTCAACGAAAAAGAAATGTACCGAACCTTCAAACTTTCAAACCTCAAATAGCAGCAGGTCAACAGGTCAATTTCGATTTAAAAAGATTTTAGCTGACCTTCGTTTTCTTCACACTAAATCAGGCATTAAATCTCCAGCCGCTGCAACGGTTCATTGTATTCTAGGATCAGCCTAATCGTACAAGTAAAGACTGAAAAATTAGTTTGTGCTGGAGGTTCTTCCATTCAATCTGCTGCAGTTATGTGTGCCCGTTTCTAAGATCCTTTTCACATTCACATTTCAACCGGACGACGAAGTACGGGAAACCTTGAAGCCTCTGATTGTTCTCACATCGTTGGGCTGTGAAGCAGTTGTGTAGTAGACTTAACATGTCATGACATCAAGTATTTAATTTGGCGTCACTCGTTCGTGCGAAGTTCAGTCTGTTTAGCTCATTGTTTTATAGTAGGTGGACAGCGTGAATAATTACTATCCACAGATTTTCAAGACACCATTGTTTTTCTCTTTCCTATTTAAGAAAGACCGCGCACAGGAATTTTCTCTCAATTCAAGTATTAATCGGTTTTAAATTTAGACTTCAGTGCACTCTGCTAAAAAAATTATTCGGTTTTTACCTGGTGCATTCGCACACTCAAACGAACGTAACTGTGTAGTTGACTGCAAAAAATAATGTAAACACAATATTTCCATGCTGAAGAACTCTATGATGAACTTATTGCAATTTAAACCTGGTGATTCCGAGGAGAAGTTTGATTTGAGTTCCTTAATGCAGCTAGTAAGTACACACTTATTCAGTGGTGTGAAACTTCAGAAGTTAAACGGTGTCATCGTTCCATACATATATACAATTTTTTATGAGTAAATTTCCCTTAAATTGAAATACGAATTATTTTTCTCATGTATTTTTCGTATATGTCGGCCGTTCTTAATTTTGGAAAAAGTATTTAAAAAATCAGATGTATTTTTACACATGTAAAAACGCTGTAAAAGCATAGGAACCAAATGCTAATTAGGGTTGAATAAAGATTAGCGTAACAACGATTCGAACGTAAATTTCAGGTTATCTCACAATAAATTTCGTATGTAGAGTTGTTTACTTCATCAACTATATGTGTATCAGCCTGATTATTCGTATGCATGTAGTTAATCTCTAATATCACGAGACAAAAATTTATTTAAAACCACTTCTCCTAACCTTATGGATATGTTGACAACTGAACAATATCGAGTCATTTTCTTGTACGAATGTAAGCTTGGCCACTCGGTCACCGTAGCCTTCCGAAATATTTGATATGGTATTCTTGACACCAGTACAGGAACCCCACACCTCTGGAGCTACGGTCCCGCGCCGCTGAAATCTCCGCGGGCTACCGTGAAGTCGCAATCCTTCAAGGTCGCCTGGTGTAATGGTGCTTACTATCAGCACTCTCGATGGAAATCGACGTTTGATAAAAATGAACGTTTTCAGAACATTCTCCCAAATGCTGGTCGGCTCGAAGCAACGCTCCACTCCATTCAGGAAGCGGGTATCAGAAACTGAGCTGGAGGACTGAAGGGCAGATCTGAGCAGGAGTGGTGTCCAGGGAAAAATTCTGGTCGAGATTTTACTGCGATTGATCCGAGAAAGGGCTGAGTTAAGTTCCTTTAGAACCAGTCTTTCGGAAAGGATTTGACTACGATCAGTTAGAGGCAATTTTGTTGATCATTTAAAATTTCCTTGACTTGAACTAATTAATTGGGATCGTAAACTCCTATCCTTCGTCCAATACTGGGGCATAAAATTGATTTATTTTCAGCTCGTGCTCTGAGGTTGAGTTCTGGTTTGCTCCTCATGGTTCGGAATATTTTTTCTTAACTGACTTCTTGGCATGGCAGCGATCGATTGAGGCAATTTCAAGTCACCATTATTACGGTCCACAGGAATTATAACTACGGTCCCCACTTGACTCGACTACACAATTTATTCCTTACTGCAATCAACTTATGTGAGCTCCGGCAATTAACATCTACAAATTTCACAACGCCAGACGGTCAAAAATCGTCAATTTTAACAAAAGTTTAGCTGGGTTCAATAAACCAACTGTAACCCCAAAATAAATTTATACCATGACTCAAATCTTGCTTAGCAACGACTTCGTTTTTTCAAGCGCTGAGCCTCTGTACTCCAAGAAAGCAATTTTCCCATTTAATCGTGAATGAATTAGATAACGCACGGTGTATGAGACCAAGTTTATACTGGGAATACAAATGCCATTATACTCCAGGTCATACTTAGGATCACAGAAATCTTCATCGAAATGGTATAGAGTAAAATTCGTTCCTCCTCTACATTTTACTTGAACCTGCCTCTGTCGTTCGACTGTCAAAGAAGTGTAGTAGACTTAACATGTCATGACATCAAGTATTTAATAAGCTGTGGGTTCTTAGTCTACTTTGTTGCAAAGCAATTGATAGCATAATTTTCATGCCGAGGATCTACTATAATGATAAAGCTTTTTGAGTACATCATTCGGTGTTTCACGCACTGCAACTCCAACCAGTTCGCATCTTACGTTATAAAATATGATCATATCAATTATTATGGAAAAATTCTGTTACCTCAAGCTACACAGAATACAACAGGTTGCAAATTTATCGGATAGTAATTCTGATGGAAAGTTCTTGACTGCGAAGGATTCCTGTAGAACCTTGTGATCGCTAGCGATGTTGAAAATAAGCTCAAATCAACTATAATAAAAAGAACCTATCAATACTGAGGTGTTCACTCTCACACTGTGAAAGTGTGACAAACAATGCCGAAAGGCTGTAGATAAAGTGGAGAGAATCAAAATCTGCGAGAGGAAATACTTGGACTAAACATGAATTTCAGAGTAAAAGCACAGAAGCGTTCTTGTGTCTGAAAAATTTCAAGATTTTACATTCGAGCTCTCTACTTCAGACATTCGTTGATTTTAGTTCTAATTTCCGGTACAAGTTTCTTTCCCGTCAATGTGTTGCTTCGATGTTGTTTCAAACAAATTTTTATTCTGTAAAGAAAAATCAAAGCTTACAATTTCAAACCAGGAAAATGCGTAATCTACATTTTCGTTGAATAGCAAAAAAAGTCAAAGACAAAGTTAAAGTCAAAGTCAAAGCAAACAAAGTAAGTTCAAGAAGTTTGACGATTTGCGATCTTGCATAAACCTGACCTCGCTACTATACATTCCACCACCAGAATCACAGCGGACAAGAGCACTCCCAGAGCCAGCATGTAGAAGGCAGTGATGATTTCTTGGAGACCAAGTGGAATCGCAGGTTGTTGCTGGCATATTGTAGATTTTCCGTCTAGTTTCCACTTCCGCTTAATCCTGCGTAGAATTCCACCGCTGTGCATTTTCATCAATCTGTAGGTCAAAACCGCTTAAAATATGAGTTAAGCCCATCAACAGGTATTGTCGAAGATTGAAGCTTTGAAAGAACATTGACTTCTATAAAACGAAGCTTAAAGCTTGAAATAATAACGACGGAATCATTGCTTAGCAAGAAGAATTCTATAAGTAAAACTAATTACTTTTCACACTTACATACATTATTTAGAGATTTCACTGTATTCAGAAATGCGTAGTATTAGTTTCATACTTGCATTGACACACTGGTTTCAGGGAAAGCGAGTTCTTCTGGAATGGCTGGCAGGCACTCACTGGACATTCACGATGGGCAGCATTTGTTGTCCGATATGGAACGGGAAGGCTGTCGGGGACACAAACAGCCTTTGTCGCAAGCGTGTTATGCGGCAGTCCTGCGGTGAGAATGTTAACGAGCTGATAGAGCGACATTTTGACCAATGGTGAATAAATATTAAGGAATAAATGTGGGTCAGAATTGGTAAGGTTCTAAAACATATCTACCCGGCGATTTTTATACATTTTTTCACTCTGATAATAAACAATTAAAATAAGCTCAATTTGCTCTGCGTATTCATTCACACTTTATTACAAGTGCTTTTCAACAGACAGAAGAATCTTGACGATAAAATGTTTAACGAATGATAATCCGCAATAGCAAAGGCACCTAATGCTTGATTAGTAGATGCGTTCATAGGAAAGAAATTAGAGCTATTTAATATTTAATACTTCGCCATGCGCGGTGTATTCAGTGAGAGAAAATTTATGAAAAGCAGTAGGTGAAATACATCAGCTGCGTAGTTGAAATTGGTCTACATTCACTTTCAAAAGCCTTTAGTCATTAAATCCACTGTTTCTTTCAATTATGAAACCACCCAGGAAAAACTAACATTAGGACTGTACACAACACTCATCTGCACAAATCCCTAAATTCTTACATTTCGTTTGAATTTGCAAATAGAGTATATTCGTAGTCAGTCTAATGATGAAATAAGCAGTCGATCCTTGTATCATTGATGAAGCGAGTATCATCATCCAATAAGACATTAGATGCATTGTTCATCAGAGGAAAAATTGCGCTAAAAACGTAAATTGCAGACAATAATCTTCACTGTTCGCACCTACGAGTATCTTCTCGAGCATGATATATCTTCGTGGTGAATCTTTTAATAAGCAAGCAAATGATAATCAGCTAGACAGGTCAAAGCATGAGCTACTGTAAATAAATATCATGTCATCGATTTAGATTCCCTACTTGTGAAGATAAGGAACGAATGTATTTCTGCAGAATAACGTATGTCTATGTAGTTGATAAACATAGACACATTTCAAAACAGTACGCCCATGAACCCAGCAAAAAGGTTCAATGTTACTCCGAGGAGAAAATGGTTACCATGAAGTATTCCTTTACCTACCACAATATAAAAATTGCACAAAGTAAACATTTTTCGAGTACTGCTGTTTTCCCGTACATAATTTCTGATAAAACAGCTGATATTGTAACAAAAGAAGGGGACGATACTTCACAGGTTACTATGAAAGCCCTTCATTTTGTGAGTGGTGACCAGAACGCTGCTCTAATAAGTAAATGAATAACTCATTTACATTGAGAGTTTATGTTAGTCAAGCCTTAGCATGAGTAAGTGCTTCTGCACCTGTGTTAACTTATAACCTCGCTGTTGATTTCATTTAGGAAATATCATTCATTCAACCCATTTCAAACTCAGAAAAAGGAGATGAAAAGAAGCGATAACTTCTTAACTGCTTCTTGTTGCCACTGGTTAGCTTCAGTTAGATTGATGAATTTCTTAAGGAGAAAGATGTTGGCGTGAAATCTCAATATTAGAAATTTAGAGTTAGTTGTTATGAACTTCCCAACACGTTCTCACTGGGCAGTAATATTTTGGTCCAACGCAGAAATGGGAAGTTCGCATCTTCATTGTACTGAAGTTAAGAAAAACCCAAATGAGCTGGATTAAAAAAAAATACTGAGAAATATTTGCATCACGAAAAGTAACTGTAGCTTAACTTTTCATTGTTAGATATCAAAAACTAGTGCACTTGAGTTTGGTAAAGCAGTTATATTCCAATACAACACCCTATATCATATCTACAAAAAGAAACGTTTCGAGGAAATGCTTAAATGCTGCACCTGGCCTACGACCATTCATCTCCTCGAAAAGAACCGTCGTAGGAAAAAAATGTTCTCGTCAACAAGCGCAGCACATGCGTAGTTCTGCGGTCCTCGCCCGATCTCATCACAACCACCTGTTACAACGCCGGCGGGTACCGCCTAAGAGCTTCGTTCGTCCTTATACCCTCGCTCTTTTCGCATCTGTGAGCGCCACGTCGCCAAGCATTCCAAGGAGCCGTCATGCAGACATTTCTTTTTCCCTTACGAATAGAATTCATTGTCGTCCTTACCTCAAACACCTTGAATCTTGTTCATTTTAAGTAGGTTAATTGTGGAATCTAATCCTATTTAACTATTCGAGAAGAGAACACGGGCCTTTTCTATTGCTTGATTGACGTTAAACATTGTTGAGCGAAACCTGATCGTTCTTAGGCATGACGAATACGAACGAAGTCTGAGAGGGTTGCCCGCTCCCTCAGAGGGGCAGCCCCGGGCAGGCTCGGGAATTCCATACCGAGCGGTGATTAGAGAAGGTTGTGCTCTAGCCTCGCCGGGCAAGCGAGGGCTTTATTAATAAGTCATATGACTAAGTGTCACCTGATAATCCATTCCAATCACCCATCTGGAATCCACGAGCGAGCTAAGTATTCACTATGTGTACACGTGTTCTGTTAGCACCATTCTTACCAATTGGTTCACGCATAGGTTAATTGACGCTCGCCTTCAGCTTGTGCACCATTGTCTTTATGCGTAGGCTAGCCATGTGACCATTTAAGTGCGTTAGATTCACTTTGATGTATCAGTCGATTTCTCTGTTGCGCTTAAATGATTATGTAACTATCTTTTAGGTTATAAACTAATGATGACAAGTCTAATGATTTCCCATTAAGGATGGAGGGAAAGTATCTACGATGTTAGAAGGTTACGCTACCTAATGACATTAATTCATTTCATTATCACCGATTCATGCGAAAGTGCTACGTAATAGCGTACGTCAAATAATCATTAAATACATTTTATATTGTCCCTCGACGACAGAGAGTGGGGGCAGCCTGTCATGATAATTATTCCATAATTAATTTGAGCAAAATGAAAAGTCACATCTGACTTTTATCAACAAAATAAAAAATTGTGGCCAGAAATTGTCACGAAAAAAATGCCTACACGTCGGATGTGTATTGATGAGATCAAAATATGTCTTCACGACATCTGAGGGCAGAGGTGCCATAACAAATGATGTGCAGCGGTGGAAATCTCACCTCAAAATAAAGCATCACAACAAATGGCGTTATCGATGGGATTTCAGCACAGTTTATTTATTTGAAACCTAGCATTATAACAATGGTGTTGCATCAGTGGGATCCTTATCATAAAAGAGGACCAAAGCCTTCCAAATATAGCATTGTTTTTAAACGGTATAAAACTGTGAAGATACTGTATATTACCACTAAACGATGTATTTCTCCTCGAGAAGAAAATACGGAAATTACCATGACCTAGTGGTACTAGAACCGGTTTAATCTTTTGTGTGAGAAGCTCATTTGCATTTTGAAATAGAGGAGAAAGGTACATAGAGTAGGTGTAATATTTTTGTGTTGGGGATCATGGTGTTTTGCTTGACTTGGCCTCGTGATTCTCACGAGTGATTGCGAGCCGCTTGAGACAGCAGTATGGTATGAAACAATGTTCTCACGTACTCCAGACTGCAGAACATTTTGCTTAAAGGACTTAGACCGCCAGAATAATAGAAATAACGGAGAACGTCTATAACACAGAGGTAAGATTGGCTTTTTGGCTATCGGTATTACGAGTGGAGCATCACCGTAAGTGGGCGAATGACCGGGTAGAATATGACGTGATTCGGCTGCCGCATCAACCTCTGAATGCAAGAGTCCATGTCTTCGACGTACTCGGGATTCTTGGAGATCATGTCGCGGTTGATCTTCTCCAGGATCCCTTCCTTCTCGTTCTGAAAATGTTTTCTGTCTAAAATCTCCAACGTCTCTTAGGAGAATGATTGGGATCATCAAAATTTAAAGCTCAGTATTATTTTTATACAATTATAATGCGTCATTTGTTTGCAAATTTCTTGACATGTGACCGATATTTTGATGGTAGGATGCCCCAGAAGTCACTGAACTTATTCGGACCCACAGGTAGCTATACTCAAATTTGACCATTGTACTAGACTTAAGAAACATTCTACCTCTGTATCACCTGTGGAAAATCAATTGTTAAAATTTGTTTAAAATTTTTCTAGGAAATTGAGTACTGTGATCATAGATCGGTTAAAAAAATCCAACCTGAACAATGGCCACATTCATTGAGCAATGGCCATATGAATAAAAGCCACTCGGAATCGAACCTCAGTATAAAATTACCCTGCTGCGCTTGTAAGTGTTTGTACCGTATTGAGTAATAGCTGCTGTAGCACTGAGAGTTGACTCCCTACAAACACTCCAAAATTTGCAGTGGAACGTACGCAAACATATCAGGTTTAAGAACCAAATTGCTCTTGTTGAGTGAGGTGCGAATTGAAGTGTTGAAAATTTCGGCGGTACAGCAGGCTTAAAGAATAGAAAAATCTTCTGAAAAGCTATGTAAAAGGTTAGCAAATGAATGTATTGGGCTTTTAAAGGTCTTTTTTGTTTGTAAAATGTTATATTACCACATCATTGCCCGTTCCATAACCAGAGACGTAAAGAATTGGAGTAAATATTTCTGTAAAGAAAAGGGTCAAATGAAGAGAAACAAGGAAATAAATTGTAGCGTAGTAACCAAAAATTTTTTTTTTATCCGAAGTGTTCGCGGATTAAAACTGACGCAAAAACTTTTCAGCTTTCATCTACCGATCAGAGGTGCACGACGGGCTAACAGCTCTAAATCAAAGTTAGGGCCAGCTATAGGTTCTAATTGAAAACAGATTACAGTCACAAAATACAACGGACGTTTAATTCAAAAGAATATTCTCCTCAGAAAAAAGCAATAAAACTGGAGTAAAATGCTCACAATTTATTTCCTAGTACTAATGACTGAAATATAATGTATTGAACTGGAAATTCAACGCCATGCTTTAGTCTTGTTGAATGAAATTGTCCGAGCCCGTTATTGAATCAATTAGCTGTCCCAACCCTGCGGCAGGAAATTACTTATTTTTGTAACGATTAAAACATTAACCATCAATTGCGCTAATCTCGTGTAATAAACTCAATAGGAGTAGAGTTTACATCCAAGCGATGCCTCTTTATTGAATTAGGGGCAGAAAAACAAGTAAGAGAGGTAATTTTTTTCATATATGCAAATTATGAGTATTTAAAGTGTCATGTTGAGGCAAAGTAGGGTATCTAACGCTTCGTGAATGGATATTTTATTTATTGTTAGCATGTGATAGGGGAAGTGTAGGGGTAAATTGAGAGCTTAGTGAGAGTCTATGACAAGCGTGCGCTTGAAATTAACACGTAGGAGTAAATTGTAACCGGTTAATTGTAGCGCACAAGCAGCGTGTTTAGTTTCCCCTGGAGAGAAGTTGGAGTGATGAAGCACTCGGTTTGTAGTCGAGATTTATTCAGAGAAATTGACACTACTCAAAATTTTGTCAAAAGTTAATGCACAGGACATGGTAAACAATTTAATGATTTCACATTTCCACAATGATTTCTTCAGCATCTATTTATATTACAAAGAAGTAAATCAAAACTGTTTCACCGCCTCGTCTGTGCGTTTGAAAAATCATTCGGCAATTTCAAAATAGGGTAGTGGCCTAAAGCAAGGCGATATAAAGCTTCAGAAAAATAAAATGTCTATATTACCTTGAGCAGCTGTTCAACGATGGTCCCTTTCTCAATTCCGAGAGAGAACTCATTTCTGGCCCGATACAGACCCTCCAAGTCGTTGAAGGGCAGTTTCATTTCATCGGTGGTGAGCAGAGTGATGAGGGAGGACGAGTAGGACACGTGCAGGAGTATGACCCCAGCCATGATAGAGATGAGCCACATTCGGTACGACGGCGATCTGGACATGATGCTCTCGGCACCTGCTCGTTGTGAGAAATTATAAGGCCAATTACGTTGTCAAATGTCGGAAAATTTTTTTTTCTCACCGACTACATCAGAAATACCATTCCAAACAAATATTTTTCTGAAAAGGTTGAGGTATGAATACTTGTGATAACTATCATTACTTTTTGTTTAATAACTAGGAATATTTGTTTGGTAACTACTACTTCATGTTTGATAACTACCACTGCTGCTACTGGTAAGTACTGATAAAACTAGGAGCTACACCAGGTATAATATGTACTAAGCCACTCCTGGTCCGCTACATAAAGTCGTTCACATAATTAATCTTTTGATTAAGAAATAACAGACGATTATGCTCTCTACCAGGAAATTTGCTGAAGAAACGTTAGAAAACTTTTTCTAAAACAAAGATATGCAGCTAAAGCGTGAATTTACCCGAGGGGCTTGGTATATGCCTGATAGCTTCTAGAAACAAGCAACAAGTCGAAGCCAGTGCAGTGGGGTTCCAACTGCGGTCTTCTTACCCATGTTGCAGAAGATGCTCGCGTTGTCTATGCAGCATTGAGCAATTGTGACCGGCGTGCCGTTGCTCGAGCTTCGCATTACCACTTTCAAAACGCAGATGCTGGTCACAAATAGGACGGCGACGGCGATCCAGGTGGAGAGGGCGAACTCCAGAGTGTATGTGGACGATCCCAAGAAAAATTTCGACCGCCTCACAGCCAATGAGAACCTTGGTGCGAAATGAACCTAATTGTTATCATGGATAATTTCATTCATATCGTTATTACAATGTAGCGTTTCAACAGGCGCGCGATAGGATCGATCTTAGAATTGAAAGAAGTTCCCATCGGATTGTTGTTTCTGGAGGCTATTTTGCTAAGAGCATTTTGAATAAACCAACTTCTTGCACTTCACCGCTTTTGATTTGTACCGTCATGGTGTACGTGTGATGTAATTTTATGTTCATTGAGCAGTTATTACACACCGCTAAGGTCGATTTAAAATTTATATTTTGGATTTCTATACACATCACCTACAGGAAAGAAAAGTAAAGTGTCAGTTTCGAATTGAGAATCAGTGATGCGACGGTGCAATATCTGCGCTTGATTTTTGCGACGTTTTTATAATTTAGTGCGCTTTTAAAGCAATATGCGTACATGGTACGTTATTTACAAATACAATGATGCTAATAAAAAAGCTCTATAAGAAGGGAATGGTTGTGTAGCAGCCTCGTGAGGATTTTGTGATAAACTATAATACAATAAAAACATTCGACCGCAAATCTCCCAGGTACACCTGCCTGGCCAGCAACTGCATCAATAAATTTTTAAAATCCTTGTTGCCTATTTTCCGTCTGTAAGTATTCACCATCTTACCTTCCAATTACTGATGTCTAGCAATTTAACTATTAATTAATTAATAACGAATGGCAGTATCTTAGTGTAAGTCATTTTGCCAGTGACAAAGAATTACACACAGAATTGACAACCTAATAACATTCAGAAGTGCTTACTAAGAATTATGACTGAAGAGAAAAAACTGTGACAGTCCAAACGAACATGCATTGTGTTTTCCTGTTTCATCAGCGACTCTACGAAATGAGCCATGTTTGTTTTCCGTTCAACATTGTTTTTGGGTGTATGAAAATAATAGAGAAACACGTGTAACGATCGTTCAAGATGTCAATTAAGTCTTTTTACGTTGGTCTTTACTTAGTCTTTCTAGATCGGAAGTGTAGCTACTGAGCGTGGAAGAGGAGTGGTGAAGACTTTATGACTACATTCAAAATGAACTCAATAACTTTTAATTTTTGAGATATCACTATGAAAAATATGACAACCGTAGCTAGTGCATAAAAAATTTGTTGTAATGGAAAATAAAAGTCAATTATCGTAAATCATTTTCACCAAATGCTGTTTGTCAACGGTGACGCATTCCTGCACACCACATAACCATGTTGACGAAAATGTTCAACCCACTCAGAGGAAATAGAGCGGTTGCACGCGGCGCGAGATTCAAATGTGTCCAGAAGATGCGCCATGCGGCCGCGAAACATTCCTCATTTCGAAAAACCGCCTTAACGGGAAACAGACGTTGTTAACTACTCCAACGCATCAAAGTAACTGAACTTAGCGTCTTAGCCTATAAAAAAAGGGGTTGAACAACCTTATTTTAACATTTAACCCCTAATTCCTATCCACGTCGAACCTCGCCTTTCATAAACGTTGTCATTTGGTCCCCTACACTTATTCATTATGAGAAGTACGAAATTCATTTAACACACCGCAAACTCACAGGGATAGACCAGCAGATTCTGGGGTGAGGGGCCTAAGTTATTACTGACGAGTCACGACTTCCCCAATTGAACTGGATAGCAGAGCTGCTATTTGCCATACATCTTGGAGTGAGGGCAAAAAAATTTTACACATCACCAGAGGTTGCTAAGTTTCAAAAACACACTACTTCCACAAACACATTTCTCGAAGGGTCAAGTCTCGAATAATTTCCTATTGCACGCTCACTGGGAAAAGGAAATTAAAGGGAAAAATAAGATCCTCAAAATCTGAGGCCTAAAATAAATGTTTGTATACATAAGATTCAGAGATTTTGAGCTCACCACTGCATTCCGACGTCGGTTGCGAAGTCGAAGTAGAAGTCTCTCTCCTTGGTATGGAAGTACACTGGCGTGCCAACGTCGGCCTGTTCATGAAACACTTCTCCCAGAATTCCGTCGGTGTAAGTTCCGTTCGTGGGTGCACCAAAGCTGTTCACTTTAGGTTTACGACACTGCAAACTAGGAAAAAACATACCGAAGCTTTAGATCAACGTTGAAAGGTGATGCATCGGTTACGAGTTCTTCTTGTGGTCTAATATTTAAACACACTGCAGTATCCTGTTCAGAGTACGTTCTAGATGATTCGTCTTCAATTGAAAATCTAAAGAATTAATACATATCGATCTCGGTAAGAAAAAAATTCGAGAAATAATTATTCTCAAATTTATCCTTTCTTTTAACGTTGTGTAACATTATTACTAGCTTTAGAAGCATGTTATCAGCTTAAGGTATCTCCAATGGTAATTGTTTACGACGTGTGCATGAAGTGTCGGCTTCACGTACACGTGGAAAATCTACGACATCCACGTCATTAAATTTTAAGTACATAGCACTCGACACCAATTAGGAGGTGATTCTCATAGTCATGTGAGGAAAAACAAGCAACATCGTGTTTACCATCATGCGGCACAAACATGTACGAGATGTTAAGTTAAACAGAAAATATTTATGCAAATTTCTAGTAAATTTTACATTTTTTTCTACACTTGTACTATATATGTCGGAATTTGGAAAATGGTAAAGAAAATGACTCCTAATTCCTCCCAATGCAGACGTGAAACAATTTAAATTTAAGTTTGCACTGCCAGCAAATAAAATGCAGAAAAATAAGACACAAAATCACCAAGGTTTAAAACAACTATTTACAGAGACACAGCAACGTAAATAGAAAATGGATTCTTCTTGTCAATCAAATGCGTAAGGCAGCTTGTGGAAAAAATAGAAAATAAGTCTAATATTGCAAAATCCTCTAAATTTATACATATTTTAAAATGAGGATTCACGAAAAGCGTATTTCCATCACACAGGAACTAATCAATTTCCTAGCCGAAACCATCAAAGCGGTAAGCTTTACATTCCACATACAAGGTTTTTTTTTAATCATAGGGAAGAGAAGTCAGTATCTTGTCTCATGGTTATCTCTCACACTGAAGGCAGAGAAGCGTTGTAAATCCAGTATATAAGTTGATATAAAGGGTTAGTCATAAAACTTAAAGTCACACCCAGCAGAGTTACCATGACACAGAGGTTGATGCATTGAATGATTCATGAACATATAGAATAATTTTCAAAATATTCTATTTTACAATTTATTCAAGACAGTTGCTTCAATTTTTCGTCTCTTTTGACGCTATTGCGTAAAATGTTACCAGAAGAACTGTTTCCTGACAATTAAAAGCATGAAGAAAGGTTCCTTTCTAGAAAAAAGATCTGACATGATATACAAAGTTACAAACTAGATATGTTTACCTTTTCACAGTAAATGCTTTTTCAGATCAAGAACAGTAGTCTAAACTCCATTCTGTTGTTGACGTAAAGTTGAACGTGTTAAGATCGCACAGGAAAATAAACGTCCAGCGCAACGTACAGGAGAGATGGGCCTCCGATCCATTAAACATAATTGCATTTAAATTTGAGGACGGCGTTGTCATGGGTTGAGGCATTAATTCTGAATAAGGTCAGATACAAAAATCTGATATTTATATTATTGGAAAGTTAATGCTAATGCTTATACCAGCTTTCCGAGTAACAAGTCACTATCGACTTACTACGAGATCTATTCAAGAAAATGTCGGTCGGATCATTGCTTTTTTTAACGGGCTGAGGAGTTGGTATATCTAAGAGCAGAAGTCGCTCTGAAAACTTTGCTCTCTCAGATTTCTACCAGAATAATTTGAGAATGCTTTCAGAGAACAGACTAGGAAAATAATTTCTCAAAAATCAGTTTCACTTCTAAAAACTACAGAAATAAAAAAGACAGCGGATTATCATTCAAAGAAGTCACTTGTAAATGAGGGTGCTGGTGAGGATGCGTTATTTCATTAAGAGCAAGTAAGGGTTGTTCGCTGAGCATCTGATGATTTTGATGAATTGTGAAAAGTGACAGTTGTTTTATGAGCTCGTAAACGTTCTACTCCGGCAAAATTCTATATTTTCTGCGCAGGTTACGGTATTTTAGAATCAACCATGAACAAATTTTTGATATTTACACAGAAAATGTAATTTAATTTATTTGCAACCAATTTCATTCTACTTTACATATTTTATTTGCAATTATTCTCAGCACACTATCGGACGAGATACCAAGAGAACAAATCAAGCTTGAAAAATGAATCGCGGTTCAGATGCTTCACCTTAAGTTCAGGCTGGACGCGAGGGCATGTATGATGTCGCCCGACATACCGGACACGTGAACTGACCCGTCTGAGGCCGGCGTGACGATGCTCAGCTGGCCGTACTGAAAGTAGCGGAATTAATAAATATTACACCATTTTAATATGCGTTTCTGACAAATATTCCTAGAGATACGAGCGGAAGGAAGAGATAAAAAGGAAGGAAATACGGTATTTTTGAGTAGGAGTAAATTTACGAATGTTGTGCTGCTCTGTCGAGTTTAAATAATGAATGTTTTGTTTGAATTATGGCTTGATGTGGTCAGGTGAGTGAAATAGAGCGAGTTGAGTAAGTGAAAAAATAGTGCTCCATAACAAAAAGTGTCTACAAAGAAGCGAGATCTACTGCCAAACAAATAAAATTAAAATGTGTGTGAAACGTCACTCATACTAGGCATGCTTCGAGAAAAAAGCGAGAGATTTCTGGTTATGAATATGTCAGCTATGGTTAAACTAGGTGAGATGAATGAACTAGTTAAAAAACTAGTTCATTCATCTTACCCAGTCTATAGTTTCCGTTCCATTGCGAAACGTTTTTGCTACAATTATTTGGTTCAAACATTGATCTCATAACAGAGACTCTCGAAAGCGATATTTCATTGTTCTTTCAAAAGAAAATTATGATTCTTCCAATAACTTTCCTGAAAATTGATTACATTATTTATTTCAATATGCGCACCTTGACAGTAATTGAACACGTCGTCGTGTGATACCTATCTGTTATACTTTATCTGTGAGTTCAACCCAAAATTTAATCATCTCTCCTAAAAAATGAATCAGGTCAGTTGCTTCCACTGGAATATCACTTAATAAATTACTTTCTTGGAACTGCTATAGTGCCGTTTATTTTCGGTAAGTGAAAGCATAATAATTACACATCCTTCAAATCAACTAACACCTTCTGCTTTTCTGCTTTCATTGGAATCCCTAATTTGATGATAGGGTATTGTCTACTGTAATAATATTCTATCAAATGTTCCATGTGCATCATCGTAACAAGAACTAAAATATTCGTGTTAGCACAGGCGGACTCCTTGCAATACACTTCGACAATAGTTCTGAGTTAGAGCGTCTTTATTCGCGAAGAAGCACTGGTACAAAATAAAATAACAACTATGGATCCCCTAAGGATTATGAATTTGATCCCATGCCTATCTTGAAATGCTGGATTTATTTAGTACAAAAACTAGAAGTAGAACAGGCAAATCGAGTGTCATTTAAAATGTCGCAAAACACCATCTATAAGCATTAATGTAATTTAGCTAAATTAGAATAACATACCAGATCCCGAGTTTGAATCATTGTTTATTCTATTGTAGAGAAAGAATTCCCTATTTTAATGTCTTATAACTTGTCAAACATTATTTTTCAACTTGTGGACTCGAGCGGAACCGCTGAGGTGCAATCAAGTTGGAGTCGACGTATCAGATCTCCTCTCGCGTTTCCTCCACTGTCTGCCGTCTGTTTCCTGGATCAAATACAACGCAACCTTCCAAATACGTGAGGTACTTTCAAAATAGTTCATTACTTCTAGGATACTTAGGCTTTGGCTTGTATAGGGACCCTTTTCTCCTATAAGACGTGAGCCTGTGTTATTGACATGCATTGTATTTATCGATTCAATACGGTACAGGTTATTGAAGTAGCTCTTGAGCGTTTAAATTCAAATACACATCATCACGTTCTGCTACTTTTTCTCCTCCTATGCTCAAATCTTTAGATGGTAGAAATATTTGAATTGAGCCTTCGTTAATAAAAAAATTTCAAATTAGAACTATGCTCGTTCGCGTTCTTGTTGACTGGCTCACAGTTAAAGCCCTGCAGCGCAGAACGACGCCAGTGAGGTTGAGACGCCGGTTCCAGGGGTCCTTGGCCAGCTCATCGCCCTCCAGCAGGCGGGGACTGGACGCGGCCACGACGCCGAGCTGCGTCACCTGAGGCGGTGCGGTAGTCTCGCCGTACGCTTCAGAAAACCAGGCGCCCAACTCGCCCAGCACCAGGAAGATGACCTATGACGAGCATGAGGTGGATTTGATCCGTGTTATGACCGAATAAAAACTAAGTCTAGGATATTTTTGAACATTTGCCTGTGTGTTAGCAGTACTCGTAATTACGAAGTGCTAATGATTGTGTATGTTTGTTATTATAGTTGAGAAGAATTGTTTAAAAGTCCAATGTTTAAAAATACACGAAACCTTCATGCTAAAACTTTGTTCGAGTCTCATTTATGGCACAGCTTAGCATTGCACGCAGCTCCTCTAACATACTCGCTGCTTACGGACGTTGACTTAGCAGTGTCAATCGTGCAACTGATCCCGGCATTTAAACTGACAATTGACAATTAGTTGAGTAACTATTGCAACTGTGGTTCCATTTCCTCAGTGTTATTTATTTTAAATTAGTAGATTAAAAAGCAGCATTTCATTTACCGTCCAGTAATCTCCCACTCTAATTTTAAAACAAAAGCTAAATGCTTGGAATTGTTTGTTCAATATATAAACTTTGAAAAACTCGTACTATAGTGTGATTACTCATGAAAATCAGGGGGACAAACAGGTGAAAAAATCTCTGTGAAAGCGTTTAAAATTTTTTTGTTAGAATTTTAAGAACAGTTTCTAGCTGCAGCGACCTTTGCTTGTTTAGAAATAAGAGTGTTAGTAGTTTTGGATTGTGTCTTAAAAAACAAATCAATCTTAATTATTCAAAGCAGGTTTGAATTGACTGACCAAAGAAATGGAGGGAAAAAAAATTTATTCCTGTGCCAGTTTTTTCCAAAATTATTGTTAAGTGTACGTTATATTTTAATCGACTCTTATTCTTTCTTTGAGTAAACAGAAAAGGACTGCTCTGGTTCAGTTTGATACCTAAGAATATACGAATTCGCTGTATACATGAACATCCTGTTTTAGCGGCTCATTTACGCGCAGATGAAGTTGAACAATGTTTTGTTGGCAAACCTCTAAGATAAAAACTGCATTATTTCTACTGAAAACCGCGATGCCTGACACAGCCGCAGCGCTGAACTCCCGCACGGCACGTCACCTTGTTATCTAGCCGCCAGGTGAGATTGTGTAGCGCCTCTTGGTGACCCGCCTCGTCGACGATCAGCAGCCATGGCAGCCGTGACATCCACTCCCACGTTCCCATCTGCAAATTACACACAAAAGTAAAATGCTCGGCCCCCAAATGAGAGAACACCTCCGTGTTATGTGCAAAGACGATCCCTTAAAGTTTCGTTTCAGGATTCGAACTGCCCCCACCGTACCTGTAGTTCGTCAGCCACTCGATTTAACTTATCAAATCTCGCTTAGATCGAGGAGGGCACAACGAATGAAAAACATAGGTCCATCAATTTGTATGAGACTGAGTTCTATTGCAGTGAAAAGGTTAGTCACGGCTACGATGACAAATTTTCAGTAGCCAACTGCATTTGATTTCAACACAATACGAGTATCTGCATACACTGGATGTAATCACCCTCTACTGGGAAGTCAACCGAGGCCGTATCGGTTCTCAGGTTCCAGCAATTTGTTTTTTATAACCTTTCACCACCGTTACCTGAGATCAGCTTCCGCTTTTACAGTTGCGTAGTTCTATAGTTATATCTAATATCCCATGTATATTTTAGTGTCTGTAGAAAGTATGTAACAGATGAAAATAATGTGAAAAAGCCAACTTAAAACGTTTCTTTCAGTCTTATTAGTTTTTGATCACGAAAATATCTTAAAAACTTTACTGTATAAGTTCAACTATGCTCCAAAACTGTTATGCTGGTTGTTGAAATTGCTTCTATATTACCAATCACGATCCTATTTTATGTAGGCCTGAATTCGCCTGTTACAGAGGCTTTCAATACCATAATTGCGCAACGAATTTAATTTGAAGAAAGTAATTTTTTTTTTAAATTAAACTTTTTGGCGGGCAAAGCATGTAGCCCTAACGCGAGACTTTCATAACAATGGGCGTTGAAATGGCACACCCGTAAATGTATTTCGAAAAGTCTAATTGCTAAACAGTTATAATATTTTGCAACGTCATTTTAAAAAGTTTTTATGCATTAGCCATAGTGGTTTAGATTTTTATACACAGCCGTAGAAATCTCTTGAACCCACCACTGAATATTTCATAATCGGAGATTTGGCCATAGAACAAAAATCTTTTATAATCTCGTCGCCCAACACGTGTTTCAAAATATCTAATTTAAGGTAAATCTTTTTGTTTCCCTTCTTATTTATTGGAGGGAAGTTCTTAGGTCTTTTTAATTCCTGATACTGTATCTAGAGGATTATGTGAAATTTGCATTTGAAAAAGAAATAATATTAAAACTTTTCTATGGAAATGACAAAATGTTCTGCAGAATCTTTTTTGAGTTATAAGGAAGCACCAATTATCTTCTACCATATTTTTTCTACAATTGGCTTATGTGTTAACAGAATGTGGAGAAAGAATTGTATCCTCTTTTCAATCACTTCTCACACAAAGCGTATTTGCGCCCAAACCTCAGGTCAATTCCCTGCTTCTCTGACTGGCTCTGTAGAGAGGGAGTCCTGTGTCGAGTATATAATATGATTTTAATCTAATTCTTGCCTTTAGGTGTTCGTGAGGATATCGATGTTCTAGAGCATAATAGGAATGTCTTTAGTTTTGTTTTGTTTTATACTTTGCGTCGGAAGAAGCTTCCTTGGTCAATACTTCATCTGTTGCCGAAAGATCCAATGGTAGCTTAATTAGATTTGTTGCAGACAGATCTAGTCCTGCCAGTCGTAGGCTAGCATTCAAGTCCCGGTGGGCTGCTACGATTGAACTTGTATTTTTGAGGAGTTGTGCAGCTCATTGCGTAAATACTCTGTTAATTATTGATGCTACTTATATAAGCATATTCCTTTTAACCTAATGCTTTTTAATTGTTGTTATCGTCTGAAGTCCTTAGAAAATTTATTTGAATACTGCATGGCAGAAGTTGCACATGAAGATTATGAGTTCGAAATATGAATGAAGTAATTTGGATTAGTATGAAATTTTCACTGAAAATACGTCGTTGGCATCAAAATTCAACGATTTACTGTACATTTCCATTTTCTTTTGATTTTAATAAGCGCAATGAACTTTTTTCGGCCGTGCGAAGCATTTTTACTTACAGCAGTTTTTTTTCAGTAGTTAGCCATTACATTCTCGGACCATGAACTAATATTGAATATGATCAACATAATTTATCATGGACAATAAAAGCTCCAGTTTTGGTCCGCGATCGGCTTGTTCATGCAGTTAGTACTCTACTTCCTGGTTATGAAACTATCTCAGATCGCTTCATGCCAATTCATAAGAGACACAAGAGTGTCTCTGTGCAGTTCCACAGAAATATCAGACATTCCGAACGCATTTTATTTACTGTAGAAAAATGCAACAGATAAGAATAAGGTGACCGAGCATTTTTCTAAAGTTTATTTTAGTCATAATAGTTCTTGGACCCAAAAAGGTCTCAAAAACCACACCTCATTCCCACCTCATCTTTCAAGAAAGACAGAGCGCTCGATGGCCTGAGGTCGGCGACGAAGAGAGTGTCGACGAACTGCCACCTCTTCTCTCCAGGATAGTGACTGCAACAGGCATCACAAATGCGTCACTTCAATGCTCATGCTCGCGTCAGAATGGTCTATTTATCTTGCAGTTTCTTAGCATTAACAGCTTCATCTCTTTTTTAATCAAAATCTTTGCTTCCAGTCTCTAAGATTTTTATTATTGTCAAAGCATGACTTCTAATTTCTGAGTACGTGCGTAGATTAAACCTCATTATTTCATTATTATGAAAGGTATGGAGAACAAGAACCTTTATTTTCGACTGTTGTGCGTTCAAATTTTTCGACCACTCTTGATTTTCATGAGAAATATTTCGCAAAAATTTTAACCACATCTAACATCTTCTAACTTCAATCTTATTTTCCACAATAAAAAACCTACTATCTTAAACTTCATGTCATGTAGCTCTGTTAGTGAAATAGAAAATTCCCTTGCACATTCATATCAAGTGAGTGAACAAATATGCCAGAAACAGGTTTGTGTAAACCGGTGCATCAATGTTAAAATAAGTCTATACCATGATCTAAGAATGACCTTTAAAGGTTTGTTCGTAGGTTTTTGTTCACAGCATTTCCTTCACAATAATTTGATGCCACCTTACACAGAATTTTGATTCTTAAATTGTTACAGAATACTTACAAAGGTGAGGATTGATTACTTTAAACAAATGAATAAGTCCCATGCGTTTTACTCAACGAGAAGTGTGTTGCAAAAACAAGTTCAAATAAATTGTGTGAGTAAATTTTATGAATGTATTATTATGAAGTTTGTTTCCAAAGTGATTGTATCACAACTAAAATGGAAATTCATGATGATATATAGTAGATTTACAAAAAGTGACCATGGTATGTAGCCAAACCGAAAATAAATTCTCTAACTTAACTTGTCTGATGAAGCTGGTCAGTTGAGAGTTTATTCAGGAATTGTTCATGAAATAATCCCTGAATAACTCGTTTACCACCGTGTTTTTGAGACAATATTTTCGGTAACGCTGGAAACTCAAGAGGAAGATTTGGAGCCTCAATATTGAAAAAATGGACCAAGTTTATGAAAATTAATGAGAATAAAATGACGAATGACAGAAGCAGCCAAATGATTACTTCTTCGGAAATGCGTTCAAAAGATGATTCTGCTGAATCTGCTGATTCTGCTGATTTGATGCAAAGTGCATCAAATAACATTCCATGAATTAGGTTGTTACCATAATTTATCAGTAAGCAATGAATTTATCAACAGAAAGCCTAATTAGATAAGGTGATAGAATTGCAAATAACGCCTCATAAATCCCGTGGTACGAGTTCTATGAATATTGATGAAANCAGAATTAAATCTGTGTGGATGCGGGCTCCATTTGCCAATGTTGCAGCCTTCTATACTACCACCTTCAGTGTCTACACGAGTTTACAATGATTTCATCATATTAATTATACTAATTTAAGCAGAGATCCTGGCTATTGTAATTTTATTTTCGCTGGCATCATGGGAAGGACTGTGATAACAGAGAATATTTTTCTCGATCTCGCGGGGTTAAAGGGTGCCATTCAAATCCAGATAGTCCACGTTTCGATTAAGTTACGTATGTGCGCTTTATTCCTAATTTTCTTCTCATAACTTTCACACAATGAAGTTGCTCTCAGTATCATTGTCTTCGTTCATCTGATGAAATGTTTCTTATCGCTTCAATTTGTTTTTTTGGTCAGTGTTAAACGTTTCGACCATTATATTTAGGCAAGAAGCGCAGTTAATTAAGCAAATTATTTCGTATCTTCACTCCAAATGTAGAAAATATCTGCAGGTATTTTAAACATTTTAAAATCTAAAGCCTAAGTGCATGAATTACTGAAGTTCATTCCGTTGAATATTTGGTTGATTGAAAATTTCGGTTGTCAAAATAATCGGAATAATTCATTTGGATGATTTGAAAGGTAATCGAAAAAATATCCATTTATTAAAGCTGTGGATTTTTTCTTGACTCGCTGTACAAACTAATTATTTATGGTACAGAATAATGTCAAATTCTTGCTCTCTACCTGAAACATTTCTGTCAATAATATTCATCGCGAAGCATAATCCTGATAGCAAAACTTTTCCTGGATTCCAAATGTAGTTGAGAATTTCGTAGCAGAGTAAGGATCCATAATTTTCTTGACTTTATCGATCAGTAAATATCTTCAAATTTACTAAAGCTTATCTGCTCAACTCACCATTCCCCATTGAACTTCTTAAAACCAGGAAGTCACCTTTTGTGGCCGAGAGTAGAGTTGGAGGGCAGCGGCAGCGGACGAGGGAAGCTAGTGCTGCTCGAGCAGGTACGCAGAAAGCTGAGCGTTGTCTGGTGTGGAGGGGGTAAAGCGTTGCCACCGCCTGCACAGTGGCATGCATCATTTGCTGCTCGGTTCAAAAAAAGTGTCTCTTCCTACTGCATTTAGTGAATCCATATGCTGTAATTTTTATAAAAATATTTATGTTTTTCATGAGATAGAAACGTTTGTACCGAATGAGACTCTTTCAGAGTATGTAGCTCTGCCTGACATTTCAATTTTAGGAGAATATAATTTTTCAACTTGATCAGCGACAGCACATTTCTCGCGTTCATCAACTTGAGCTCACTTTGAAATTGACATTGTGTGCTGGGATTTGAAAATAACAGCAGTATCCATGAAACTTCTCTACCATTCACGGCGTTATCAACCAGTCAATCATAGAACAGGAATCTCTCACGGTATCAGCCGTTGGGTGACATCTTTCGGTTGTCCCCTATATCGTTGGAAATCCAGTGTTAGAGCAACCGACGTTCTCTGCGAGACGATTTTGGATTCTCTTAACGCTTTATTTTCTTAGCTGATGGATGTATTATAAAGTTTTTCCCCTATTATGGATTAAGGATAACATATTGCTGCAATGTCATTGATATGATGGTACTTCACGAGCAGAAACTGTACTCACGATTTGGACGGAAAAAAACCGTATAAAGCTAAACGAGGTATCTTTATTTAATGAAATAACTGATACACTCAAACATCAAATATAACATAGTAGCAATTTCAGGATCATTTTTTAAAGTGTGAGAGCTAAAACTCATGCGCGACTAATCGCCTAAATTCAACAATACGTGTTTTTTAGTGTTCACCCTATCTTTATGCTAATACTCCCGAAATTCGAAAGCCCTTCTTTTAAAATGACACAGAAGAAAGCCCCTTTATGCGTGCATGCACGATGGGACGGAAAATTTTCGAGACAGGCCCGACCAGTAGGTATGTACCAGAGACAAATATTAAATAACACTTCACCATAATGTCGATAAAATAAACTAATAAAATCTGCCTTCGTGATCGGGCAGGCGCCTTCAAATAGCGTTGCATTCGTGAGGCTTACATCGCCGTCACCGAGCAGCGGCCGAGCAATAATGTCCACTTCACCGTAATAACTGCTTCTAGCGATGATACGTTATGTGAAGATGCGCAGTTTTGCGAAGCCACACGGTATCCTCTGCCGTAATTTACGATACTGCTACAATCTACCCTCACCCAAATGTTACTTTGTTGAAATAAGCTGCGCCAGCCATCCTGCTCTTATCTGCACATGTACTGGCAGCTGTTTTCAACTGAGGTCCTAATTAACTCTAGTGTGTATGTCTTCTCTTTATCAGAACTGAAATTTTAATTCTGTTTTGCATCCAAACAATATTTGTAATCTCCAGGGTAAGCATAAAATTTCTAAAAACATAGAGTAGATAAGCGTTACTAAAACATTTTTAACTGTAAGTTAAAGAATATTTTGAGAACACAGACATGAAGAAATTAAATGGGAAATACTTGAATCTTTGCATTGAAAAGCTCCCAATTTTATTTAATCCAGATCTAACCTAGCGTCAACGCGGCGAACTTTCCCTTTGTCACACCTTTCGTAGTTTTACCTAGATGTTTCTGTAAAAGTTCAATTGACCCAGACCCTCTTCGAAAACTAATGGAATTCATCGTGTCCCTTCGCTATTGACACCGACGTTTCTCTTCAACTACACCCAACAACAATGTGGCAATACGAAAAATTGAGAGTAGCTTTCCACTTTTCAATCCCAAAACAAAATACGGAATAGAACATCAAGTCCATTAGCAGTCCCACACACCTGCGAGCGCCACGTGCTGGACGTGCCTGCAGCTGCGGAGGGCGGCCAGCGTGCAAACGAGGCGCGCTACCTCAGCTGGGCCCATGGTGCGCTGGTCCCGCTGGCCCACGTCTGCTGCAGCGTCGCCGCAAGTGTTACGCGCCTAATGAGCTGAATTACCTTAGGCTAGTCGAACTAATATGTAATGCATAGCTCAGGAGCGCAAAAATTACTTTTTCAACTCTATTGATGATGAATCTTGACCTGTGAATATTAGTGACTCAACCGATTGAGGCAGCGGACTCAACACAAGGAGCGAGATAAATTTCTGACGGCTGCCTGGGTGTGAAATGCCGCTCTTTTATTCTAATTTATATCTTGTCACCAATGCAGACCATGAGACGGTTGAGATTGACTCATCTGCTTGTTTTGTAGCAGGAACTTCCCAGTCTAACTATTTCGCCGCCTGCATGCATGTTTTTCGCCGCCTAACGATTTAATCGCTTAAATCCCTTAAGCTGCGAAAAACATGCATGTTTTTCACCGCGAAAAAGTTAAACTGGGTTTTACGGTTAAGAAAGTGCAGAGTGAACAAACACAGCTGACAACGTCGTACTTAAGAAAAATAGGTTCATTTCATCAATAATTCAAAAATTTTCAACTCAAATTTCTCAGCTGCACCCCATACAGAACAGTATGATATGCATGTTCCTTCGCCACAGCTGTCACCATACAAAAGCAGGACTATGAGCCGAACTCGGTCCTCACATGAGGGAACAAAAATGTGTTCTGTCACAAAGTTGCTCGTTAGCTTTATTTATAAGTAAGGTCCAGTGTCTTTTTACAAGGGCATTAGAAATACAAAAGTGTGAATAGATCTCTCAATGGAAATAAATCGTAGAGTGCGAAAAATATTACTTTCGTGGATATCGATTGAGACAATGTATATTGGGCTGTGCTCTGCAGCAGTGTTCGACATTCACACTAAGGATACCTTTTTTTAACGGATAAGCGAACAATTGTACGTGACATTACAAAATATTTCCCCCTGATTGGACTAAGAAGTTTCGTAGTAGCTTCTATAGTAATCCTTCATAATTCGTCAAGCTGTGAACTCAACCAGAAATGAAAATCTTGTTCCTATTCATACTCTCAGCCGGAGATTTTCCTCCGGAATTCGAACATTAAATTAACTTAGTATCCCGTCATGTAAACTTGATGGATTAGTGCATTAGCTCGCATAAAATTTACCCCCGTAGGATGCATCGAGAGAATTCATCCAATCGTCGACAAAGAATTTTCCAGATTGGGGATTCAAGAATTTTCCAATTGAATCATGGCTCGTCGTTGCCACAAACTCATACTTCCCGTAGAAAAGAACGTAAAAGCATTTGTGAGAAGCGACCGTCACCAATCTATCACAATCAATCAGTAACATGCTCGTAATAACTCGACATCTCACTTTCATGGAATTCAATCAAGCTTTCATTTGGTCTAGATTACAAAATAATTTTCCTCTGGTTCTGATCATTTTTGCACCATTCGGTTATTTTGACATGACTATCGCAAAACTACAGTTCTTCGAGAAATTATATTCTGAAAAATATTTGAACTGGGTGATGTGGGTTATGTATTGATTGCATAACCCGGTGGTAACTAATTGATTGTTCTCATTGCTGAACCATAAATTATCTGCAATCATTTTACAACGAGAACAAGAATTTGTTCTGCAATGCAAAAAACCTGCGAAGCATTGTACACTCATGGTGATTTAAATCAAAATTGATCATTTAATCTTAATTAATTGATTTCATGGTACATTTTAAACTGTGCAAGTGAAGCTTTTTTTTCAAAGCTTTTTAATGTGAGAATGAATGACTACGAAGCACTTTTCTTCCTGTAACAAATTCACACTCTGTTATACAATTCATTGCGCTTACCAAATGCTCCGGAGGATCAATCTCGCACTGATTTATGTTCTTTTCCGCTGCTCACCGTTTTTTGCTAAAGTTAAAAAAATTTTTCCATTGCAAATTGTTTATTCTCATAAATTTAACAAACCACTTTCCAACATGTGTTTTTAAATAAGAGTATAAATTTTTAGCGCTCTACGATCACCGAAAACTGGTCAGATACAAGTCATTAAATTTGCTGAGAATTGCTTTAACTCAACCACAAGCTATAAGCGTTGGCTTAGGTTTATTGGTGGGGTCTGTAAATCAGAAGTTTACAAAAAGTGTGAAGTCGTTTTCTAATTTTACTAACCTGTAATATTATTTTGAACACTTAATCTGCTAATACAGATGGAGAGACTTGATCAGTGACAAACCAACTTTCATTTGATACATGCCTTCTTACGCCATTTACTCATCAAATTCGAGTTGAAAGAATTGAAGCCTGCAGTTACGACAGAGTGAAGAAGGCAGTCGATGCATTTAGTAACGACCATCATGTTGAGAGAATAATTATTGTTGCAAACTTTTGAACGAATAAAATAATCGTTTTTTAGGTGAATTTTCTTAGTTCCCGGTGAGCATTTATTCAGGGGAACTCACTTTGCGAATGCTTGGAGCTCTGGTGTAGCCATTAATTGGAGTCTTGCAAAACCTGGATCGAAATCTTACGCTTTAGCTGTTCGGCATCGATGCACGAAATAGCATAGGTTTGAAATTCTTCTGTTTCGAAATACAGTGTAAACTCGCAGCGCTGTTTTGCGTGCTTACTATCGACGCACAGGAGCATTTCATCAGCCAATTCAAATTTAATTAATTCTCCTTTAAATTTTGACCTTTCATTATGCTTAGGATATCACTATTACATTAATACACTATACACGCATCATCGCTGTAGCTTATTTTGCAACATTATTATGTTCGAAAGTTTAGGCCTCAACTCGTTCATGAGTCACTCGCACTCACCAAAGGAAACGAGGCTGTTTTTTGCACCTCTGATCTGTTTACCCTAACACTCGCTGATTGAGTCCCTTAATAGTGCCACGCAAGTTACGGAGATTAACTCTTCTTCTTGAGTGCGATTTGGAGCTCCGAGTCCCTACTATTTTGATTAGTTCTTTGTCTTCTATCCTTCAGTTGTAGTGAATTTCCTCCAACTGAAAGTTTGTTTTCCTCGAAAGCTCACCACGTAGGTTGAGGTAAATTAAATCAAGGATTTTAAGAAGCCAAAATTAACTTTTATTGAAGCCCGGAAAAGAATTTCAGAAATGTAGAAACTTCAGACAATAATTGTAGCTTTAGTCAAAATAATCCGCTGCTCCTGAACATGGAAAAAGGATTACACTTACAATAAAGTGGGAAAATAATCAAGAAAATATAAGCAATAAAAAATAACAAAAATGACAGCTTTCATCTGAGCACACTTGACTCACTGTAACGATTGCGCTATTTACGAACGTAAACGCCGGATTTACACAGACCGTCAATACGATGATAAAAAATCTCAAAGTTGTGAAGATCCTCTCAACGTGAGAGCGTTTACAGGGAAGTAAAATGAGCGTATATTTACTTATATAAAGACATAGCTCGACTGATTATTTTGACATTATTTATTCATGAATCCCCATGGCATCATCTTTCTGTGTATATTTATTTATGAATTAAGTGCGCTCAGAAGTGCTTTTAGCGGAATAAGAATTTGTTTCATGAGAAGAATTTATATTTTATAAGATTTAAAGTTCAGGTTATGATTTAAAGAGTACAATTTTCATAGGTTTTAAGACTTATAAGAAATTTTAACGAATCAGCGTAGACTTTAGTCGAAGTTAAGTAGTCAACTCAATAAAAGGACCCACTAACCAAATTAGCTTTAAATTTGCTCCAAAATAGGCTTATTTTGAGTTCAAATTAGTTATTATTTTAATAATTTAAAAGTTGTAACCGAAATGGGTGTAAGATTTTTACATTTTCAGGAGTTAAGGAAAGTTTTAATTCACGTTTAATCGAACTTGTAACTAATTGTGGTTTACATAGTTTTACAAATCATATCGATTAAGTGACGCCCGACACTATCGATACACTGGGTGAAGGAAATTGTGTGCACTCGAGGAATGACATAAGATGGGCTAGTTTGAGAGCCTAACGACTGCCAGATTTAAATACAAAATGTGCCTACCGCACACGCATGAGGTTAACTACAGCTGCCATTGTCGTTCTCCTGGTCC
The DNA here is from genome assembly GCA_014220935.1 of Platorchestia sp. MABIK. NCBI lineage: Eukaryota > Metazoa > Arthropoda > Malacostraca > Amphipoda > Talitridae > Platorchestia > Platorchestia sp. MABIK. The sequence goes on along the minus strand of JACJUY010000179.1, from coordinate 272,034 downwards.
GGAGTGTTGCATCGCTCACATCCCATCTCCCGTGCTCGATTGGTCACTGGTAACACTCGAGAGACACTCAAGTGCCTTTGATCACTAGCCCTCGTAGCACATAAGTTCATGGTCCACCAGTCTTTAAAAGGCTTGCTGTACTGGAAGGAATAGCTAAATGCTTCACTGCTACAAAATGTTCCTCATTTCCTTCCATTAAACCTAAATTTGCAGGGAACTATCTTGAGTCATTCAGAAAACGTGTCTCGCAAACTTACTCCTAATATTTTTTTCTTTAACAATGTATTTGGGGCGAGTGCTGCAATTAGTCCACTTTCGCCGTTCGCCTTAACACTAAAATGTTCGTGCCCAAGCTGACCGCACTTCAATTTTGCTTTCACTCAATACAAAGAGGCCACATAATAGCTTACGAAATCATAGCAGCAGATAAAGTGACGAAGATTAAAACTTGCGTGTGTGAAATGTTGAACAGGATAAATATAAATTATTATTAGGATCAAACAGACTGTTCCCGGCTGAAAAATACTGCAAAATTTTACACTTGACTACTAACTTTTCTTACCGTTTATTCGCGACTCATTTTTTCAAGCCCTTTTCCTTATAGTCTACACTTTGTTTTAGTTTCTTCGGGTGCTGCTATAGCGTGAGGTCTATCACACTATAACAAGGGAGCTACCTCTAGCTAGTTCTACATCGTGAGGTTGGGTTATGTTAGGTTAGGTTACCAATGGACATTAGGATATTACTTATTTTCATACATTTAATTTTGCGATAAACAGTTAATTTGTATATCTGAAACTGCACCTGGGTAGGCGAATTATGGCGGTAGACTTCACGCTATAGTTACACCGTTTCCTCGCTCTAAATTCAGCTAATGTCTATTAATTATGAATTCTGGGTCAAATACGAATCAATTCTGAATCAAATATTGTAATTTTTGATGAACTGAATGTTTTACCTACATCCTCAGCGAATACCAGGCAGCGTCACTGCGGAAGCCCGCAGAGATGGATAGGCGTTTGTCTTCTTGCAGAGACCAGACCGCGCTACCACATATTCCACCTGGAAAATCACTGCGGAGACGAGCAGTCCCAGAGCCAGCACGTAGAAGGCAGTGACGATTTCTTGAAGGCCAAGAGGCATTATAGGCTGTCGTTCACAGACCCTCTCTTTCTCGTCAATTTTCCACTTCTGTGCTAACCTCGTTGTGAGTCCTGCGCTGCGCATTATCATCATTCTGTAAGTCAATGCTGTATTATCAGACAATTGAAAATTATTTTTGGAAAGGGCGTTTAAAAATCAAGCCTGGTGTCTTCCGAATCGAAACATGAAACCTGGCAGTAGCGCATTTCAACGGGCAATATTCCTGATATAACAGACCTTTTGCTAGACGAAGTTTAAGTTGTTAGTATTAACAATGTAGATTCAAAATTTCACTTTCTCGTTTCAAGCCTGCACTGCAGTGTTTACGTTTTGGAGCAAGCGTACTTCTTAAATGCCACTCACCGAGTGTTCAGAATTGGCTGCATTTCATAACGGGCACGGAAGGGGAAAGTGAGAGGTGACGCAAATAGCTTGCGGCGAGAGTTTATAATGCTGCAGTCCTGCGGAGAAAGCCTATCGTGAGATTGCGAAAAATTTTTATTCGGAACAACAATATATTGTTATTGATATGCATAAAAGTGACGACCATCATCAAGGAGAACAAATTCTTTGAAAAATTTTAGGGTAACACGTATCGTTTTAATGCTGCTAATTTTGTTTTGTATGATTTAACGAATGATTTTTTTCGTCGGTCGTCAATGCTGCACACCTTTTCCCACCAAATTACAAGCTTCGAGCTGTTAGGCAAAAAATAAACTAAAAACCCGTACAAATGAAACTTCTCATGAGGGTGAACTTGTGAAGAACGGGCAGTGGATGCTTCCACAAGGACTAGTTTATTTTTTATGATGACATGCAGTGGTTATACGTACATAGAAAAACGACGACGTAGAAGCATCGTTAGCAACATAAAAATGCCAACTGAATCATGCCTACCTAATAACGACGGCATGTATTTCTGATACTTTGATTTGAAAAATATGAAACAATTGGATAAATGCCAATGTCGGTGCTCAATACTCTTCGAAACAACACGGTATTATTTTTCGAATTACTGAATTTCTTCCGATACAATAAAATTGATTCTTTTGATCCTTTATGTTAAATTTCAAAATGACCTTAGTAGAACATGATTCATATTCGTGCCAAGCGAAGGATGAAAATCACGAGCCATAAGCTCGTTTAATATCAAAGATCGGAGAAAAAATACTATTCCAGACAAACTTCTTCGCCGCTTCATCAATAATTTTATCCATCCGCTATGTTCTCTGCACTGGGTGGCTAAAATAATAGAAACTTCAGTGGAAAAGTTAGACTGGAATTGGAAAAGTCCCTTGGGACTTTGTTCCACGTAAACCGCTAGAGTCAGTCAATGAAGAACACGAAAAATAATTTTTGCATAAGGCGTGCGAATTTATTGTGTAATATCCTAATTGGTGATGTTGAAGTATTTAGGGTGCGACACTTCGACAAGGTACTCAGGTAAATGTTAATCAGATAGTTGAGCGAGGAGAAACGTTGAATTGTCACGTATGAATTGTGAAATGCATTGTGGCTTCACATCTGCTAAATCATCAATTAATGCATTTACCGAATCACCAATTTGGTAAAACTTCAAGACTCTCATTACGACGATGTGCTCACTGAAAAGAGTTAAGACCTCATGTGCAGTATCTTAAAAGTAAAGATTCACCGTCGCAGGGATTATCGGTGTGTAGAACATGACGTGTTTCGGCTGCTGTTGTAACCTCTGAAAGGAAGCTTCCATGCTTTCGATGTACTCGGGGTGTTTCGAGATCATGTCACGGTAGATATCTGCCAGCAGTCCCTCCTTCGCACTCTGGACAGGAATACATTCCTTCTTATTTTGAATATTAATCATAGGGATCACTAAAATAACCAAAGTTTCAGGTCTTGAACAATTCGCAGATGAAAAAAGTCATTTCGTAACAGTTTACTCACAACATTTCACACTCATGCGAACACTCAGGTTGAAAATTCTGTGACATGTTATCATGCTCGTTTTGTTAACAGTGACCAAGAAATAGTAAATTGAATTCGGGTGCTAAGACTATGTGTACAACTATGTATATCAGATACTGTTGTTACTCTGCACCCCAAAAATAACAGCTATTTCAACAACGGAAACTGATTCCTAACATGGTAAGCACTCGAGGATTCGCCGTGGTACTACTTGAAAATTTTCCGTAATGAAAGAAAATTACAGCTGGTGGGTGGATTGCTTAGAGGAGTATCGAAAACTTGGTAATGTTGTTTTCTCTGCTCGTGGCCAATTCACCTCCATTCTTTTCATCAAGTTTTTTTCTAATTTTGGAAACGAAAGATCAGGCGACTTTTAAAAATCTTGCAATTTCTTAAGTGCTGTGTTTGCTTATATAGACACTATTCCAGCGTGTCTTTTTCATTTCATTAATCATAGTAGTTTCTGCCATGGGATCTTCTGAGATGAAAAATATATTAACTATGTATAATCGGGTTAATTTAAACTATAAAAATATAAGAGTCCTTAGATACCTTACTCACCCTGTATTTCCCATCGATTATATCGTCTTGAAATGATGAGAGATAACTTTTTTTCGTAAGAAGAGAATGCTTTAAATTGAAGTTCATTGCAATAATACTTTTATGAAACTTTCAGTCACTCCAGATAAGGATTTGAAAAGATACTTTTTTGTTGGTGGCAAAAACATGCTGCAGTTTGCGAAAGAACAGGTATTTAATACATAAAAATAAATAGTACAAGTCAATGAAAGAAACCTGTGATGTGAATACATTTTTTTCCAAAAGCTGCTAATTTTGATCACCGAATGAGAGCTCTGATTTAGGATTGCTGGTTTAAAATTGAACTGCTTGAATTTCTCTACACTGAGTGGTAACGTTACAGGTGACGTCATCATGAAGTCAGCTGGTGTTCTATTCGCCGTTTTTTTGGTCGCTTATGATATTTTCCTTTAGGGAAATTTTACAGAAACTAAAATAGGTTATTGAATAAATTTCCTTGAAAAAACTGCCGAAAATAGCGGATAATCGGACAAAACTTTATCTACATTAGCTACTCGAAGAAAATGAGAGCCTTAAAAATAGAATTTTAGATTGGACAGACTCCTAACGCTCCAGTGAACGGTCCAAAAGCCTTCAATTATTTGCCTTCAAATTACAAAAAAAAAAAAAACGTTTTAATTATTTTATTAGAACAGGTTAGGCTGGGTTCAGTTAGGAGAATTTAGGTTGGACTGAGGTAGGTCAAGCTACGTTGTTAGGTAAGAGTATTTAATGCTGGGTATAATGGATGTGGAGTGAATGTTGTTAGTGAGAAAAGTTAGTTTTAAGACTTCCATGCCACGACGAATAAGTTGAAAAGAGGAAGGAGGAAGGCACTATTCAGTATGAAGTCAAGTTAAATCAAATCTGTGCATAAGGTGTTTCCACACAAGTTCCTGTGCGCATACAAACTGCGCTTCAGAGAGTAAGTTCATGAAACAGAATGACAATAGAAGGAGAAAAACGTAAGTGTTGAAAAACAGGACTGAAATGAATCAAAGAGAAAAACTCGGAAAGTAACATTAAGAAACATTTCATTTCCACACAAGGAATGCCTACTTGATAATCATCTCGGGGCCTTACAGATTTCATGAAGAAGTACTTTATTTTCATTTTCATGGAGACAAATATAGTATTGCACGCCTAAAGGATGAATCATAAATACACGCCATATACTAAAAATATTGTCATAGGAAAAAGAGCGATAGGTGGAAGTGTGACTGAACTTCGATGATGAAAGAGCTGTAATAAATTATGATCAAGAAATAAATGTTATAGATTCTTATTATTGCAATTCAGACTTATTAGTACAGTTTAAATAAAGTAAATTGATCTCGAAGCTTCCATTGCAGGAAGATAGTCGACGACATTCATGTAGAAGGAGCTGCAGTTAAGCGAGAAGGTACAATGCCAACATCAACACCTGAAAGCCCGAAATAAAAAAAATTTTGATGGAATAAAGTTACGTGTTTCCGCAGTAAGATAGAGAAAACCTAAAGGTCTATTACAAAATTTTTCAAAGTTTAGTTGTAGTGTTGATGTATATTTTGAAGTACAGAGTGTCCACTAAAAAAGAAACGATTTAAAACTGCTTTAGCTTTAATTTAATCATTGCTAGAAAGCTGAGATACGTTTCATTGGAAAAAGCAGGACTAAAAGTTTTATTTAATTTAAATAATTTTGCCTGTTTGGCCCATCTTTCAAATAAATGTGACATTCATCACTAAAAATAATGTTATCCAACAATATTTGATCAAAACTGCTCGTGTTTTTTATTCTCTGACAAAATAATCAGAACTCCGTTCTTTACCCTGCGGTGAGACTTCTTGATGACAATGCATTTTGTACTGTTTAAAATAAAGTTTTATTTTTAGAATGAAATGAACTATAGTTTTTTAATAGTGTACCACCCGTACAATTTTGTCACTGATTTCGTTTCATCATCGTTAATTAAAATCCTACAAATATTCATGGTTCAGGTATGCCAAATAGAGAAAATAATCAAAAAAACATAGAATTTTAAATTCTGTCTTTCTTAATGAAACAATTTTTGGCTTTCTAGAACTAATATTTCACAAACTAAAACATTTTTAAATACTTTTTTAGTAGTCACGCTTTATAAGTTGAATGAATATCAAAGAAGATTTACTCTTTCACTTATTGGTGCTGTTTTTAAAATATCACAAAATTTTTTAGCTAATCTTTATAATCATAGGGAAGCAAACTTTAGATATCACACCGGCACTCGAAAATTCTCATGATCACCACAGTTCCCGATGTAAATTCGTACGCTTTGTTGTACTACTATTTTAAGCTTAGCTTCGATACCAGGCGTGTTTGTTTTTTTGTTTGATTTCCAAGTTTGGTAGGGACGTCCTTGTTTGATTCCTGTTTTATTTCTGGTAATTCATGATGACCCCGTAAAAAACGCAATTGATGCATAAACAAAAACTATTGCAAATGCGGTGGCGGCATACTGATGCCCCGTCAATGCTGCTTCAGAACATACTATGCAAATCTGCAAGTCATATGAACAATGACTCACCAACAGAAATTTTTTCCGGTATAAATAGGGGGAATCGCTCACAATCTTTAAGCCATTACGTGCACTGTTGTGCAGGCCTGCCTACATTATTTCAGAGTATCAAAAGGTTTCATGACAGGATTGTAGCCCACAGTTCTATAATTAAAACGTTCGATAAATTAGAATATTAACATTACCCTGAAGGCTTGTTCACTGTACGCTCCTTTTTGAACGCTGAGAGTATATTCGTCTCTGGCATCGTACAGTCCTTCTAAATCTTCAAAGGGCATTTTCACGAGGTCGGTGGTGAGTAGAGTGATGAGGGAGGACGAGTAGGACACGTGCAGGAGTATGACCCCAGCCATGATTGAGATGAGCCACATTCGGTACGACGGCGATCTGGACATGATGCTCTCTGGGCCTGTGCGTTGCGAGGGACTGTGAGGCCTCTCACGTGATTGAGTGCATCAGGTTCATCGGATGCTGAAGGTATTTGGTGCAAACCCAGTAGCATCGATACAACGTGAAAAGCATGGCTGTAAGGTGGTTGGTAGATTTTATTTCCCTTTTCCTTCATCAATAATGTCTCTAAATTCAACATTTTTGATTTGTTTAAAAGGGTTCACCACAAAGCCGAATTCTAAGCCAGTAAAGTATTGTTTACCCGGAAATCAGACATGTTTCATATTTTTGGTGTAATCTTAACCTAAATTTTTTATTTTAGAGCACCATTCAGTGTTATCTTATATAAGCCGTGCTAATGCCCATTATGACTACACTGAAATTCAGAAAACAAATGTAAAAGAATTTCAATACTGCTGGTGGAGGAACGCTGCCGCCTCTAAAAAATGTTAAATAATTCATTTGTCTCCAAAGAAATGATGACTTTCAATCCTAGTCAAGATATAACAGCCAAGAAAAGAACTAAGTTACCTGCATCTCAGTGAACTTATTTCCTCCATCCCAACTGAAGACGAGCTGTTGAACAAGTGACAACCGAGTATGTGAAATTTTTTATTTTAAATCAAGAATGTGAAATAATAGAGGAGCAAAATAATTTTCTTTATCAAACCATCGGCATTAACGCTCGCCTTTTTATACCTGGTATCCATGTACGACAAGTCACTCAATCGCTCTGCCAGTCAGTGTTGGAAATTTTTACAGCTATTTGTTAGTTTTATAAACATTAATAAATCACAATGTATTCAATTCACCTCAGATAGGCATGTGTGTACATTTCTGGGTATAAGAAATAAATGAGAAGTCCATTTCTTTCCTTACATTCCGACTTAAAACTTAAATTTTCCGAAGTTTCCATAAAAAAATTAGAAGCCATTCAATTAATATATTTTCAATTTGGGGCCTTTTTTTCAAATTTATGAACTATGTGGTCAATAATCCCAAAAAGAGGTAGGTGTTTTTTGTTTCATATGAAAATAACTGAAAATTTTTATGATCACACTCATTGAAAAAGCTCCTCTGTGACCAGCACTAACAAAGTTATAAGTCAACAATAAAACAAGTTTTCAGTAATTAAAGTTAGTTCCTTGTCTCCCTGCTTGAATAAGAGATTCACCACCACCTTTGGGGGAGTCACATTTTGGAACCCGAAAATATAAACAAATGAATCATCAAAAATGAAAGGAATCCAGGACGGTGGAATTTTCAAACCGGACTTATTAAACCGTACAAACATAAAAAAATTCTCCTGGGTAAATGTTTGTTAATTTCTTTTGTGAGTTCGTGATAAACTACAATTTTTGCATAATATGTCATCCAACCCGGTTTAACTATCGAAAAAAGAAACATCTATGTAGGTATAAGTTGGGTATGATATTTCAAACAAGTCAAACCGATAGCATGTTCTCGACATTTAGAGCACGCGTTATCCGTTGAATTTAACATCCGGTCAGTAAGTCTTTTTTCACATGAGAATTATTATTTATTCCCACAAAGTATACCTGCAACAACGTTGATTGTGCTGCGCAACCGTACATGCACGCTCAGATGTCAATGTGAAGGCTATGTCGTTCAATGAGTTTCCGTACGAAGAGTTGTGCTTAAAAATTTTTCATTTTAAACTGATAGAAAATGAGGATCATACACTTTTATACTCCTACTCTTTTGCTCTGATCATTGCCTTATTCGTAGAAGTTGCGTCAGTTAGATTCAAGAAACTTTAAAATTGATAATTTTGTTCCCATTTTGTTATACTATTGTATAAAATTGTTTGTCAATTAACTGTTTTACGCTTTCTTTCTTTTTTCTTCTCATTACCCACCTCACACAGATCATCCGTTTTCGGAACAAGAGATCCTTGTGGTGCATGGTAATGACATGCTCATTATGAGATCTACACACATGCTGATGGCCTAAACTTGTAAGAAGAAGCACAAGCCTTCAATTTCTTACCCATGTTGCAGAAGATGCTTGCGTTGTCAAACAAACATTCAGAAAATGTGACGTGCTTTCGACTTCGCATTAGCACTTTCAAGACGCAGGCGCTCGTCACAAACAGGACAACGACAGCAATCCAGGTGGAGGGGGCAAACTCTAAGGTGTAGGTGGATGCTCCCAAAAATAATTTCGACTTCTTCATCGCCAAGTGGAGCCTTGAGACGAAATGTGGAAACATTGTAGACAACAATGCGCATACGCGTGCCTTTAAGCATATTGTTGTTTGCCAATTTTGAAGAAGAGGATTATAGTCTCACATTTTGACGAGCATGGAGAAGACACTTCAGAACATTGCAACAAAATTGATTTGTCGAAGCCTCTTGGTGTGTTCTGCTGGATGAATTTTTATGGTTCATTACAGTTCATTACAGTAGGAAAGTAGTTGAGCAACAATTTTATTGAAATAAACTTTAAAGCTAAAATTCAGTTAAGAGTAATACGAAGGGTTATATTTTTCGTATTGCGACGAAGTTAACGTTAGAAAAAATTGCAAAGCGTTGAATGGTAACAATTGCTGGCAAACTAATAGAACTACTATTTAAATTGTTGAAAAAAAAATGATAGCCATATTAGTCTTTCAATGCTTGCCCATCCTATGTGTTTCATAATACAGACAATCAAGACAGTCATAGATTAGCAGTAATAAAAAACGCATAAAAAATTCAAAATATCAGCGGAAGTTGAATGCAAAATTCTTGTTGACTGGTGGGGGAACACAGCTGAAATCAATCACATTCAAAATGAATAGCTCCATCAATGAGACGATAAGTGAAAGACAAAATATATTGAAACTGATACGAAGACTTTCATTCATAGGAATAAATCTCTCAATCTCCAAAATTCTGAATAATACGAATCACAACTATAAATCTCAATACGTAAAACCTACTGATGAATGTACGAGACCATAGAATTTTATGCTTACGCGTGTATTCTGGCAGCAACTGCGAAGTCGAAGTAAGGTTCTCTGTCGTGGGTTTGGAAAAACATGGGCATGCCTAGATCAGCCTTGTCAAGAAACAGATCACCAAGAACTCCATCGACGTACGTTCCATTCTTGTTCACTCCGTAGCTCTTCACTTCAGGAATATGGCATTTCAATCTGAGAAAAACCTAAGTTAATAGAGTTTTACTCACAATTTTAAATGGATAAATCGGACGAATTATTCCTCCCGGGTCGGTAACAAAAACATTTTTTAAGTGGTACCTTTTCCGTGTTTTTTATTTAGGTAAATTGTTCTTGAAATAATTGAATTACCAAATTTTGGTCGTTCAGTAATCCCATTTCACGAACTTTTCTTCTGTTCTAATAAGACCCCACTGTATTAATTTCTCAAGAACCTCTTCTCGCAGCTTTGCACGGTAGAAAAAAATTTCAAATCATGGCATAGTCATGAGTTTTGAGTAACATGGAATCGTATTTAGAATATTTCACTCGTTAACGCGTTTTGGTGTATATCATCTGATTTAATAATTTTGGTACATCTCATTCATTTACTCATTTGGTGCATCTCATTCATTTGCACATTTTGTTACATCTAATTCATTTTTACATTTTGGCACATTTCATTTACACATTTTGGTACATCATTTAACTCGTTATCGCACTTTGATACATCTCATTTAAAGACACATGTTTGTACTTCGCATCCAACGACACATTTTCGTACATCTTATTCGTTAACATATAGGACTTTGAGTATATATAGGACTTTGAATATGAACAGATGATTAAAACGATTATGTGAATGTGAACGAGCTTACACGCAAACCTTTGCATCATTAACGGATGAATTCCAGTATTGGTCAAAATAATGAGGTAGGTGAGAGCAACATAGAAAAATTATAGGGAAACTACTTATTACTCATACAGGCAGAATAATTCTTTATGAAAAGGTCATGACTTTAACATTTGCTGCGGGCTCCTTTTGGCCTTGTATCAGCTTTGATGTCATTTGGTATGTTAAGCACCAACTTGACATAGGTTTTTGCGTCGAAATTTTGCAACTGTTTACAAAATTGTATTGCTCATTTTAGTTTTTAGGTGTGCACATTCATGTAAACATGAATGCAGATGCTAGACAAGGCCATAATCAGGGGGCTGTGGGTGTCGCTCTAATACCCTCAAATATATTTTCCAATCAAGTAATCGACGTTCAGGGTGTGCGGCAGGAATTATTGTCTTGTTGGAAGATAACGTCATCTGGTGTGACATTGTTTCCGCCTTCTAAGGTTGGTAATTCCGCTCGAAAACGTTCATGTTCGATATGGAGTTCATACTACCTTTACATTCCTGTCACTAGTAGCAACACTCCCCCCTTCCACAACAATAATATTAAACAGCCTTTTCCAAGTTTTACACTAGCAGCAGTATATTCCTTACCAAAAGCTTCTCCAATTTTCAATGAATATTGATAGCTCAAAAGGTGGCAAATAGGAAGAAAACGAATATCTTCGACGAGAAATTTCAGGGCAAGAGTGTTACAGTGTTTAGTGTAACGGTGTTCTGTCAATTGAAGCCTCCATAATTATGATATAAATATAACCTTTAACTTATGCATGAACTTTCCTCAAAACATCATCTGTAAAATTTAATAACTTCAGCCAATTATCAGGTAGCCAGATTTTTCCAATTTTACGAAAACACATCGATTTTTCTTGTTCGCTTCTTCGCCTCGAACAGCAATGGTTTCTTTTCTCTCTTAAATTACAATCTTTGGGATTACCTTCCAATAATATTCTCATTGCTCGAGTTCACGTCATCTTGCCAAACGTTGCCCAATTCAGATGTCGCAATCGTGGCCTCTTGACCTCTGGCAGTAAGCGTTGCAATAGCGTACGTGCAATTTAAACAGCATAAATTATCTAGATCGATTTTTACTGTGATAACATTCGGCCTTGTAAACTGCACTAAATCAGCTAAAACGTGCAATTGCATAAAACTGCCGATATCTATGGGAGACGCCAAGCCGATTTAAACTGGAATAAAATGTTATATTTGATTCTCAGGAATGGAAAGCCCGATACAAAAGATATGCTCAAAATAGTCTTGAATGCCGCTATCGAAGAGCTTGAACTCAAATGAAAAAAATTGGTTTATACATCGAAAACGATAACAGTGAAAGTTCACAGCTTGTAGTCATTGAAAGTCTTTAGTGATCTGCAGCACAGCTAATGAAGATAATCTCTGAAAGTTTAGAAATTCATCTATTTAATAAATCTTTGTTCGTTTAGTTCTTCCCCTTACATCACTCTGAGTACAGATCGAGGATCTATCATGATGGTTGAAAATGTCCCTGGAAGCTAACGAAACAATGGTTATCATTTATACATTAATTTTTGAGTGCTTGACAAATTTGTTTGCCAAAATATTGAAGCTGCAATTTTGAAAAAAAATTAGATTCGATTAAAAGTTTTAAAGCAGAAGAAAAATAAAAAAAATGGTTTCTTCCATTGCAATTCATCCCAAAGCTCCAACTTACTCTACGAGATACAACTTAGAATTCGTAGAAGTGTCGAAGAAAACGGATTAAAATTGTGAGAACTAATCAGCTGTTCCTCCGACAGGGTTAAAAAATTCTCACTTCACAAATAAAAAACTCATTTAGTTCTTCACCAGGAGGAGGCGTCAACTTCTCGTCAAATTTGCAGTTATCTATTATTGGGCAAGAAGTGCTGTAAATAAAGCATATCAGTCTCGAGAATCCTAATACACGAAAAGTATTAAATTGCCAAGAATGTGCGATCAGGTGATTTCTCGTCTCCACCAGGTTATCAAAGAGAAAGGAGAATATGTTGAATAATTCTTGGATATTACCATGGACAAAACATTTTTCTTTCATTTGATACATGAGGTATTTTGATTGTCCTTCAAATAACTGAAAAATCCTAACTTTTACTTGTCCACACTTCGCTGGGCCACTCGATAAATTTGTCTTGATTAGATTTGGACGTGATCCGAACATCAGTCAGGTTAGCTCAATTATGATACTTACGATATTAAAGTTAAAACTCATTTTAATGTATTATGACCTCTTTTTGAGTCATTGAGAAGTTTAATCAACAGAATGGAACAAGATTCCCTCACCTGAAGTTCAAGTTGTACTCCAGAGCGCGCATCATGTCACCGCACATCCCGGACATGTAGATTGATCCGTCTGACGCCAGCTTAGCAATATTCAATCCTGCGTACTAAAGACAACGAATGGAAATTTTAACCACAAAATAAATCTAAATTGACTTTGTTGTTCATCTTGCTATAAGCTTCCAGGCAGCGTACGGACAATATCACAACGCACATTATAATGCACAGAAATTTATTGCAACCTGAATGAACTGATGTAAGAAATTAGGAAAAAGCTAGTCTAAGTGGAACAGGCTTGTTAAGGGCTATGCTTATAAAATGAATAAATATTACCAACGCAAAGAAAAATAAAGAAAGTGCTTTTCACCTCGATGAAGTTAACCCATACCATGCTCTGGGTTTTCAAATGACTTAGAATGGATGCCAGAGTGCAGCAAACAATATCTCTACTCAAACCGGAACCCATGGCATACACTTGGCTCAAATGAACTGGGGCTAACTTTCTATTTTCCATCAAGAGGAAAGTGAAATTGAGGCTACATTTTAAAACACTCAACATCTCGCAAAAAAGTGAGCAATCCTATCCATCAAGGCAATCGCCAATTGTGCTAAGAAATGAGCTACTGAGTGCGGTGGCTGCCAAGCTATGCTGAAGAACAAATGACCGTTCCTGTTAAGTTATGAGCTCAAATTAGATGGGTTAAGCAAAGCATCGAGATAAGCCAAGAAAGAACACTGTCTAGAAGTGTAGTTCTATAGAATACTGAGATGCTCGTATTTATCTAACACAAAAATGGAAACAAAATGACATTAAATATTTGAGTAAATCCAGATAGGAAACCAGTATAGGCTCTTGACAAAATAGCTGTTCGAATGGTGCTAGTAACTATGCCATGTTTCATGAATGCCCTACTCTGTGGCAAAGTTTCTTCTCATCTGTCAACGAGTTTTTGCTGATAGTTCCGTGCTCCAGGTCGTTGGAGTATATGATGAAAAGCACAGGAATTGACTGTTGTTAAGGCCTTAATTTGAATTAGCATTTATCGATAAGTCATGATGATGAAAATTCTTAAGATATATGAAAGGTGGAAAAAGAGAAAATCATACACCTAAGTCGAATAGGAGCAGGTACATAGAACATACGAATCTGTGTTGAAGGAGAAAGTGCTTTTGAGTTTCTATCCTTTTATATAATTACACACAACCCAAATCACTTCATGATTTCGTTAACTCATTTTCACTGAAATATTAACTCTGCCATGATCACAGAGTCTTTTTTATTCGACAATTTAACTTATTTTGAGCGTGCTTTACAGCCTCTCGATCAATTCGTCGCCGTAAAATCTCCGATTTAGCGTACCAGACCACAACAAAAAGGATCGTAACTTGTTCTTATGAAGCAACAATACATGTAAGTACGGGATATTTTTGCTGGAAAATTTTTTATTCCGCTGGAAAAATGGAAAACTGCAATTTTAGTTCCATTTAAAATTAAAATACACAATTTTACTCTGGTTGAAATTGGCCCGATGTGCACCAGGCTGAATGAACAACATGAAATCAAAAATGATGTGCAGGGTTATAGAAAGATTACATAACTTTGCATAAGTTCTTCTTTGCTTAATTTTTCAGACCAAATGCCTGAGCGCAAGTCTTCATACGAACATAAACATTCTTTCCGGTGCCCATCCGGTTCTGCACGAGAGTTAAACGTTGCTTCACTCTTAGCACAAAGCCTGGCATATCCGAGTTGCTGACTCTCAGGTTACAGTTAGCTGCACTAGCAAGACACAATTATTTACATTATTAGAGACATTATTTCAAACATTTTTTATCCTGTCTTGTTCATTAGCTTTAAGATTTTTCAAATCATTTTATATCTCAAGACGAAAATCGTGCCAATAAAATGAGTTGGCTTAGATACATTGCATTTTATTTTATTACCTTATTTTATGTTGCAAAAGTGTCATCAAATTTTACATCCTTCTCTTTCGATTGTCGCAGACAATGGAAAAATCATAGTGGTATTTGAATAAGTATTTTTCCAATTTTAGTTAAGTACTTCGCATTGGGAGAGTGATCCTAGGTTTCCCTGCTGAGTGGCTCACGGTTAGCGTTGAGCAGCGCAGGACGGCGCCGGTGAGGTTGAGACGCCGGTTCCAGGGGTCCTTGGCCAGCTCATCGCCCTCCAGCAGGCGGGGACTGGACGCGGCCACGGCGCCGAGCTGCGTCACCTGAGGCGGTGCGGTCGCCTCTGTTGTGTACGCTTCAGAAAACCAGGCGCCCGTCTCGCTCAGCACCAGGAAGATAACCTATACGAGTAAGGGAAAAATATATTGCGTGTAATTAACTGTGGAAGAATAAGCCTCAAAATTGCATAAAATTATTTTACACCCGTCAGTACATGATTTTGTGACTTCACGTTTTCTCTTGGCCAAGTTTTTCCTCCGCTTCATCATCTGAATATAATCAGATACACTTAAACGTCAATGATTTTAAACTCATTTATGAACAAATGCGGTGTTGAATATTTTTGTCATGCTCGAAGTATTTTTTGCGTTTGATATGAGCTTAAAGCTTTCTTTACCCTGCTCACAAAAGGGGTTACAACTCCCTTTAATGAGTGCTTACGCAAATAATTGGAAGAGGAAACTGAGTGATTATCATCATTTTATGTGGGCAAACATTGCTTCACAACATTAATAACAGATCAATCATTCAAGTGCAATATCGTATGAAATCAAATTATTCCAAAACTATTTAGTTGTTTCATTTCACAGCCTTCATTTTGTGCATCACCCTCGTAAAAGCAATTGGGTGATGAAAGCAAGATTAATTACAGATTTCGCATGTTAAAAGTACCATAAACTGGAGCGCAGAATGCTTGTGGTGGCTTGGAAGTGAAACAATAACGAACAATACTGTAAATTACGCAGAATACCCAATTCGAATTAAGGCTGAGAGACAAGCCAGGCGTTGTGGATTGATGAGTCTTTATGTGGCTAAATCACCCCATCTTGCATTTGTGAATGGGCATCACGATCACAATTGAATTTTAAATAAACGCCAAGAATCTATAGCACAAGATAAATGATAGAAGGATTTCGGCTCAATAATTGTGAGTTGGGATCAAAGATTCATGATACAATGGTTAATGTTTTGTGGTTCTATACGTGCCTCAAGAGATTGAATTACTCCAAGCCATGAAGACCGGATCACTAATTGGAACGTGTCCCCGCTTTGAATTTACCTCATCAACTACAGGGTGAGTAAGGTATCTGAGGACACCTTACGCACTTTTAGAAAAACAGAAAATGAAACTGGAAATCTTTGAAACCTATTATTTCTTGTAACAAAACAAGTAAACATAATTTTAACAGACGTTTTTTTCTATACATCCTCCCTCGGCTTCTATAACCGACTCAATTCGAGTCCGAAAGCGATTGCATGCTTTCATCAGGTGGTCTTTATTTATGACCTCCATTGCTCGTGCTAGTTCTTCCATCAGAGAGCATTTGGTGATTTGAATGGGATGCTTATTAGCTTTCTTTTAAGCGACGCCCCACATGTAACGCCCCAAAGGGTCAAGGTCTAGTGAATTAGGAGGCCATAAGTTTCGTGGGAAATGATCATGAAAATTCTCGGCCATCCTATCCTAGGTTTTGAGAGCTTTATGGGATGAAGCCGAATCTTGTTGGAAGACATAGGCCCTTCTATTGACTACGCTGTCTATCCAAGGCTGAACAACGGTTTGAAGAGTCTCGACAGAAGCATCTTTTTCACTCTAAGGCTCTGTGGAAAAAACAGGCGTGATTTACTCTTCACAACACCGAAAACCATCACTTTTGCTGTAAACTTTGTGTTCTGAGTGAGTCAGAGCGTTGAAAATGCTGTTTTCTCTTCCTTGTGGCCCATTCATCTCCATTATATTCATTCAGCTCCTTTCTAACTGGGAAAACGAAAGATTTGAAGACTTTTAGAAATTTTGCAATTTCTAAATTGATGTGTTTTGCAATTATAGACACTATTACAGCGTGTCTTTTCATTTCATTGTAGTTATAATAGTATCTGCCATAGGATCTTCTATAATAAAAAATACAATAGTTTTAATTATTACCGGGTTAGTTTAAATTACAAAAATACAGTTTAAGTGTCCTCAGATACCTTACGTACCCAGTACATAACTCAAGCGCCGCAGGTGAAGATTCCTCTGCCTTGTGAAACTAGTGGATGTAGTGATTATCACCGTCGTTTGATTAACCCGTAGATGAACGGTGGGGTCAAAATGACCTCAACTGAATTTTAAACTCAAATAACTGTAAGTTTTATCCATATACATATTTGAACATGACTCTGTGACTTTTTCCAAATAACTGAAACTGGTTAACCTTTGTGTGCTTTGTTACTCTAATAAAATAGGGTCAAATTCACCCCACGGTGTTTGTTTGAAATAAGATCGGGCATTCACGGGTTAACATAATCTAATGTCAATATGAAATTTCAAGTTACAAATTTCACTAGAACGATTGATCCATCAGTGTAACTCAGTGTATCAGTGATCAGTGTATCAGTGTATCCATCAATTGATCTTTACAAGTACACTCGACTTCTAGCTTGGAAAAGTGGAAAAACTCAGTGTTAACGTGTGGTACCTTTAGAAAAACGACTGGTAACGAGGTGTCATGTTTGTTGTACTGGTGCTGGTCAGAGGCCAGAGGCGTCCGTGTCTAGTGAGTGTTATGTGACGAGTCTAAAAAAGCTTAAAAAACTTGAATAACAATCTAAATGTGCCTAGAGATTTTTGATCACTACATTAATATTTTTGTATTTCTAGTGCAGATCTCTTCGCTGCATGACGGAAAAATGCGCTGACCACTGGTTTCCTCCCACATGGTAAATGAGGTTATTTTTAATTGAGCGTACTGTTCGTAGGATCACTGTTAGAGTCTGCTGGATACGAGAGTTAAATGTTGTTTAAAACTGATGACAATTGATTATATTCCTTAAACATTTAAATTCAACGACTGCAATCGATATCTTGCTACTGAATTGTCTCGAAATGTTAGAAGGGAGTATTCAACTGACCTGACTATTTTTTTGCCTTGTCGTTTAAGATCCCATTTCTTGGATCAAATTATACTTCTTAGTTACGCTAGCTCTGATCACGAGCTTTTAATTCTTACAACACATGAGTGCATGATGACATTGCTCTGTGCATGTGCTACCCTCAGAAATCAAGCTCAACGATTTTATTTGTCAAGGGCCTGACTGCAAGTAACCTCGTGATTAGGTTCATTTAACATGTGATGTCAAGAAGCACCTTACCTATTATGTTATCAGTTCGCTTCGCGGTAATAAATGAAAAAAAAATGGGCTACGACTTTTTTTCCGTTCAACTGCTGCAAGTTTTTAATACAAATGACCTTGTTTCGTACCTGGATATTCAAATAGTAGAAGCGTTCAGTTAATTGTTAGCCTTACACTTGTCAGTTTATTGAGCGTTGGAAGCATTTAAATATTTGTTAAAACCTTTTACTACTGTTTAATCAAACGTACGGAAAAATTGTACAATCTATAAGAGTTTTTATGAAAGAATACGTGAATTTCCTACGTGCAAGGAAACCTATCACTTGCTATCCTTTTTCGCATGTGAAAAATTGAGCTTTGCACTGTTAAAACAATTCTTCCCACAGATCCGGTTTTGATATGATAGAAGCATTATTATTCTCTCCCAATACCGCGATGCCTGACACACACATCGCAGCGCTGAACACCTTGCACGGCGCGTCACCTTGTTGTCCAGCCGCCAGGTGAGGTGGCGCAACGCCGCTTGGTGACCCGCCGCGTCGACGATCAGCAGCCATGGCAGCCGTGACATCCACTCCCAAGTCCCCATCTGCAAAGTACGCGCAGCAACAAAACGCTCAGCTCCCAGGAAAGTGTACATGTTCATGATCAGTCCTGGAACGCTCACTTAGCGTACCATTTCAAGCCAGGGCGTATTTACAGCTCGCCAGTCCTCGATCAAATTGTCTTCAACAGATCTCGCTCAGGAAAGATGAAAGGTATCAATACAATATTTAATTTCTAATTTTTTTTTCTGCACTAGGTTAATAAAACGGCTTGCATGTGATAGCATCGTGTAATCAAAGTATTAGCCAAAATCATGATAGATTGATTGTTTTCATTATAGGTATGGCATAACATTTATCCATTTATTTTTTATTTAGAATATAAAGACGAAGAATACAGCACGGGTAGGTATCATATTTAAAAGAATTTACGAAGCTAAATATAAAATCTCTGAATTAGTCAATTTTAAACGTTTCGAAGACCAGATCCATCTTCAGTAAGTCTGAAAAAATAAAAAACAAAATTGGTTAGTTCATGACAAAAGTGATAAGTAGGAAAAAAAATCTATACAAAAATTTCTAAAGGATATGAACTATGAGCATTATTTAAAAGCGGCTTTTTTTTGCAATGTGAAGGGATTCTGAAATGCGCAAATCTAACTCGTTAGGTGCAGAGCGTAAAATAGAAAAATGTCCTCGGAAATACGGCTGCTGCACTGTTCGGTATTAAATTCTATTAAATATGATACTTATACGTGCTGAATTCTTCGTCTGTAAATTCTTAATGATAGTCCGACAGAGGAGTGTTAATTTTACGGTTTTCCACTTAGTTATCATTTATAATAAAATTTGTTCATAATATAATAAGTCTGTAATAAAATGTGTAATAAAATTTAGTTTTTTAAAAAAAATGTGTGAGTTTCGCTCCCCATGTCATTGCTACCTTACTATACATTCAATAGTCAAATGAATTAGAGATCTGGACTCTACTAGTATGCGGACAATGGACGAGGCGTGAGAATTAAAGTGCCTTAAGATTTCCAGAGAGAAGTTCCAGTTCATGTGATTAAACAAAAAGGTATACTTTTTGAAGCTTCTCGTTAATATTTATATCTTTCGCACAGCCATAAATATTTTGTTTCTCATCGTTTTAAAAATTATATCCTGTTAATTTTACCATCTTGCATTCAACCGCCTGTAAACTGATATAGTAAAATTCGTACAATACGACTTACTTTGTCAACCATTTCAACCGGTATATTGACAATTTAGCGCAAATGTTACTCTGATGAATTATCAGAATTCACGGGTGTTCGTTATAAACCAGAAATCTTAGACGACCTCTCAGGAAATAACCACTGGAGGCTAAATTTTACGTGCGCGCCAGCCAGAGTAAGCCAATGTGCTCGTACTGGAAGACCAATCGCTCGGGGAACGCCTCTCTCAAACCATTTTTTGAAACCCTAACTGTGTAGGCAGAGTCTACACCTCGTTCAAATCATACATATATTATCTACTTTTATGCAGTTCACGAAGAGGTGGCAAAATCAATACCCGGACTATTGTTGAATAACGATCTCAATATACTTGTGATCCCCGTTAGTAATCTTGAATAATGATCGGGCCATGGTATTACTTGGAGAACCTGAAAAAAAGGCTCATACGGTAGAATTCAGTTGTGATGTGATTCAGTGTAAGGGCTATCTTCATTCCGTTTTACAGCTACAGAACTAATCATGCATTGAATATTTAGCGGATTAGACTTTATCAAATTTTCTTCTTCAGCTCGGCGAATGTTAACGACGGCACGAAAATCGCTTAATTGATCAGTCCATGGTCTCTCAAACTATAGCGTGTTTTCTGTCTGAGCTAGGCAAATTTTGCGATTCGGTGCCTCTGTGGCTACCACCTCACCATGACTATGTCGATTAATCTCTTCCTCTCTAACTAGCTCCTATAAATATGTTTGTGCAATTCTTCGCAAGCATTTATACGTTAACAGATCGTAAATTCAGCACATTTATTTCAACTTACTATAGCATTTTATTTTTACTCCTAACTTTCTTCAAATATTATTACAACCAGATTTTACTTTAAAAATTGTTTCTGAATTGGCAATGAAAGTGCGTACGCCCGAAGGTTGCATTCAAGAAGCACGCTTCAGATTATAAGATAAAGAACGAGAACTGTACCATATTTTATATTTCTGTTGTCAAAACATCAACACTCATAATTCATCGCTCTTTTAATTCATAATTTATCTCTTATAGAACTCCGTATTCTGTGAAGTATTTTTAATCTCATTGTCTAAATTATATATATATATATATATATAGCTAGATTGTATATTTTTACGCAAGATATTACTGTTAGATAGCAATCAGGTAATTTAACGTCATGAAAAAATGCTGCAGACATGGTGAACAACCCAGTTCATTAATACAGTGACTGCTCCGCTTTATGGATACGAAACTTAGCCTCAGAAGACAAGGCAAATCATAGGAGACACAATCGTCAGCAGAACATTCCCACCTCTTGCTCCAAGAAGGACAGAGTTCCAGCCTCCCTGAGGTCGGCGACAAAGAGAGTGTCGACGAACTGCCACCTGTTCTCTTCAGGGTAACGGCTGCATCAGATACCGAGAAAATGTTACTTTGCTGCTTGTTAAACTTTGATCGCCACACTAGGCACTAGTTTTATTTTTCTTACTGCCATGGCGACTTCCAAAAATGCTCAGTGATTGCAATGATCAATGAAAAAAAAGTGATACTTCATTCTTGAGCGCATTTTCAGAACATTGAATTGAAGATAAAATTTTGACAAGCTAGCTCATTTCAATAGCTGTCGTCTCTTGCAAGAGTTAACTTTAGTTGAATGTTGAATTAGTCAAGAATTCATGCACTATCCAAATATGCAGAGGGTAAAAAAGACAAATTCATAAATCAAACGTTCAATGTAACTTGATCATTAAAATGAACATTTATTCACCTGAATGTATTACACTGACTTCCTTAATACTAGGTAGTCACCTTTTGTGGCCAGGGATTAAGTGGGTGGGCAGCGGCAGAGGGCGAAGAAAACTGGTGCCGCTCACGCAAGTCCGTGACAAGCGGAGAGTGGCTTGCTCAAGTGGAAGAGACACCGGACTTTCCTCACCTGCACAGCAGAACGAAACATATGATAACTTGCGGTAAGGCATCACAAGCTTCTTAATTGTGCCAAATATGAGAATGCCTTCCAGGAGACGAAAGGTAAACGTACTGAAAGTCTAATTTTGGGTTTGTCTTAGCGACGCTTTTCAGTAGTGAAGTAAAATATTGCTACTAACACAGGCTGCCAAATTCATGCCACAAAAAGTAATTCAAAGAAATTCAAGTTTGATATTTGGGTGTTGTATACTAATTTACAATACAGTAGGAAGAAGTTCATTCAGGGTCTGTTTTAACATCTTTTCATTCTGTGGTTATCCAATCTTTTGGCATTTTATTCTCCAAAGAAATTCATCTGTACTCTGTATAACTTTCATAACGTTCAAAATAATTTTAGCTCATGGCAGAAAACAACTGCCGTCAAACATATTTTGATTATAATAGTTCAAAAAATATTGATATAGAGGGCTTTCTGAAATTAAATGTTTATGACAAACATATGAGCATTGGAATCATTTCCATTTATCAATCTGAAGATGTGAAACTTTGATTTCAAAACATCAGCATTACATCAAACTTTTTCGTAGCTTCGCTTGGTGTCTCAGAATATTTTATTGTCTATGGCTTCCCCTGCCAAATTATTGAATTTCTTTACCTCTGGAATAATCACTATTATAGCGTCATTTTCAAACATGGGGCCTAAGAGAATCTTCAATGACTTTAAAAATAACAGATGTTTTGAAAACAAAGCAATTATGCAATTCTGAGAAATACTAGTTAAGTTTAATTACGTTTTGAGTAGAATAATTTTCATGTGGTACTCCCATGAGTGAAAACATGAATTGGTATACGCAAATGGATCTTTACGGCGCTGACGAGATCTGGTTCAATTGACTGGATTTTTCCCCAATTGATGCCTTGAGTTGGTGTGGATTTGTAGAATATTCATGGTAAACTCTTCGTTTCAGGCCTCTTGAAAATGAAACACCAACTCGAGGCATCCATCTATGTATCAATAATAATTATTCAGGGAATTGAATCAAAACCCACGAGCGCCGTAATGAACAGCCTGCGTAATCGTTCCGATTTTTGTCTGCACTCACAGAGGTGGTGCATTTACAGTAGAATATAATAAAAAAGTAATCACAATAAAACAAGAATTTATAAGGATCTCATAAATACCTTGATTTTATAAATACATTCATTAATAGAGGAGTTACAAAATATTCTTTTAGGTCCCATGTTTAAAAACCACCATGTACAAGCTCGGAGTTCGTCTCACTTAAACTACATTCAGAGATGAACGCAATAGAATATGATCCAGGTACCCATCCAAATTTCTGTCACAAAACGACAGGAACGGAAGTACAATTTCATTGCAACACGTACGGTAACCACTAACTGCACACACCTGTGAGCGCCACATACTGGACGTGTCTGCAGCTGCGGAGGGCGGCCATCGTGCACACGAGACGCGCTACCTCAGCCGGGCCCATGGTGCGCTGGTCCCGCTGGCCCGCGTCTGCTGCAGCGTCGCCGCAAGTGTTACGCGCCTAATGAGCTGAATCAACAAAAGTTAGTGGGTCTATAATACGCAGTTCACACGCACAGATTTTTTTTCCTTTTCTGAAAAAGCTTCGACTGTTAGTCTCTATAAAGAAGCACCACTGATCTAAGCGTTCTAGACAACGTACTTGACACGAAGGACTTAGTTTTATCTTCTCAATACAGCGACGGGTACAACTAACGGAAAATAATTTTTTCAACTGAATGAATTAAATGAAATTCGAAACACATATGCATTAAATTTGAATCACATTTGTACATGAACATGACCTTGAGAGTTTACTTGCTCAACTGTCACTTTACATGTATTTTTTTCAGAACCTGCGTTTTACAAGAAAATGTAAAATATCAAATTTAAATCGAATTTGAAGCACTAACATGCAAGTGAATTTTAATAAGAATTGGATTGAATACCCCTCATTGTTTCGCAACATTCAATTCTACCCTATTTTTGCTAGTGCATGTGGTTATTGCAGTATTTCGCAATCGTCGATGCGAACAACTTGAAAATAGGTGGAAAAATATTATCTCATGTTCAGAATATTTTTAGAAAGAGACAGCCACATGAGACTTTTGTTGCTGATGGTGAGTTCATTTCATCCATACGCGAAAATGTATATTACAGCTGCATCGTTGAAACTTACCTTATGATGGTATTCTTTGTGGTGTATGCGACAGCCTTGTACCGGGAATGGTTCGTAAGTTTTGTCTGCCACTGAAATCAATCTGCCTGTTTTCTTAACTGCTGATGTTGAAACCATAGAATTTATTATTTTAAACATGATTTGACTCAAAAAATAAACAAGCAAAATTTTAAAATAAAAGTTACTCGGAGGAAACTTCCTGTTTACTGTCCTCTATGAACAGAGCTCTACTTAGTGAAAATGGAGAGTTCTTCTACCATAATTGAGCTTCAAACATGTAATATAAGTGAAGCCGTGTATAGTAACGATAGATAATATAATACCGACTAAGCTCGATCTAATCAATAAAATTTGTACCATCAAAACGAATAGATGCTCTTAAGTAAGAACAATAAATAAGGTAGTTTTACAAGAAGGTATAAATTCACGGCCCAGAACCTCATTCGGCAAAGATCATGTGCACCACCGGTAGTCGGAGTGTGCCTTCGACAGAGATAGTACGCTCTATTCCTTGGCAGAGACAATGCGCCTCCTTCGCGGAGTCCTGCGTACGACCTCTGAAGACTATTATATTTCATTCTTCCTTAGAAGGTTCCTCAGGCGGGGCACGTTGCTCATCGAGAGCACATCAGGAAACCGTTGTGCTTAATGCTTCTGCTCGTCATTTGGTAACACATGGCTAGAGCACAGCATGCAACACTACGCTAATGCAGTAGCTCGTCTTCTGGCAAAAAGTGATTTGTGTACAGCAGAAGACAGTTTGGCCTGATGCATATACCTTGTTTTCACGCAACAAGTGACTAGTGCACAGCATGAGATCGCTGCTCCTTATGCAGCTGCATGTCTTCTGATGACGGTCTTCTATTTGAATTAATTCCATTTGTGGTCGTTGTGATACGTGTACTTATAAGTACAAATACAGTTTAAAATGACCATATTCTTCATCGGAGACATAGGGCAGACAATTACTTAACAGTTAGTAGTCAACAACAAATTGACTGTCCTGTCCGCCCTCACCACTATCACAAACTTCTAAGCTTTAGATGACACAACTTGTTAGTACCTCGCATGCGAAGATACATGGAAGGTAGAAAAACAAGAGAAAAATCGATTATTAATCAGTAGATCGATTTGCAAGCCTCTTCAAAAAACTACAGCAGAAAGGAACTAGAAAAGAACTCTTGCACAACACCTGTGCAAGAAAAATTTTATGTACTGAGAACGTTCGAATAATTTCCGTGACATTAGAAAAAAATAAGCTGTAAACTCCTGAAGAAAACTTGTGAGCCGAGCCCTAAACGAGGCAATACCACATCCATGACTCACCGCTACAGCTGTTACAATACGAAAACTCAGTGAGGAGCTGACCCAGTTGTCAGGCGCGAGAGCGTACGGCAAAATGAAATCGTGACGAAATTTAATTATCTTTATATACGTAGGCCGTGAAGCCCACTTCTCGTGATAGACATTTGTTTCATCCATTCCTTCACAATATGGAAATACTTAGCTCATAGCAAATGAACCAAAACTTTCCAGCTCGTCTCTCAAACGGTAAGTGAATTTGGGAATCAAAAGAATATTTCGGCATTCATTCATTCATGACCTGAAATACTCAAATGGAGAGGCGAAATTACTGTACATAAAGTAACCTAACATCAGTTCTTCACAGAACAAAGAAATTTCGAGGCACCTCGGCCGATAAGCTTTAATAATTCAAAACATTTCGAACTCAAACGGCCAACGCAATCTTGAACTCACACTTAGTAATGACCATTTACTTTGAGGAGTTTCACCTGTAGCTAGTGCATTAAATTAAATAAATGTCCCATCAGTCAAAGTCGACACCAGAGTCCAAATGCACAAAGAAACTCTTTTACGAAAAGGCCCATTGAAAAGTCTCATAAAGACATTTGCCAGTAGCGACACACGTCAATCAATCACAAGAAGTCAGTAAAATGTTCAGGAAGACTCAACGGCTGACGTTCAGGGAGGTCAATGCTGGTATTGCTTTGGCTATTCTACGTAGGGGTTTCCATCTGGTCGATAGCATATGTGCTGAATATTATTTCAC
This sequence comes from Platorchestia sp. MABIK, assembly GCA_014220935.1. Lineage (NCBI taxonomy): Eukaryota > Metazoa > Arthropoda > Malacostraca > Amphipoda > Talitridae > Platorchestia > Platorchestia sp. MABIK. The sequence goes on along the minus strand of JACJUY010000179.1, from coordinate 246,021 downwards.
GATTTTGAAAAGGGTTAGCAAAAAACGCGTTCATCTCAGATGTATTACTTCTGAAATTTCTTTCAATCTGTCATGAGGGATTTATCGGGTCATCACAACTTCTGAGTACGCATTGCAAGAAGGAAAAATCGTCATTAGCGATAGTAAAATTATTAATGGCTACTTGTAGCTTACTATTTCATTAAACCATCGAACATTAGTAATAATATTTGTTTGCGGGTGTAAATTGGTGCTACAATACAAAAGTGCCGTGAAACACATTCAAACTAATCAAAATTTATCCAGCGCTCGTGAGAATTCAAGCCCATAACAAGAGTTTCATTCACGGAATTTGCAATGTGTAAATATTTGAATCAATAAGAAAATTAAAGCGTGGCTTCATCTAACAAATGCACTACTACGATCACAGTCAATGCATTTCATGCAGCTCCAGAAAACAAAGCACGTAATTTACGGTGGTTTTTGCAGCTCTACTGGTGTATTATTAAAGGAGTGAAATTTTCTATGCCTCACTAGTAATCGGTCTGTAATTTCACGACTCTTATTTTGACGTGAGAACCTTTTTAAAGGAAATTAAAATTTGCTAGCCATTCACAAACATCGAAAAATGATTTGTACAATTTGTTAAAATTCATTAGAATTAGATTATTTCTCATGTGACAATGCGTTTCGGCCTTCGTTCGTTTTTTCGGACGATCGGTGCATGTCAGTCTAGCGAATCGCCTCAGAAATGCTAGGTGTGCAGGCTTTTTCACATTCCAAGAGAACTCAACAGTCAACACGATACACTTCATTTGCTAAAAATTGATAAGCGAAGAAATGCAAATAAAATTAGTCATTTTAATAAAATAATAATAAGTGAAAAACGTGTCGGAGACCAGCTCCATGATCAGTTCGGAAAAAAACAAAGTATGATCAATTCAATGCAAGCATAAGAACACGATCGATAATAAATAACAGATTATACAAAATCAAAAAAAGGGACACCAATGCATTAACCACATGAAGGGGATACGAGCCGAGCATGTTTTTTAAAATTGTTTTTCCTTAAACATATGTACGCAAAGATTCTTTAATCCACAGGTCAAAATCATGGGAAAACTGTCAGTTATTTTATAATCATCACAAATAATTGCACTGCACTTCTCGGTATGGCTGCGTATTGCTGAATGAGGAGGATGAGCCAGTAATTTACAGGTATGAAAACTCCTTTCGCGGTGCTCTGGCACTCTTGCGTAAATATTGCGTGGCTCATTTCGCCATACGCCGATGCGCACTGTCCACAACTATGATATATTTATTGACAACAGAAGAGCGCATAAGCCGGGGAATTGAGTCCTTGTGTCGTAAAAATGAACCGATAAGCAAAGCATTTTAAGCAATGAAAACATCTGTTTAGACACTTCATTTTTTTTTGTTTTTTTTTGTCCTGGTTATTAACATTTCCATTTCCACATCCAATATGTTTCCTAACTTTGTTTCTAAGCAGGTTGAATTTGTTGAATTCTTAGCTAATAGCTGCAGGAATAGATCAGTGTAGTGTTGGGGTTATTCATCACAGGTATAATGTTGGGAAATCAGCGTAAAAATGAGTAACAAATGTTTTACCTAGAATGTAAGTTTTATCGTTTCACTGCGTTTCGATTTGCTATCAAACTGGCCCTTTTCAAACGATATTTGGGGCCAGTGGAGCTGGTGAACAAAGTGAGTCTCCTCGCAGTATTCCGTAGTTAAAAACTCGTCTAGATCGTGAACCTTATATGGTGGTGTTAGCTTTAACTCTGTGCAACATCGCTGTGGTCTTCTTCCAGTGTTTTTGATAACGGAACTTTTGGTAATTTATTTTAACAGTGTTAGGAGCTACCATAGATTCAACTTGGTTACATCTCCCTCAATTTATTTTCTAAATTACATAGAAATTAAATAAAAAAATTGTAGAAAAAATCGTAAATTTTAAGTTCTATTAGCAAGAGATAGAAAACATGCCCACCGTTTGCCTACCTCCAATGATTTTTACGATTTGTTGTTGAACAGATTGCACATTTTAGAAATTCCTTATCAACGGAGCGGGAGGCCACAGAAACAAAATTCGAAATTAAATGTCTAATTCCTTTACTAAAACCAGCTGGACCCGTGGAAATTCCCTTCACAATGCCATTGTAACGCCGAGTGAACCCAAGAAGAAAAATCGGTCAGCATTACGTAACCAATTTGCACGTAACATATTTTAACTTAACCTATCCTAACCGAACTGTCCTAACCTATGCTAACCTAACCTATCCTAACCTAACATATCCTAACCTACCCTAACCGAACCTATCCGGATAATTTGTCAAACAAAAAAAAACCGTGGACCCGTGAAAAAATTTCAACAACATTCCCTAACAAATTCTAACATAACATTTTCTAACATCACATATTCTAACCTAAGCTGTCCTAACTTAACATGCATTTTTTTAAATGCACATGCATTTTCCTAAATGCACATGGATTTGTCTAAACGCATATGCATTTCTGACACATGCAAATATTTACTGCATATGCGGCCAAAATTACCGCGCATATGCAGCAAAAATATGCATGCATGTTGCCACAACCCTAGTAATAACAAACCATAAATTAATGCTCAACTATTATTTAACAAACTTGTCTCATTACAGAATGTATTGAAATGGCCTCTATTAACCTCGACTCACTTGGAACATTTATCATCGTTTGGGCATTTGAACATTGTTAAATGCCAAATAGCTTGAAACTGCAGATATTTTTCCTAACCGTAAATTGCTTGCAGTTTTTATAGTGAAAATAGCAAAAACCCTTCTTTAGTGGTATCGGGATTATCAAGACTAGCGCTAACATTGGCGTGATATCCTCCTTTTCATTTTAAAGATTCGTTAAGTCCCTATCACTCGAAAATTAAGAACTTTTTATCATTTTGTCATCCGTGAAATCTTTTTACTCTGAGGTTTCCACCTATGGTTGAAATTCGTCCACACAAAAAACTATATAGAAAAAGCTCGACTGATTATGTTGACATCATTTGCTCATGAAAAGTCAAGGCATCATCATTCTCTGCTTATTATTTATTTATGAAATGAGTGCATTCAAAAGTGCTTTTAGCGGGAATTGCGAAAGAAGAACTTTTATTTTGCGAATTAAAGTTGAGGATATAATTTTAAGAGTATAATTTTCGAAGTTTTAAAGCTTGTAAAAAATGTTAGCGTCTCATCGTAGACTTTAGTTAAAGTTAAGTAGTCCGCGCAAGAGAAGGACCCACTAAAAATTAGCTTCAAAATTGCACCAAAACAGGTTTCTTTCAAGTTGAAGTCAGTAATTATTTTAGTGACTTCAAGGTTGCTACCAGTATGGGTGTAAGGTTCTCACACTTTCAGGAGTTAAAACAATTTATTTTTAATTCATGTTTAATCGAAATATTTTCTAAAAGTGAAAGCTGAACATCCAGGGTGCGGCAAGCTATTTTCTTAATTTCGTGTTGTAATAAAACCAAAACTGGCAAAAATGTCTTTATTTATTTTTCATACAAAAGTTACAGTGTTACCGTGTGCACTGTAATGAGGGTTTCACCTCAACCTATCTGCGAACACATTGCTCGTGACGTGTCATTTAGTGTTGGTACTATTACGTGTGAGAATGTGGCGCTAGGACCTCTGCCTTGTTGAACGTGCACTTAACCCTACTCTTTATTTTTCAGTAATTCCAATAATCATTAATTAACTGTCTTACTAAAAGTGAATTATCTAACAAAACTGAATAAATTCCGGTACGTAGGAACTGTGGCTGAGGTAAGTGGATCATGTACATATATTTGTGTTCAGCCAAGTTCCGTTTTGCAGTCGTTAGGATTTTAGGATTCTGTTCCTGTGTGCGTAACTTGCGTGATTAGTTAATGAACCTTATTTAACTTTAACTGCGAATGAACTCCATTCATCGTTGTTCAGTTGATAAACTATATTTTTCTTATTTTCATTATTCAATTTGTTTGTGTATTACCGCGCTGACGTGGGAGCATTAAGGAGATGCTTAGTTACTTAGTTATCAAAATCAATGTGTATCGGTCTTTGTGTGGAATTCAAACAAATTATTTATTTCAATTATTGTGCTTCCTATTCAATATATGTGCTATTATTCACTCTTTTATTGCGTTTTATAACTTGCCTTATCCGTCAATTGTTACTTTTTTTAATTAGTGCTCTTGTGTGTGTTATTTTGGCCTTTAGGATGCAAAATGTCTTTTATTTTGTTTTTACCTGGGTTGTCTTTTGCTTCCAGCTGATGTACCAAATCCCTGTGTTCCCGCCCACGCTCCATTTCTTGGGCTTTCCTAACTACTATAGTTTCATTGTTTCCTGTTATTTTTTTCATATTTTTTCCTTTTTAGTTTTGATTCCGTAGCCCCTTATGCAATTAACGCTGATTATCTTCGTTCCCATAATAAATATGCATGTACGTTTCTGTTTATTCTCCTTCATTTTCTGAGAAGTCCTTTGTTAATTGAGAGAGCTATTCCCTTTCCCTAATTTGGCACCCGCTAACAACAGATTTAAAGCTGTGGTTTGCACAGTTTGACAAACTACGGTTAAGTGACGCCGGCCATTATCGATACACTAGGTGAAGCAAATTCTGCTGTTTCTCATCACTCTCTCCAAAATATTGATCGGTTTCTTGGCCGTTTCTTTCTGAATGTTTTTCAGGTCTTCCATAGTTTGTGGGCGGTCAGTCTAGACACGGGATTTTAAATACCCCACAAATAGAGGTCACCCCAAATCAGGAGAACGCGATGGCTGTCTTAAATCATCTCAGTGAGATGAGGCACCCTGCAAAGCGATTTCGTAACACAACCATTGATAATCTTGAAGTCTCCACTTTTTTTTCTGCACAAGACCAGTTTTCCTAAACGTTGTCACAAACAAAAAATAGATTTCCAATCCAGGACAAGCCACAGGCGCAATATTGAAGCGATGACGGAAAGCGCACTAGGGTGAATCCAACGAACTTCCGTTTTAAAAATAGACGTCTTGCAAATGCACACTGTTCGTTACTCCAACGCATGATGACGACTGATCCGGAAGGTCACAACTTTATGATCCTCTCTCTTGAACGAGAGACCACTCCAACCTGCCTGGGCATCAGTTATTGTAAGCTTCAAAGCACTCGCTTTAAAAAAGAAAGTTGAGGTTAAACATACATGATCGCTCCAGAAATTGAGGCCTTCTTCATAGCGGTAGAAAAGTTTTTCAATTCTCTCTGCGAAAAAGGCGCCACCAACGAGTTGAGATGCGCTAAAACTGCGTCGTTGAGATCCCTATTGCTGCGAAAGCACGGTCTACCAAACTTTGTTTTGAGCTCCCACAAACCGGGAAAATTAGTGGGCACCTGGTTTGGGCAGGGTGGAGGGTGCTAGGAAACATCCCAGTTGAATTGGGTAAAAAGTTCTCTAGTTAAAACACCACTGTGCCGGCGTGCGATGTCATGAGTAAAACAAAATCCTGGAGACAGCATGCCTCTTCGTTAATACTGACAAGCGCTTCTCGTCATAGCAGTGCGTCTATCGGACCTGACTCCGTGCGGGAAACGCGGGTTCGAGTCTCGGCGCTGGTGGCGATTTTCTCTGTTGGGTATAGGAACGAAAGAAGGAAGAAAGAAAAATATTTATTTCCAATAAAGTACAAACATGAAATGTCGATACATTGGTTTTTAAAACACCTTAACCTAAAAGCATCCTTAATTGATAATAACACATTGGTATTGGGATACCCGTGTAAAATGTTGAATCAAAAAATGATTGACAGAAAAGCACATCAAAAATGAGTTCCTTAGCTCTGCCTAATCTGATTTTGACAGCGCATTTGAATATAAGTAACTAAGAGATTTAAAACCTCAATGATGTTTTCTAATTTCGTGTTGTAGAGAAAAAATTGTAAGCACAATACCCCACTCTACCCAGGTGTCTGAAATGGGTGCCGGTCTTTGACCGGGGGAAAGCGTCATGGCGTCCTGGTGTTAGTTATAAGGCATTTGAAAAACCAATGTAAAAGGTGATATGTTTCATGCTTCAATTGGATATAAAGCATCCGTAGATGCCGATGTTTGTTTGTTTTTTGTAGTAATGACCGACTCAAAGACGCCGTTTTGACTCAGCAACAACACATCGGTGACTCTGCTTTTTGAAGAGGGAACTCGAAACTCGTACACCGTTACGACATTTGGTTCAATCACTACAGAGATTATTTACTCAATCTTCCCAAATTCTGATAGCAGAATATTTTGGTATTCAAATTAGTTAAACTAATTTCCGGTTATGACATTTCGGAAATTGAAAAAACCCTTCAATATGCACCTTAAGGTTTGTTCAGGCACGGTAGCTGCGAAAGGATTTTTTCGTAATATGAAAAACAACATTTACGTAAAAACTTGAATGATTTCAATCATGAAATAGCGCTACAACGTTTAGGTAGGGTTGTTGTGATGTTATTCGAGCTAAGAATTGATTTGTAGAAAATTTATAATGATTTGAAGTCACCCTGAATGCTTTTTCCTCATTACAGTAACTACTATCAAAGTATTCATCATAAAAACATCCATCTGTGTTTCCTGCACAGTGAGGGTCTCTCAATCCGTGTACTGCTGCGTTAGAGGGCCGACAGGAATCTGGTCCTTCCTGGGCCTTCATCTACTTCTTTGACTGACAACTGCGCGGAAGCTATTCATTTGAATTACTATAGTTTAAACTACGTTTGTATTAACCCTACTAGGCCGCTGTACTGAATTTTCGGTAATTTCCGAATTTGCCGTTATATCGCTGTGTTGGCAGCGAAGGAGTGTGTTGGTTGAGAGGGTGGAGTGCATCAGTAATGACGATGGAGTGGGTTGCAGTGTGGTGCAGTGAGTGTTGAGAGCACTGGCAGTGAGGTTGGTGATGGCAGTGAGGGAGAATATGATAGAAGTCCTGGATGAAAATTACATATTCTGAGTAAACTGTACCGTGGAATAGTTGAGATGGTTTCGTATAGGTAAAGTATCTAATTCATCGTTTGTGATTCACCTCAAATAAGTTTCATCTAAGTGCATCAACAATCATTGCAGTAGTGCCCTGTTTTAGCCGATATTTCTGTCTTTTTCTAGGCCAAGGTAAAATCTCGCTCTGTCTCTGCGGCCAAAACATCGGATTGGGAGCTGTCTACACCCACGAATGATGTAGCATCAATTTTGGAAAGAACTTCTTCACCTATTTGATTTTGTAGTTCCAACTTTTCAATTTCAATTCGCCGTTTCTCGTCCCACAGAGGTATAAAATAGGCAAGAAGTTTAGGATAGTTAGGTTAGTCTATCTAATGCTATAAAGTTGGCGCCCCCAGGCGAGATACTGTTAAGTTCCACGCTATGCAGTAGACCGGTTTTCAGGACTTCTGTCTTTCGTTTCCACTTTGCTTCTTTCAATATCCATGCCTTCCTCATTTCCTCTTTTTAATCTCATCCTTTTTCTTCTTAACTTACTGTAGCTATGCGCAAGGGATCCTGAATGGGAATATATATCGTGATTTGATTCTCCGTTTTCCCCAGTCCATACTAAATAGTCCCTTCTCTTCGTTCTCTTGATGTAGCTTTTTCTGTGGCTACGGAGTTTTGAATTAACTAAAAGAATAACAATAATTGTAGTTTCTCATCGTTGAAGTTTGCTCAGTTTTTCAACTTTATTTTCATGATCTTCTTTCCATACTCCAGCTTCTGTTTCCTTGCTTAATTAAGTTTCCGCCTTGCACTACGACAGCCCTGCACGAGTAGACGACATCGAAAAATCCACAGACGCTTTAGAGCAAGTAGATTCCTTCGTCTCGAAAGTTTGGTGGAGAATGCTCTTTGCTCCACCTTCTCCTGCACGACCGGGTTTATGCATTTTTAAAAATATGGTGATTGAGCTTTGTACGTGGGTCACCAGCCAGTGGTCGAGTGCATCACTGTTGCATGCTTTGGCTCTTTCCTTAATAAATATTTGTGAAACTTGGGTACGTTGTCAGGAGCGGAAAGATCATTGTGCAAAACTTCTCTGCTTTCGTGCTTTTTCAGGGTGACAGAAGCAGGAGCTGCTGCCATCACAGTTTCTTGAGGTTACGTATGAGATACAGGCATAATTTACGGCAAGATGAGTTGCTTCAGGTTACGCCATGGGAAAAGTAAAGCATCCATCCCCTTTTGTTGTTCATGGTTCAAAACTGTAAAGTACTTCGTTGTTCTTTGAGTGGGGGAAATGATAATTCGGAAACGTCTTGGCTTATTCAGACAGTGTATGTAAGAACACACATAAACGTTTTAAAATTAGGCTCACAAAATAATTCAATTTCACCGACCGTTTATTCTCATTAGTCTGATCCAATAAAGTCACTAGGCTCTAATTATAATCTGGATTCACACTTGTGACATTAGCTGCGATCAAAATAAATTCACTCGCAATAGAAAATAAATGCACGCAATAAATTTAACTGCGAAACTCTCAAAGGCGGTTATAAATGTTACCGTATCGTGAAGTTAGAGTAGGTTAGGTTACTAATGGATGCGGATGTACCATTAAGTTCTTTTTTGATACGAAGATTTTTACAGTTTACAGGGTTTGTAATAAACGTAAAAACTACTGAATTGGCTATCCAAGCACTGACATTTAACTAAAAAAACACAAGTAATTAGCAACGTCATGACCCTCTGTGCTGAATTTATCGAGTGTTGATGACGTTTTTGCCCATTTCGTCGCCAGCAATGAAATAGAGAATGCCGAATCCCAATGCAATGTATTGTACACAGAAGTCATTCCCCGAATGAAAGCCAAGACTTGAAATAAAAACCTCATGTTCCGATGGGACGGCTCCCGCCCATCGACGAGCAAAACTTTTGACATGCTCAAGAGGCTTGGTGTACAATTATTCTAGGAAGAAGAATTTTAGTCTTTAAACACGCATGATTTGAACACTTTGGTTGATAGTTTTGAGAGCGAATTGAGGCCAATGCTTGTGCAAAGACCCACAACAGCATCCCGACCCGTGAGAAGAACATCAAATCAGTCGTGGAGTCATTAAAAACTGCAAACGTTTTCCTCGCAGTGTCAAGCTTTCGGAAGCGTGTTGGAGTTGTCACCATGGCTGAAGGAGTTCCTATGAAATAAAACTGTTGTTCTCCCTAATCTGCAAAATCAATTGTCAAAATTTCAAAATACTTCGTTACTTGTTCCTTGAGTTACTTGGATTTGGATCTTGAAAGGGAAATTGTACGCATGTACATGAAAGACTCGGCACATTCGGTCACTTTTAAGCAGAGTAACGGTCATCATTAAGACGAATAATCAAGTGAGCCAAAGTAGAATAGAGTGTTCAAAATAAATAGGTCATAAGACTAGAAGAATTAATTAGCGTGGAAAGTGGAGAAGCGGGCTGAATTAGACAAGAAGTTAAGGGTTTCCAACCGGACAATGAGAGTCTGATATAATTAACAAACCATCATGAGCAGTGCTAAACATATCCAGAACTCCCATTACCTTTTCTGAATGACCATCCGGGGTTTTTATAGCTCTTCCCAATGATGTTCATTGTGGGATTTTTAACAGAAATTTCCCCATAGGATTGTTTATCACAAATGATCTTCCCTATAGGGGGCATTTTCCTGAACACTGAGTGTGGTGTGCTACAGGACATCTATAGTATGTATAATTCTGCTTGTCCCACCGTTAGTTAGTACGACTGTGACATTTGATAGCTCACTGATAAGGGTCATAGTAATGCTCCGAAGCCGTTGAATTAGCTGCATATATTTTTAGGTGAGAATCTAAACTACAAAAATAAGAAAAATTCATTTGCATTTAGCGTCATTTATGGGATGTGCGAATGACTAGCACAGATACTCTTAGATGATATATTCTCGCTCGATTCAATTTGACTCTGCGATCAACTGTCTTGAGACTGTCAGCGCCTTTGTGCCTTTTGACCCACTTTCCCCGTCTATAAATAAGTACACCGGGTTCTCAGTAGCGCACTTTACAGGTCATCCTCTCTCTGACCGCACCCGCACTAATCGCCAGTAAAGCTCCGTCTTCTGCCCAGCGTTTCACTAACCCCGATCCGCAGTCGCCATTCATCCGGCGGCATAAAACTAAGAGCTCTTCAATCACTATAAATTTTAATCTTCCTTTAAGGTGTGAAATGGAAAATTTAAAATGAAGGATTTGAAAGCTGGCGTATTAAATAAAAAATAATGACATTCTTCTCAATGTTGTCTGACTTATATAATTAAGTTAAATTCATTTTCCGCAGGTGTTAACATCAGGACAACAGTTACTTTCGTCTACTGCAAGTGCCTCAGCGCAACAATTTCCTATGCGTTAAAGTTATACCGACCACAAAACAAGGAGTAGAAGAGGGCAAATTGTAAACAAAAATAATGTGTAAAAAAAAGATTCAAGTGTTATAAACTAGAGGGAAAATGTTTTAATGTACTAAAATAGTGTTCATAAATGTTCAGTTTGCCCATTGTTTGTATGCACAGTTTAATTGTAATAAAGCCAGAAGTTCTTTGTAGTTGAAATTTACTCCACTAAAATACAAAAATTTCACAAACCCATGACCCGTTTCACTATTTCAATTCACTAAGCCAACGAGTAGGAAATTGAACTCGATACTCCCTAGTAAGAAATTGAAAATGATATTTGAAGTATCGAGACCAACGAAAAATATAATTGCCACTTTAGTGCAGTGGGTCATAGAACTGACATTCAAGTTCAATTTTATTACAACTCATCGAAACTTTTAGCTACACTTTATTTCCCAGGCGAAGCTTCCGATCACCCAACGAAAATTCCTCCAGTGCACAGTCCTCCAAGACAATAACAATAATTTGTAGTGCATTGTGGATACAAGCAGGTAAATTTGTCGCCAATAAATACGATGAAAGAAGAAAATAGCAGGTCATTATTTTGATTTTCGAGGCCTTATCGTTCTTATTTATTTCAGGTAGTATTGAGTAATAGTACAATGTTAAGCTTAAAGCGTAATTGTTGCTGAAAAAATAACAAGAATCTATAAGTTGTGTTACGATTTTCATTTGAAATATTATTAAACTTTGACGTCCCCCCAACTCAAATAAGGTCCCGTTTGTTTTATACGTAGGTACACCAAAACTTTCAAGTTTGGCTTTATTTGGATGCAGGTTTGATGCTCAAATAGTCCAATAATTATTCAAAGGCTTCGATTGGTTTCTTCTGAGTGAACTCCTTCCCATCCAAGGTCAGGTATTTCGAAAATGACTCCGTTAACATCTTCTTAGTTGTTCTTGTCCTTGACTACGCTTAAGATATTTTTTGGATCGTTTGATGATTTTGAGGCTAATGATATGTTATGAGGGATGAGAATCATTTCTATTCTTTCTGATGTCCCTTCAATGTACGGCGAGCTCATGAATATCTCAACTTGAGATAAAATTTGTTAGGATTAAATTCGAAGGATTCTTAAATTTTTTGTTTCATGTCTATTTGTTTTCAAGGGACATTCCTTTTGCTTATGGAATTCTGTGACCGTTACTAGTTTTCTCGCAAATATTCTTGGTTGCAGTGATTATTGGTTTTATTCACAAGTGCAGTAACAACTGTTCACTTTTAGTTTTGTGAATTATTGGACAAAAATCTGATTTCTGTTATGGGGGGGGCTTCCAATGAAAAGGGAAACTTATTGTACCTGTGGTCTTTATTCTGATTAAGGCAGTGAAATATTGGGGATATTCGTACTTGTCTTATTTTAGGTTACTAGGTGACCAGAAAAGATTTGTTCATTCAATCAATGGGATTCAATGTATTATGATGATGTAGAACAGATAATATTGCAATGACATCATCCAAGCTCGTAACGTTCCCAAACGAAGGGTTTACCCTGAGTGTCGCTGCTGAAGACTATATTTTCAATGGGCACAATTCCGCTGGAGCCACGGACACGCTGCTGCTCATAGGAGTGAGATAAATTTGTTCGTACATTTTAGTGTTATGCAGAAAAATAGTGTAAGATAGAGACACAGGTTCAACAAGATGGACTATTTCTTGTTCAGCAAGCCGCAGGATTTCTTTCCATCAATTCATATTTTTGGCATTCGGTAGATGACAGTGGAGGATCTGAGGTATTGCATGAGAGCCTTCAGGGAAAATGACGCAAGAATAAGATCATCAGAGATAAATAAATTTTTATGAGCTTCTTTTGCCATTATAGAGTTTTTCAACTCTTGTGGTGCTTGATTGGTTGCTGGACCTAGTATCATGGACAAATATTTTGATGGTTCGATCGTTAAAGACCAGGAAAACGCTACTTCAGATCTGATGGGCCGACCTTCTTTATACCTTTTTTTAGACCGTGGAATTCACGGATACTCGCTGGACGTGAATACAACTTTGAATAAATATTCTTTGACATTTCTCTCGTACTCTGATTTATTTCGGTAGATTACCCACTGTTTTTTCATTGTCTTGACATAATTTTCTTATGAAGGTTCATAGGCACCAGTGTTCCTTAAATGACTCTCAAAAAAGATCGACGATCATCTGAACATTACTGATGTTTGCGAATACAACATCCTTAAAGAAAATACGAACAGAATTAATATTCCACTTGAAAAATCGTCCTCGAACCTTAAAGTTTTAAACTAAATGGCATACGGGTATTGTAAAGCAAATGTCGAAGTAGGCCGCAAAGCACAATTCTAGATTTTCATTTGTTAAAATGTAAAGATAAGTACTCATCATTTTCACTCAAACCCTGTCAATCTTGAAAATTTTATACCCAGGTCAGGCTAGAAAACGACATTTTGATGTAATTAACATCATCCTTTAGTTACATTGAGAGCAACATAACAATATGAAAGAAGTTTTCAGTTTGAACTCGAAGACACAATATTATTGTCAGTCAAATTAAAAAAAAAAAATTAATATTTATCTAATTGAAGTAAGTACCAGTGCATTACAAACTGAGTGTTGACAATGTTCAAACTTTGACCTGCATCATTTTTACGAGATACGTTGCAAGCATTTGTTTCAGAAAATAACTCCTAGTGATGAGTTCAGCACATTGAATTTTTAAAACTTACTTTTAGGAGAAAAAGTTGTATATGTAATTTTTTTCGAACAAACTGTGGTGATGCTAATTTCGATTATTTCTCATTCTTGTTTGTATATATTAACTGCAGTGATCTCTATGTCTGTGAATGAAGATGGTAGAAAAATTGTTTTGATTTTGTAGAGTATACTAGCTAGGATATCCTGGCAGCGCTTTTTGTGAGTGGGTTTTTCAGTTTAGTGATTTACCCGCTCTGTGCGAGCTGAGTTGAGTTTAGTTCTCAGGATTCCGAGCTCAATAATGTCCTCTTTTCAGGACTTTGAATACCTGGCTTACCTACCATCCTGTACTGACATACTGTTTTAGACTTAGGAAAAACGGTCTAGAATTCTACCCGTACCAGCTTCTAAAACTTCTAGCTCGGGAACATACATATATTGTGTTAAAAAACATTCCTGAAATTTTAAGAACGATAAAATTAGCATTTACGTCTTTAACTAATCATTGCAGAATTACATTGACACGCACAAAAGAACACTGGTAATATCTTCATGTAAGAAAGTTTACTGCCATCTAATAATTATAATTTCTAAATCAGATGCCCTTCTTAGCCTTAACTTTGACTGCGATGCGACCCACTTGTGGTCACTGAGAAAATTGTCATAACGCTTCTGCCCACAGCTACGAACTCATTTTTCGTAAATACCCAATGAAAATACATGATGCCACAATTTATTTAATGAGCGTTATTTTCAAAATTGATCGCTAAAATAAACTGTAATTTGAGTTGAATGTTGAAGTTCGGTTAAGCTCATCGCAGTCAACGTGTTGAGGGAGAGTAGCTGAAGGTGAGATTACGTCGACTCTTCAAAGCAAGTTTAAATATTTCTAAATGTAAATCTCTTACATGTACGGCACTCTGTACTCACGGCATGCCCGAACACGTCAAGCAAGTGTAAACGTAAACTTTTCTCTTCTAAAAGCGACAATATTACAATTTCAGAGGTTTCTGTTGTTGTATTTGTTGCTGTTTGGTAGAAATTATTTCTTCAAAAAGAGAGTTCAGCTAATAAACACTGCAGCGTTATTGCGAGTCAATGTTTCATTCATCCTTTCGTATAGTGTGTACTGCTAAAAATTGTGCGGCAATTTGTTAGGCTATCTCTGCGGATAACATCATTTGTACGACTGAAGTACAATGAAAGTACTCATGAAAACTAAAACAGAAATTCTGTTTCTCCAACTCTGAATTCACGGAGCAATAATTCAAGTCTAAATATTGCCAACAATAAAATCCACTGTTTCTTTTCTAGTGAATTTTTTCGTCCAAAGAGGTTTTTTACATCGATCGTACTGTTAAAAAACTCAATGAAAAGGCCAATCAATGGCTGGCTGGCTAGCTGTGTTAAAACCCCTGAAAAATTGAACACACTTTCTCCGTGAGCAACGAAGTAACTCTACTTGGAATATTTCATTCGTTCCTTTCATCCACAGAGAGTTTCATCAGCCGTGCAATGCGATTTTATGCGAATGCTTTGGTACGTTATGATAGAAGCTAAAACATTAAATTAAATGATTTATGGAGCATGGCATTTCTTAACAATTAAATGAACTCTACAAAATCCCTTCTCAAATTTGATTCGTAATTAATTCTGGCAAGTTCATGAGTTAGTTAATTCTGGCAAGTTAATTCTGGCAAGTTCTACATAATAATAGGCTAGTATACCACAAACTAAGCACTGGTGGTAGTGATTGATTATGTTCGATATTGTCGAATGTTCTGAGCGAAAGAGAAGTGCATTGGACGCATGAAACTTTACTTCAAAAGTAATAGCTTTGAGTTTTTCATAAGCAATCACAACTTAAGACAATCATTGAGCAGCATTTTATCTTTTAGGGTTTTTACAAATACATGGTCGTTGCTAAAAATGTATACCTTTTAAAATTGCAATTGCTTTTTAAATGTTTGAAATAGGAGACTATCACATAGAACATCCGCAAGGACAGAATTCAATGTTTTCGTACTTATCTACTATACCCTTCAAAAAAGCATAAACATCAAGGGTGAAGGAGAGAAGTTTCTTGTAGTCAGCAAACTAACTCTTCAACAACGCAAGTTCATTATCGAAGAAATGACGAAAATTGAATCTATCGTCAGATAACGATTCAAATCCAACAAAATAACGATTCAGAGGAACTTACATAAGTGGCAATCCCAGTTTATTGTGAGAAACATTAATAAAGGACGATCTGGAAAAAAAGTTTCCGATCGCACAGTGAAAAATTATGAAAGATTGAGGACTCTAATCTAAGATGAAAACACGAACAGGTCTAACAAAGTAAAATGAAAATGAAAAAGTAACTTTTCTTCTTAATAATAATACCAGTTTTATCTTTTCATCATGTCTGTGAAAAAGGTAATAACAAATGTTTAAAGGTATACATATTTAGCAACCACCCTGTACCATTTACCATATTTCCCTTTGAATTGAATAGCTTTGTAACATTTTTCAACATTAGGCTAATTTCCAGTCACAGTTTTAAAGACATATCAACTGGATGTACAAATTTCTATTTTAAAAATTATGAATGAAAGTTTATGGGAGTTGCTTGCAAATGATTTATCCTTATCCTAGTACTTCAAATAACTGCGAACATATGCCTATCAAACATACAGATGTCATTGTCTTTTATCTGCAGAAAATCAGGAAGTAGATTTTTGAAGTTGACCAAGTTTATTTCCAGAAAACAACCCTGACTTTACCATTTACATTAGGAACTAAACCCTCACTGAGGTACCAATATTATAAAAGCCTTACAAGTTTTCACCTTAAAAAGTTTTGTCAGAAGATTTTCAAAGAAATGAGATGGGCAAGCTTTCAAAATAAAAAAGCTTTGACGACTTTTTCAATATAATTATTCTTTGTAATCCAACGATCCGAATCCATACACGCATTACACCCCACGAACACCCCCTTGATGGTTCAGCTCTGATTGTAAATAAAAGAAGGTATAATATGAAATAAAATAGCCACCACAGGCTCATAAAAAACAAGGAGCGACTGATCAAGGTAAAAACCATACAGGTAGACTTCAAATATTCAATTAACAATTTTTATTGCGGTGTTGAAACTTAAAATTAGCCTAGAATGTTCATCAATATTATCAGTATGAAGCATTATTGGAGGGATCTGAGTTTCGGTCCGAATACATTCTAAGCAGCAAGTAACTGTAACGTTCTATCATGGGTGGATTTTTAATGCTCTATAATCGCTCTGTGATTGCATCGTTTGCCTTCGATATAATAAGCGGTAGAAAATAAACATAATTTTTCTAGGTGAGTAATTTACGTCAGACTAGCTTTGGTGTAAGCTTTCACAGTAAATTAAATTTCACAGTCAGCTGATATATTGTGATGGAATAAATAAACCATCAACGATGCTTTTCTCATTTTTTGCGCGAAGAAACATTTGAAAAACCATTTAGTTTCTGAAGAATAAACAATTTACCAGACCAATTTTACGCGCTGATGAAGTTACCCTTTTCAGTTTTAGCCTGCGGACAGTAACGGCAGTTTCCCATACGAGCTAGTGTAGAGTTTTCATGCTTCATAACACTATGCCTGAAAATCTTTGTAAATATTTCCTCAACCTCGAGCTGAAAAGAAATGGACTAGTTTTGAGAGTTCTGTTTATTTAGGAATCGAGTTCTGTCGGATTTGGATTTAGACAACGAAAACGTATCATTCTTGCAATGCCCGTATCATGCATGCTCAAATTATAGTGGACAGATATCACACCTACAAGCTTCATGAAAAATACGCATCTATATCCGCAAGAGCTGAAGCTGCACAATTTCACGTTGGAGCGCACTTTGTTTGCTTGTTCTTTTGATAATAGAAAAAAGACATTTCCTGAATTAAAGTTTCATCAAATTTTGTTTAGTATCAAAAAATTATTATTTTTTTAACGAAATATCACTGAATATTAACGTAATACCAGTACTGGTGACGAAATAATAATCTATTCTGATCTAAATCTAATGAGCGATGGTTAAAAAATATTTACAGAAAAAACATAACCTACATGATCTAAGAGTTTTTCAACCAAGTCCTATGAGGACAACGTCTCCCAACGTATGACATATGGGCCTGAGTGAAACCCAGTCCTCTTTTAACTTCTTTCAAAGAACACCGTAAAAGAGATGTCAAACTAATCGTTTAGTAAACATTTCTGATGATTGCCCACTTGACCTCTTTGAATAAATTATACTGTAGATAAGTCGGTTCACAATCTCCTCAAACTTAAAAATTAACCCAATACTCTCACAATTACATGAAATGAAGTTTAAACCATCTGCTAAAATGACTAACAGCAGGAGATCCATCTAAGTAAACTCACCAATGCTGAGTTTTATTCTGGACAAAATATTTTTCTAACGCCAAATTTTCCAAAATGCTGTGCAATTTCCTTTGAAGGGAAGTATATTGAAAAACAAAAGGAAGAAAGTCGTCCATTTCGTACGAATTTTACGCATAAAATGCATTCAAAGAGTTTTTTTGGAAACTCTATTAAAGATGAAAGTCCTAAGTTTATAGAAAAATCATAAGAAGAGAAAATTAATTTGGCATCAGTGATTTTGAGCTTTGTACACGTCTGAGAGAAAAATCAAAAAGCTATTTCATCGGATATATTACCATAGGTTTGATTAGACTGTTAAACGTTAGTTGCAATTATACACAGTGAATTAGAAACGATTAGGACTAACCCATTCCAACTTTTTCGCCGCTTCTTCGATAATCATGCATCCGTTCCGCCGCCTCGCATACATATTTATGCATGCATTTCGTCACCGTGGCGATGATGTGCCACCGTGCATTACGGTCGCTAAAGACACTTTTTACAGTGCTGAAGGCTGCTAAACATTATCGCTGCCTCAAAAAGATAACTAAGCATTATCATGCATGACGGGTGGTTATAAAAAATGTCAATTTTAGATGAAATATTTATTTAAACTCCTCATTCATACATGTGGTTTAACGCGTTAAGTGCCGCGGGTTAAGCTGAAGTTCAATATCCAGCTCAAATTTAGAGTCAATTGAAGTAAGATAATTTTAAAATAGCAAACATTGACTGGATCCTGCCTTCATTTAACTTTCACTTAGCACTTAGAAAAATTGAGCCAGAGACTGCTGGTTGGCCAGCAGCATTATGAAAATCACCTAAATGACCACCGGTGGGTCACGCCGCACTTAACGCGTTAGTATTTACTCTCATAAATTTTACACGTACGAACAGTGCGAAATAATTTCAATTAATCTTCCATTCTAAATAGAAAAATACATCTCATGTACGATTTTTTTCTCGTTACATTTTCTTCCTATGAACAGATCATCAAATATTTTTGAGGAGCATACATCAGCATGATGTTAATAGTATTTACGTACATAAAAATTTTTGTGCCAGCTGAGCATTTTGGGATTTTTACATTAAAAGTTTTCTAACTTGACAATTTCGTTTTTTAAGTTACAAAATAGATTATTGCTCAGTTTTAAACAGCTGCAGAGAAATGATTTCATTATTCACTATCGACAGATCCGTAATACTCATCGAAAATATATACAAATATTGAAAGGTGTAAGGTTTTAACTTGAAAGTTGCAAGTTTATTTTAGGGAAGAGCTATACATCGAACAGAATTTCTACTATCCTAAAAGATTTTATTCCGTTGGAATGATTCCGGATGAAAGTGTGTTCCAGCATGAAGGCTATTTTTGTGTCAACATTCTTTTCATCCCTAAAGGTACTGAATCCTTAAATCAGCCAGGCAACGAAAATCTTACAAATTGCCTTCCTCACTCCTGATCTGTCATAATTCTAGCCCAACCTTAGAAATGCTTTTCATTTTCGTTCACTGTAACATGGTTTACAATAGTAAATTGTGATTGCTCTCATTTTCGTCATCCTGCCAACGGAAGTTTGAATTTATCAGCATTCATCAGTTTTCCAGAGAAGATCTTATTAAATTGATTAGCTTTTACGAGCAGCTCTTGATATATAAACTCGTAGCGACTGAAGAAATGCATTCTCTCTTTAGATTTGTTGGACACAACTTTCAACACGTCCCTGTACTGGTAGTACCTTCCAAATTAGTTGTTAAAAGATTTGCTTCGCATTTTACTGCTTCAAACGAAAATTTAAGCAAACGGATGAAATACCGAAGACACATCTTTTTCTTTCAAGCCTTTCAAGTTCGCTATCTACATTCCCACATCTGAATGCTTCATCAAATCTGAAATTTGGCTGACAAAATGGCATGATAAATCCCCAATAGATTCCTAAGCATGTAGTCAGATTGCTTTTTTTCCTATGTTTTTTTTTGGCGGATAAACATATACTTCATGATGAGTTTATAGAAGCACAGTTCAGACTTATAATGACCACACGTCGAATGTATTTGGAAGTTAAAAAAGGTTTTCGTCAACCCCCAAGCTTTCTCTCTCTCGCTTAAGCTAGCTTGCGATCATGCAGACTACCAAGTACAGCTCTCAAATCCCACCACAAGAGAGGATTATTTGAACGCTGATTGAAAGTTACAAATTTAAAAGTCCAAGCGTTGAAATAGAAACTCTATCAAGAGCAATTCTTACTTTTCCGTATAATAGAACGCTCTCTTGTCCTAAGAAAACTATTGCACTGTTTTACTTTTGCGAATGTTTTTGTCTCCGTTTCATTTTTCTCAAATTTATGACAGAATTCATCTTTGAAGTGTGTTAATCTGAATGTGATGATTTAACTACAGTTCTCAAGATTTTTCATTTTTCGTGGGTATAATCAAATCAGTTTGAACATATTTTTATTTTGCAAGAAATAAATAAATCTCATTGTTAAGTGATCCAAGAAACGAATTGTTTTTCCTGTCGTTTTACCGTTTTGTCGGGCCGAGGGGAAATTCTTCTATCTTTTTTAGAATTTACCGAGAGTAAAAACATAAAGATTGGATTTCAAAAAACCTCGAATTTTGTATATAAAAACTGGAATTGTTTTTATAAAAAATAGAGAATTTGTTTTTCTCTTGTAGCGAAGTCACGGAGGGACTTCTATTATTTTTTTCTGACTTTAACTCACATTGACCCGAGTTCAATTTTACATTGATGTCACTTGAATAACATTCATCAGAACAGCCCCAAGTCAGCAAGCAGATCATTAGAACATGATTGCAAGTCTTGGAGCCCCGCCAGCATGGTTGTTTTCCCTAATTTGTGGGTATTTCATCTCCAGGTACACATGGTCCCGAGAAGCCAATGGGTCCGTCAGCGTTGGCTCGTCTGGTGTGCGCCCTCGCTGCGCTCCGCAGCTGCAACCACTTTCGCTTCGTGAAACTTTCAGGTGTGGCTTGTTCCATCGTCAATTAAGTCGTCCATTGTCTTTTCAGTTTCAAACAAAGTCATTAGTGAGGCGGTTTTTGTGATTGTAAACAGGAATTGAGTAATAGTGAGTTGAGTAGGTTTGAGCATTGCTTTTGCACTTTGATTGTCGTGAATAGTTCTCCAAATTTCTCTGTACTCGTAACTATTCGAAAGGGCTCAAGGAAAAGGAAAACCCAATTATTAGACGCCCTTCATTGTTTGAGCGGAGATAAATTTCCGTCGTAGAACGAAGAATATATGAATTTTCTAGCTGTTTTTTTAACGCAAATAAAACAGTTTTGATGAAATGCTTGAGCTAGAGAAGAAATAGGAGTAAATTTTTAGTTTGAGAAATGACATTTAAAGCTGTTTTACTAGCAATGAGACCTATCCAAATCATCTGCATTGATTCTATGCGATAGGTGGGTAAACATATTCGCTGTGTGAAACTTGGAAATCGAAGAGGCCAACCGCATTTATCTTCACGATTACGCCTCAAACTTGTTAATCATTATAAGTAATATTCACTTATAAGGAATAAATTTCCCATCATCCAACTCAATACTGCTAATGCCTAGGTAAAAATATCAAAATTGGAAGTTTGGCTAAAGAGAGAAATATTTTCTAATGATTCTATTTTCTGTTTTGTTTTAAACCTACACAGGAAATAGCACTTCGGGGTGGTCTCTGGACACGATGCGTCAGATCTCCTACCGAACTGTGCGTGTGTGTCAGCGAAGCACAAGCTTTCCATTGCCACTCCCCCTCACTTCATATGTTGCCGCTCCCAAAAGGTGACTGAAAATTTTCTGCTGTCTGAGCTTCTATTGTTGATTTTTATCATTAATGTGGTTTGAATTAATGGCTATTTAAAGTAATGTTTTATTTCTAACACACGTCAGCGAAATTATTCGGCTCCTTTCCTGTGACGTTTCCATTCTGTTCCTGTTTATATAAATTGGCTCTCCGTGTTTCTCCCATGCATGTTTCATGTATTGGTGTCAAGCAACAAAATAGATATGTCATGCCTATCTTGAAAATGAAATACAACGTGTTTTAGATGAACTTCCTATATTGGGGGAAATACACATAATATTTATTTTTCAGATTTATGTTCTATTAGATTTGTAATCGATTTTATGGGAAATTAATTAAGCATGTGTTCCAGTCATCGATTTATAACCTGTGTAAAAATCTTAAAAATCGAAGTATTCCGTGATTTATAGTGTTTCCTTATTTAAGTGTAATATATACTCTCAATACACGTAGTTACAAAAATGTGACTTCGGACAAACTATTAGTGAAAATTATATTATTCAGGAGGGTGAACATTTTGAAATATATTTATGATCTGCGTCTAAAATTTAACGGTGACGTGTATTTAGTTATGCATGGTATTTAAACATTACGGTCTTCAGAATGGTCAGGAAATTTTTTATTTTATTTTGAAACTGTTTCGTTCGAGGATTTCAAGATATTCATTATTTTTCCTTAAGATTTTTTTTTATGAAGTTGAAATTCGAAAACAAAAATTTCACTGTTTTCTTGCAGATGTCAGCTGTGCTATTGTTTACACTTCAAGTTTCTTATTTAACGTGTTAGTTCTACAAATTCATTCGCCTTGACGCGAAAAAAATCACAACATTTCTTCTTATTTCAGCATTTATCCTGAAGTGAACAAATGGCAGTTTATTGACACCTTGTTCGTCGCGGACTTGAGGCCTGCCCGAGCTGTAGCTGCTTGGAGGGAAAAGGTGTGAATTAACGTTTTCTGTCATGCAGATGATTTAGCTAAACCTCGTCTATAACTGCATAAATGAGTCGCTGGTAATTCTGACCAGCTGAACTTTTTAATCAATCGAAGGTTGCTTAAATTATGAATCTTATTTTTTCTTCCACGTAACGTAGTTGACCTCGGAAATTTATGGGAATCGCTTCCGTTGGCATTAGCTGAGGCCGGATACTGTCTATTACTGATAGTGTCCCATTCGCTCTGAAATTCGATTGAACTTAGGTATGATAAAACTTCTCAACACACATTGCACTGCCTTGGGTTAGATGTACTCATGTAGCAAGTAAGCCAACCTCGAAGTCTGAGTACTTGAGTAGCTGCTCACTTTCCTAGTGATGTAGTTTTATCTTTTCTTTTCGAGGAACCATTATCTTGCTGGTGAATGATGAAATCCCATTGTCTATTACATGTGTTCTTCATTAGAAGAATAACAGAAGCATGGTTGTAATAATTAGGGGATAGACCTTTAAATCGTACTTGCATGAAAAAAAATGAAGAATATAATCTTCTGTCTATCAGTAAGATACCATTTGTTTAACGCTGACGGTTTGTGGAACTCGCACCTAGTGGGAGCGAAGGCTGGGATATTCTCTCAAATTGGAGTATTGGATGAATGTGTATAACTAACTTTGAATATGCAGGGCTGACCTGCCTGGCTACGTTCTGTTACTTTTTAATCCATAATAGGCTGAATTTCTTTGACAGCTCAAGCCCGCATGATGGTCGACCACTACGAAAATGTTGACAGCGTTATGGAGTATAATTTCGAACTTTGAAGAATAAAACTTGTTTTTATTTAGAATTTTTAAGTCATTGGGTTGAAAACAGTAGTAACAGCCACTGATTCCAGTCACTGGTTCAGCTTGGTCATTGCAAACGGGTCACCTAGCGATGCACGAATCTGTTCAGCGAATTTTTTATAACTGTCAAAATGAACCGTTATACATGATGCGGAAACATACTTTCACTATTTCACTCACCGATTCCACGCTTTGTAATTCAACCTCTTTACCATCCTTTCACCAATAAAACTGGGAGAGATTTAGCCTCTGTTCCTTATGTAAAATGTGCTTGTTCTTCTGCGATGCCACATTAAGGAGCTTGCATAATTATTTAACAAAAATTGGAGAGGACGATCTGTAGTTCCGCGGGAAATTCGCTTACAGGAACAACTGAAAGAAAATGTTAAGAAAATTGTTAAAGTACGATTATTTTTGCTCGAATCTCTTTAACACTTTTAGGAAATAACTCACTTCTCATGAAATTAAGTGTTTTATAAATTTTTTGAAAATCGTTTACGGGCACTACCTATTTTCATATGAACAATAGCACTGTAGAAGTCGCATTCTCTACTGCTGTGGACAGAACGAGGCGTGGGAGCACATGTCTCGCCTGCCCTGGCTGCTGATCACCGACGCCGCGTCACATCAGCAGGCGCTGCGGGACCTCACCTGGCGGCCTGACAACAGGGTGAAGGCATGAGGGGAACACTTAATCCATTTTCTGCGTGTTCTTCTCTAGCAAACGTACTTGGTTTATGCCGATTATTGTCACGCAAGAAAACAAAAGGAGTTTGGAAAAAAAAGAAAAAAAAATGAAACACACTGAACTTTTAACTGTGAAATATATTTGGGGTAACGTAATAAGGGTGATGTCTAGCTGCAAGCTGGGCACTAATTAAAAAAATTGCGAATGACAGGATTTTCAGGACACTTCCGATTACCAATTTCAAAATTAATTTGAAATTAAACCAGAGTATTTTATAATAAGAAGTCCTAACGACACGACTTATGAAAATTGAAAACCAGCTTACGTCTCGTTTCTCAACTAAATACTTCTTAACCTTATATCAGATTCTACTGAATGAAGGAGATGCTCATTGCTTGGCACAGCTAGGGCAGTCATCTCATTTCTCATCACAAAGTGTTCTTTTTTCATCAAAACCAAAACGATCATTTCCTGAGTATTCACAAAATGCTATTTAAAATTTAGAATAAAATGTGTAGCACTATTTTGAAACACTTCAAGTTAAAAATGGTGTTATAGTAATCCGTGGGAATTTTGAAAAGTTGTCTTACTGCCAAAAGGCTTGCGAAAATTAGTGTTAGAAATGCGTTTTTCAGGGACGATAAATGACGTCAGTTCTCGGTTCTCTGTCCTCGTTAACTTCTAATAA
This sequence comes from Platorchestia sp. MABIK, assembly GCA_014220935.1. Classification (NCBI taxonomy): domain Eukaryota; kingdom Metazoa; phylum Arthropoda; class Malacostraca; order Amphipoda; family Talitridae; genus Platorchestia; species Platorchestia sp. MABIK. The sequence goes on along the minus strand of JACJUY010000179.1, from coordinate 221,555 downwards.
TTGTCGGTGCATAAAAGCATGTGTTACCTATTGTTCAATTGGAAAACAAAATTTACGTCACAAATAGATCGTAGTTAATCATCAGGCATCCTTAAATCATGGACAATCAAGTTGATATAGTATCAAAACCTCTCATTGTACACACATACCGAAGTAAGTTTGAATGATAAATAATGAAGCGTATAGAAAAACAATGAGATTTAAGTTCATTTTATTCACGCTCACACCACCATCCTGAATTTTTTCCACAGCAATGTCATGTGAAGCGAGCACGTTTTGGGCCTACTCTATTTCGCATTTGGTTATATAGTTTTGTCGCAAAACTGTTTATTTGTGAAAGTATTCACATCTACATTTAATATAAAATATGAAGTGAATTCATGAGAATGACACTCATTTGATCAATATTTAATCTGTACTAATTGATTTTGAGAGGTATTCATCATTAGCGACATTGTTTAATTTACTTTTATGTATTTAAAAAATTGTCAGATTTTGATAATGAAACAGATAAACAAATAAAAATACAGAAATAATACTCGACAATCATTAATAGTACTCGACGGTCATCATTATCGACCACAAAAATCGATCACTTTCTCTTTAATTCAAAAATTTAAGACTATTGATATTCTATGGAATTTTAAAATTTTAATAATAATACAATGAAAATAGATGCTAAAAAGACGTTTTCCAGCGACTTTAAATGATATAAGTTCTGCGTTCTTTCTTCTTGTTAACTTACCATACGGTGCATGAAAGCATGAATGTTTTATGCATCATTTTGACTGTTTAATGAACTTTGAACTGGGAGTTGGTGAGCTCATTTTCTGTAGGATTTTACTCTCGTATTGGGAATTTTAAACAACCTGAAATATGAAAAATGGATATTTCCTTTGAGAGCCTTACGAAAAGCTTTAAAATATATCCCTGCTACACACTATACTTCTTATGATGTGATGATTGTATTTTCTTCTTTGAGAATGGCAAGAGTACTTTGATACAGCAAAAATTATTTTTCGCATTAAAATAAAACAACTACCGAGCAAATTGCATCGCGCAGTAAAGGTAATCCACAGAGAAATGAAATTAATTAATTTTGCATCAGTGCACAGTTATATGAATGATATTGCTGGCTTTCAGGGGATATTTCATAGTTGTAGAATTACCTATGAACACTATAATACTACTCTGGAATTATAATTTTTTATAACAATAAACAAATACTCTATTTGTTTTGGATAATATTCTGCATAACACAAAAACACTATTTGATTATGATTTTGATGAAAATATATAACTACTTTGATGAGAAATGTAATGATCTCCTCTAGTAATGCCAGAAAATCAGCTGTTATTGCCTTTCTTTTAATCGTCTTGTTTACAATATAATTTTTTTAGCTTTACCGACGCTGAGATAGTATAAAAGTTTAAATTCAAACGCAGAAAAAACAATCATAATAGTCTAAAAAATGTCAAATTTTGTATTTATCAAGTATAATTTTGAATGCAGAACAAGAGAGTGAATGATACATCGAAAGTGCAAAAAACAAATTATTTTAACAATGGTTGAAGAAATTTAGCAGAGACAAATTTAAATTATAGAATACTTTTCATCGATAGATGCAATAAGGTGAGACTGGTGCAACATCTACAACGCACCATTCAATGGGACAGTGTTTGAGGTTGTACAACTCATGTGTTTACTCTACGTCATAGAAGAATAATTTCTAGAGGAAATTAGCGTATGAGCGCACAAGATTTGTTATAAAAATGGTTGAAAGTCATTTTTAGATGGGAAAAAACTAGAACTCATTTGCTGCGCTGAGTTATAGGAAATTCGAGTTTGTCCAGTTGTTTTTTTATGATTCTTTGATTATATCCTAAACTTCGGGTGATCAATTGCTACTTTGCCTATAGCCATATTAAACTCGATTTTTCAAGGTAATTTTGCTTCGTCTGGGAGAAAACGACGCCTCATTTTCTGAAGCCTACCATATACCTGGGACGACATCCCAGGCAGTTGTGACGCAACTTGGAGCTGTAGACCCAGTAAGCCTTACAATGGAGATGAAGACCGAGTTGGCCGAGGATCCATGGGAGAGGCGCAAAAATCTCACTGGCTTTATTTTGCGGTGTAGCATTTACCCGGTGAGCGTATGAGAGGGAATGATAATGTCTTTCTACATCTGCGATATATATAAAACCTGTTCAAAAATGAACGTCCACTGAAATAATAATAATTTGCTCAATTATGTTACACTATTTAATGTTTTTAATCAGTTATCATCTAAGTGCAACCTATCATCTTTAACAGCTTGTTCAAAACGGTGGCAATGAAAGATACCATTTCTCTCTCTCTCTCTACTTCCAGAGGGGCCAGTATGCCATCATCACTACAGCTGCTGATGGAACAATTCACATTGGCGGCATGATGGGAGACATTTTCGACTTTCTACAATTGAGTTTAAACTTGAGGTAACACTTCAAGTAAATTCGTCTTACCGAGCAATTGATTAGTGTTTTTTTCTTATTTAAACGGGTGTCGAGGACAACCGCATCATGAATGCAACGTAATTCATTCAGATGCTGGGGTTTGGTGCTTTAATACATTAGATTGTTGCCTTTAATAGCGAGGCGTCATCAATGAGTGTTGTTCGAATTTTCAGCGTTATGTCCATATCATTGAAAACTATTTTTGTCTCCTACACGTTTATGGTCAAAGGGTACCAAACCATAAGGAAGAAAGTGAATTTTGATCATCGCTAGCGGAAGCATCACATTCATCACAAAATCGATTTGATTTTCGTCAAAATCATTCTAATGTAGCTTTTGAATATTATATAAAACAGTCTCCATGAAAAACGGTGAAGAACAAATTACAGAAAACTTGTCAATTGTGGTAATATAGAGATCCTTAGGTGTTTCGAAAGATTTAGGGTTTGAGCCGTATGTGTAGAATGTCATTACTGGTAATGTTGACCTCATAATTATTTAGGTTTTGAAAGCTTTTTTTACACTTGTTAACATTAGAGTATGAGAGCATGTGGAGGCAATTCTTTAAGCGATAATTCAGAGTTTGCGCACAAGCATTATAGATCATTTACTCACGATTTTCTTGGGTTCATGACCATGCTGGATTGTGAAATAATTATTATTGTAAAACTAATGTGAAATAATTATGAAATAGTTAAAGTGAATACTGATGTATAGAAAATTTGTTATCCTGATGTCGTCCTTTACTGTTGTTATTTCTATTACTGCACGAGCTAAAATAATTTATGAAAACGTTGCAAGTCTTCAGAGTTGAAAATCCATTGTGGGCTAACATCATTTAAGCATTTTGGACATTTGTAGGTCTCATTTAGTTAAGCTCTCAGGCTTCTTTGTTGATGGGAAATGAGTTCAAGTAATTGAAGTCGATGTTTGTAGCTCAGATTTCGAAATCATTTTATTGATGCATCTGTTATTATGCAGAAGAAAACCATGCCTAAAATTCCGGTTTACGTGATATTCTCTGTAATATTTCCCTTGTACCTTCATGTAAGAATGTGGTACGCCTTGTAAACGCAAATTATGCCCGTTTGAAATTGGAAGTTTGGTTATATCAAAACGAAGTGCCAAATTCATCTACTATAAAAATTGTTTGATGTGTGATAAGATTTCAAAGACTTACATATTTTTCGTTGCTCAACGCTTAGGCCTGTCAATTTGTTGGCACCTCACCGGAAGATTGAGAACCATAGTTCCCCTGCTTATTCCAGATATGGACGGAGTAGTACATGATGGACAGGTAGTATGGTGTACCTTGACCTGTACTGGTGCCTGGACTTGTACCTGGCTGTGAGACGGAAAATGCTGCCGAATTTTTTAAGCTTCCAACTTGTCATCTCTTGAGATTTTTGGCAATACATGAGTCCATTCCTGGACTCTTGGCATGTTACGTTTGTCTAACTACTGCATGAAACATGAATCATTTTCTTTGACCCAGTAACCCAGTTTCCAATTCACCGTGATCAATTCCCCTACTAGTCTTTGTGACAAACGTAAATGAAAGAGAAGAGCACGCGTGATTGATCAGCCCTGTATACTTAGCCCCGTCTGTTGGATGAGAAATGCAAACATCCACAACTCCGTTCACTGTACAGGCCCTAGTTCTGTTCCAGAGTCAAGGGCCACATCCCCAAAGACGCAACACCTGGCGCAAGCGCCACCGGGGACTACACCGGCGTCTTGGGCGATGTGTATGAAGGTCGAGCTGATGTTGCAGCGCCGTTTTACTACAGACTTCTAGAAAGGGAAAACGCCTTCGACTTCTCTGATACCATCATGAACACTTGGTGAGTGCTGATTTTTGAACAGAAGCAAGTACTATGCATCACCTTATGTATTCGAACATCATTACTCATAGATGATAATGATTTCGCTGTTGTGTTCTCCGTATTTCTTCACAATTTCAACACTGATAATTCATCTATAATCACAACGACAAAACAAGAGAGTGGAATAATTCTAACAGAAGCAATCGTGTTTTATACGACTATCAATTTTGCTCACTCTTGCAGACACGATGACTGTCTTAAAGATTCGGTTCCCTGTAATTGTCTCTTAATTTGGTTTACGTCAAGAGCCTTGATAACTATCCAGTATTTTTTATTTATTTGGTAATGAAACTTTTTTAATTTTAGTTTTCTTCGTTTGTAGGTTATATTTTTAATAATTTTGCTTGAATTCTTTAAACCTGGCAGCCTTTCCCTTAAATAACACGTTCACTGCCGCTGGACGCTCATGTGCGTCCAGCGGTCTCATGTTATGTAAGGTTGTGAGAAGCAGAGGTTAAAAAACGACTTTACTGCTCGAAAAAAAATTGTGCATTTCCTTAGAAGTGTAAAAATGTAATAGCATGACGATATTTTACCTCGTATGCTTGAATCTCTTTTGAAAAAGATGTTGAAATAATTGAAATGCTGTTCACTCACACCGATACGTAAACGAGCAATTTCCCTAGTGGTACTCTTATGCCCAATAGGCAGTCAACGTGTAAATAAACATCTACGAGCTCCGACCTCAACACACACGCACAAAATTTAATTTACGACGGACGCCCATTTTTTATATTTTAATCCCTGAAGGATATTCTTGGAAGCCCTACAGACTGACTCAGCATCGCAATCGTATTTTGCCCATTAAACCTTTTATTTTTTAAATTTTAATGAGTACCATCATGTAAATTTTCACTTTAGTTTACATCACTTCATTGGCAATGCAATGAGAATTTTCTCTCGGCACGAGTAAAACAACGTGAACAATCCATGCGACCCCATCCAACCTTTCCTCATTGACAGTTGGGTTTTCGTATTTTGAACTTCAGTTTTTAAATTTTCTCTTTATGCGTTGAACCGGATCGATCGGGCCTAAAGACGTTATCATAACTACCACACATGCCCATATTTTCCTTGCATGAGGACGTGAAAAGCTTCGCATTTCCTTAGTTAAATAGTCCTGGATTTGTTTCTACATCTGCGTTGATCGTTTTTAAAGCATGCCGTCCCTCTAATGATAAAGAGCACGAAAAAAAGACGAGTAAGTGGAAATATCGGGGGAAAATTCTTATTAAATGCACTCGTTTTCACTTCCTCCCTCAAGTGATAAAATAGCTGAAATTCATTGCATTCAATTAAAAAAAAAATATGCGATGGGGAAGACAATTCTTTAGAAACACTTCATTCCATAACTAACCATTAATATACTCTTCTTAGGAACATCCTAAGCTTTCCTACCTTCCCATTCTACGTCATAGTATATTTGTTTAATTTTTTCTTTCATTTCATCGATAAATTTTATCTTAGGCAACTTGGAGTAACTTTAAGCCTACCTGTGTACGAGCTTGCCAATAAGGGTTAAGTAGATGTAGGCTCTTTATCCTGAAATACAAGGGTGCTGAAGTTGATGACAAAATATGTAAATAAATTTCATATTAGACTCGAGGAATGATGAAAGTGAGCGTTCACTATTATCTATACGTGTTTCAAGAGGCTTTCCAAGCTCGTGCCACTACACTGGCTTCTGTTTCCGACAGAACGAGAAACTCCAACTCCTGTGGTAAAATGAGCATTCATTGTTATTTCAGGCAATCCCTGGTTTTACGTCGTCCTAAGAAGTTCCAGGGGTCAACCAACTATACAAATGAATTTCATTGGTCAGCGTGGGGGGCAATTGTCTTCATCTTTCTTGTTTCCGTTCTTATACTGAAGATGGTGGTGAAAATATCTAACAATCAAGAAAACATCTCCCTCAGTTCCTGCTTCATGACAAACTTCAAGTTATTCTGCAACATGGGTAAGTAAACTACCAAATTTAAAGGTGTTAAAATGAGCATAGTACTAGTTGGCCATATGTAAAAATCTCGTATATTCTTTTAGGCTCTAAAGTGAACCTGCAGAATGCGAACTGGGACTTTGGGTGCATCTCTGCATTTCAATAGTGCAGGATATAAATAATAACAATAACTTAACCGCACAAATAACCCATCAATGATGGCTCTCGATCTGCACACATGAAATGGTGGGGATGAAACAGATCTACATGCAATATTTTCGTATTTTTTAGTTGTTTTAAAGTTATCAAAATTGATATTCGTGTTTCGTTCCTGTTAGCAGGAACTCATTGAGTTCATTTACAACATGCTGAAATCTTTTGAGCTCAGAAAACAATTTCCAAGTTCAGCGATGCATATGTTCCAAGTACATTTTCTTGTGACCTGGCAGGCCAAGAAAGGGACATGGCTCATTCGCTGCCGTACCGCCTGTGGCTGCTGACGGTGCTGGTGTGCGTCATGGTGCTCCACGTCTCCTACTCCTCGTCCCTCATCACCCTGCTCACAACCTACAAGCTCGTTCTGCCCTTCGACAACCTGCAAGGACTCTACCGTGCAAGACATCAATTCACTCTAGGACTCCAAAAAAATTCTTTCATGGAACAAATCATGATGGTAACCGTAAATTAAAGACTAACTGTTCGTTCAACAATTACCCTCGGAACTGGTTGTGTCTCGTGACAGCTAAATATGTCTTGCAACCATGAGACAGCTACAGCAAATCATTAAGTAGCTCTCAGGGTAGTTCTTTCATTTGAAATATTTCAAAGTAGGTTTAAAAAATTATCATTCACACTAAAGCATTAATACACCAAGAGCTTTTCATTTTAATATTTCTTCATTAAAATGTCATGAGTGTGATGATTATTCGTATCAAATGATTGCGTGTTAATGAATAGAGATATTTAATGGGAAGAGTCGTGAAATCATACTTTTTGATCGTCAAATCAAGGCGAAGAAATTGTCGTAATTTTCTTGTAAAACTCACCGCTAGAGATCAACACAGTTATATCAAATATTGCCATGAAAAGTGAGAAAGACAATGTATTTTGCTTACATTTAGGAGTACAACTATTGGTCTAAAATTTATATCACTTACACGGGAACACAGCTGAGTGCATCTAAGAATGAAACATTTACTCAATATAATCAATAGTAGGTAGCAGAATATGCTACCACAATTATAAGAGTGACTTAATTTTGTCCAGGCTCACAGAATCAGGTCTTTAATAGACAGTTAACTAAAAGTCATGCAGTGTTATATGTACATTTGAGGGAAAAATTTTTCAGGGTAAAACGTATGGAGAAAAGCAGCTTTGGAGAAAGTTCTAACGAATCGGTTTTCCAGTCACTTTTCGACGTATTTTCATTTGGAATAATTTGAAAAAAAATTTGCAGCGACATCTCTAGCTTCAAGCTCAGTCGCTTAAAAACAAGCCATTGGCTTCTGCTTAATTTTGAATGCTCTTCTGTGCTCTTCTTTCCGACGTGCACAGAAAAGCATTCAAAATTAAGCAGAAGCCAATGGCTTGTTTTCAAGCGACTGAGCTTGCAGCTAGAGATGTCGTTGCAAATTTTTTTTCAAATTATTCCAAATGAAAATGACAGCACATACGTTCTTACATATATCGCTCTCAAATAATAATTCTTTCAAATGATGATTTCAACAGATCTAAATTGATGTGAATTTTCCTTTGCTATTGTTCCAAATTACTCTGTTGTTAATCGATGAAAAAAACAACGTATTCATTTTTTTTCAGGTTTCAAAATTATGTTAATACATGCAAATATGCACCACCATTCTACATCTGCCCGTTATAATGCAGTTTACCTGAACGTGTGCATAAATGTAAAAAGAGAAGACAAAAAATGATCAACAATGGCTAATGAGTTCCAAATTCAGCGCTGCATCACATTTAAAACTGCCCCTTATGTCATTAGATGGAGCTAAAATTGAGTGACGTCGTTATGTATTGTAAGCGTGCGCTTTTTCTCGAAACCAGATCACTGAGAATGTATCATGTCAATGCTGAAAGTGTACGTCGATTTAGTTCAGGATGTGACCCATAACACATCAAATCAGTTAAATTTTTTTTAGTGCAATGGATAGCGTATTCGTGCGATCGATTGAAAGGAAAATCGAACAAGTATGTACTGGAAATCTACACTGTGCCAGTCACCTTATACATGAATTTCACAAGTTGTCTTTCGACTGTTCTTTTCCAAATCTAATGACCTATAAATGAAAACGAAACCATAATTTAGTATATTCTAATTTTTTGACAGCCAAAATTTAAATTTTCCCCTTCGGTCAAGTAATTTGCAGCTCTTTTAAAACATGCGCAATTTATTTAGAATGTTTCCTTGTGCATCCTGCACAGTCCGAAACGAAAAGCTTGCTGGGAGATGTCTACCGTGATATGGTCCTCCAGCACCCAGAGCTTCATGGAGACTTCGACTTCTTGTATCAACGGTTACTACAGGACCGAAGTTTCACAATGTTTTTCGCCAAAAATGACCCCTTAGAGGTAAGATTGAAGAAATTTGACTCATTCATTTCTCTAACAATGCCCAAGTGAAATAAGTCTTTGAACCATGAGCCCATAAAAGGCTTCTGGTCAGTATTTTGATTACAAATCCGTTCTCAGCCTGAAATTCAATTCCGTTTGGTATTATTTACCTTGTCTATTATTTTGCGAGTCCCATTTCTTCCGAGAATAATAAATCACTATAGAATAGATAGGGAGCACAATTATTCATGCTTGTTACCAGTTACAAAAAAGTTACTGGCTGCTAGGATGACCAAAAATAGGTACCCACATTAAATGAAATCACAGAGCATTAGCATGACTTAAAAAATTGTGTACAAATAAGAAAAACGAATTATTTGCCTTTAATCAATTACGAAGAATTTAAAACTACCTTGCATTCTTAATTCTATAGCAAATAGGTTTAATAACTTAGAAATGGTTGAAAGCACTTGTGCCCAAATGCTCATGCCTAGTATCCTATCGCCTTTTGCATAGAGTACAGAGGAGCAGCAGAAAACAGCTGATTTCCTAAACCAACGCCTCGGGCGAAATATTAGTACCATAACAATCTCAATGTAATAATCTTAGTTAGAGGATCGCTATCAGATAAAAAGATAACGCAGATACAAGTTGCAGTAAAATAAGTAAAATTGTCTTTGACCATACAAATTTGAACCACCGGGGCCGTGTTACTGCTGCGGTCAGTAGTGAAAATAATTTGATCAACGTAAAGAAAGATGGTTGCAATATTATAGGGGTGAAGATCAATCCCTTTTTTGCCGCATTTTCGCCGATAAGTTATTTTTTCTTTTATGGCTTGGAGTCGCGAAGGCAGAATAAACTACAATATTCAATTTTCTGTGCGTTCATTCACGTTTCTTCACTGTTTAAAATACCAAAGCAATCGCAGTTTCAAATGTAAAGAATTCACAAATTCCATCAAGAAATAAATCATCCGGTACTACAACATAGAAACAATTGTTATTTTCTGAACTGTTGACAGATTACGCCTTCAGAAGCGTCGTTTTTTGGGGAGGAGTTGGGATAGTGCAATTTTAAAGTTTGGTGTTATGAATATCCAACTAAGTGTGGAAATGTTTAGTAGTCTGAAACAATTTTTTTTTCAAGATTTTTGCAAGGTTAATTCTTCGTTTAAACTTTGCATTCTGGCAGCGAAGGTTGGCGTCATTTTCTTATTTTAGAAGAGTAGTTGATTGCTTGGCGTTATAGTATAGTTGAACACAAGGTTTGCTTGTTGATTTCCAGTTTTGTAGTAATAGCACAAGGAAAAAAATTCCGTCTGATATCAAGGGACATCTCATTGCAAATAACATACCAACAATTTGTTGGACTAGATTTAAATGCTCCCGTAGGTGTTTAGGTTGATTGGCTTGTCGAATTATAGATCATTGATCCATGGTCAAAGATTGATCTTGTTGGGAGGACTGTCTGACTTTGAGACGAACTTTTTCCAATTGGGCGAGTTAATCTGAAAATTGCACCGCAAATGTAAATTTGAATTTTGACATCACTGAATTATTCCTTGCGAGATTCCAACTTTACAGCCGCATAATTAGCAAGTCCTTTTAGGCCCTTACTGTTGTCAAATAGTCTAAGATTTTGCTTTGCTTTTGTAAAATTAATACCTTACGTACCCCTGACCCACAACGCTGGCAATTATTCCTAAACGCCGTAATTTCGCCTTCCTTTTCGTACATGAGTAAGGCTCCAATAAAATTAGCTACTTGAAAATACTCCAAACAAGTCTTCATATCCTGCGAACATAGGCTGTGGTGCGCTGTTCCAATTTTAAAATTTTACGTGAAAATGGATGAAACAAGTATTTTTTCAGTCGTATTTTCCGTAAATTGAACTTTTGCTTATTGTCGTTGGATTAATTTCGTTTTTAAACTCCTGATGAAAAACTTGTTTCAATTTACCTTTCCCCAATTAGTAGAGTATAACAATACCGAACGGCAGTTACACTGCTTCGTTCAACACTGGTATCTGTAAGTTTGACTAATTTAGCCATCACCATTGGCTATAATGAAGGTTCCATTCGCTGTCATGCCAATGCTCTCATGGGGCTCATGAATATTGACACACCATACGTACTCCCAGGACTGCCGTATACTCCGTCTCCCACCTCGGTACTTCGTCTTCCCCGCTGCGTTCCCCATTCAACGCGGACTTTCGGTGTTGCCCATATTGAACATTCAGTAAGTTTGGAAACGAAACAATATTTTCAAAGTATACATAAAAGTATCTGCCTAATGACAGCCTCAAAATCAAATAACTTTTTATCATTTTGTAGTTTTTGTTTTAATTTGACGAATCTTCTGGCGTACAACTCACAATTTTCGAAGACTGTCGGTCTTCAGATACACATCTGTGCCCACGTGATGCAATGTGAACAACTGTAATGATAAAATATTTAACAACCAAAATCAATACTAAAGAATACAAGGTGTTTGGGAAATATTTCATTGCGCTATTCCGGGTGTATCGGTATTTATGGGAATAAGCATTCCAAAGGAAAAGATGTGAGGTCCTGAGCTGGAGGTTAGCCTGGTCTTCCATTTGTTGAAATAGAATGCTTTTAATTGTTACGGACCATACTTCTTCAGTTCAATATTGCTTTTTTCACAGACTATCACTTTCCTTCCTAACTTTCATCTTGTTTCGTGAACTTTTTCCAATCTTTCCGTTTCTTTGGGCTGTGGATACGGCATAGAAACACCTTTTTGCGCACAGTCTCAGTTTCCTTATGAATGGTTTCTTCCTTCTTCCTCTTCTAGGAACATCGTTGTTGTGATTAGCAGGCATAAAATGATTTCTTATCTAATAATCCGTGTGTATCAAACATATTTAGCAATATAACTCCGGATCAACTAAATTATGTAAATGCCGTTCCTTGCTCAGAACAGTAAATAATTAAGCTTCGGACTAAAAGCCCCTAAAACATCAGTAAAGTATGTCAGGTCCTGTATTTACAATAATTCAAGAATTCAGCAGTAACAACAGCCAATCATTGATGAACCTAAAATGTTTCGATCGATCTTGAAAATGATCAGTTCTACCCAATAATAGGGATTAGGAAAAATATACTGAACATACACTGTCTTCAACGCTGTGGTAATGCAAGGAACCTTCAAAACAACTGTTTACACAGATTTCTCAAGACAATATTCATGAACCTGTTCTCTAAAAAAGTTTAAGAAGACTCGAGGAGTATCGCCATTTCAACTCAAACTGGCCAAAATCCAAGCATCTAGAAAAATGTGCTTTTCACCAGAGTTTACTGTAATGTTTGGCAAGCAAATCATGTTGGAACAAAAGAGAGTTTTAACGATTTCTTTAGGCGCACGGAACATTAGAGTATTGAAAAATTTATTTTTGTCTGTCACTTATATTGGTAGCAATATAAATATATAAATACCAGGTTCATTCAGGCTGAAATTTTAGATCTTATGAGACATGTCAGAGTCTACGAATTTCAATAAAAGCTTCATGAATGACATGTTCGAAAACACACGCATTTAGCACACTTAATCCTCTACCGCCCCACGTTCCCCACATGGTACACTCAATAAAACTGCTCGTATATTTTATTTCTCGTCAAGTAGATGCTCTTATGTATTTTTTGAAGTTCACTGCCGAGTTGCAGTTCGTCTCTAATGTGATGTTGGAGACAACCTGATGCTAGAGCCACGTCTAATAACGGTGGTTATAATACCGGCAATATGAGTAGAAAAATTAGGCGGTAGAGGGTTAAAGCGAAAGGAGAATTTTTCGCACTAATAATAATTTCTTTTGATTCACAGAAATGCAACACTTTCTGACATATGTGTCCCACTAGCTAAATTTCTCTATGACGAATCAGTATGAATGAGCAGTATTTCAATTATTTCTGCACCTTTTTTATTTTTTAGTAGTCTAGATAAAACATCATCTTGCTTTTAGATTTTCCGCACTTGTTAAAAAAGATCCAAGTTTTTCAAGCATTCAAGTCGTTTCATAAAATCTGCTACTTATAGCCTCGCTTAAACAACCGCACTAACGCATTCAAACTATTCCCATAAAAAACTATTCCTCACTAACAACCGGGATTCGAACCCTCGACACCTTCACGGAATGGCGATGCCTTAACCACAGTGCCACGGCGAGAAGATTCTCTCTTATCATTCCGTTGAACATCGCTCCAAGGAAAAAACAACAGTAGAACAACTGAGAGGAAGGCAAAGAAAATATGATTATCGACTTTAGAAAATTTGTTGCACATGTCTGTTATGAAGTACTAGGAATTCGTTGAACAATTGCCGTCAATTTCTTTGTCAAAGACTTTTCTTAACCATGAAAAAATTTCCATTCTTCACCACTATGATGGCCGCTTTCACATGCCATAGTTCGATTTGCCATGATATTGAGTTGGGTAAGTTCCACAGGTTTCAAATTAATATTTTGTAACTTAACTTATCTCATTCAATCAAAAATTGCACAAATTAATATTCCTAGTGTTAGTGGATCCGAGTAAATGGGGAAAACGAATTGGCTTCGAGTAGAAATGTTAAAGCTTTGTCAATTTCCCAAATGTTCCTATTTTAATCCCGTTCTCCGCTGTAAATCAAGTTCCAGGGAACAAAACGAAGGAAATCACGTTGATATTTTATTAAATCTAAAGCAGTTCGCAATTCTCGAATGTTCTCTGAAACTGAATGCTGATGTATTTTCAATTTCAACGTGATATTACTACAGAGTTCAACTCTATGCCACGGATAAGACCAAATGCTAAAAGCAGCAATCAGGTAACAAGTACGTCTCCAAAGTCTTCCAATATTGTTCCATTACTATACGAATATAGAGCATGATAAACAATAATGCTAGGAGCTGTTTTTAAACACAATGACAGAATTAGTGGATCACAAAGCTGTGTTAAAGAACAGTATTTATCACCGTGAACACAGGATGTAGAACGTACTGAAGTGGCTGGGAGTCTGGAAGGAATTTGAGGGAGGCTACCTAGAGTCAAATCCGCCAAGCTGGTATTGGACTTAGCAGTTAACTTTAAACATTGCTAATGCATTCCTCACTGTTTCAGATTGAGTATACTTATATTATTATTATTTATGAAGGGAAAAATGTTGAATTGTAGTTGGACATTCCCTGTATATCGATAAAAAATAACGAATGAAAACATATCAATATTTGTTTACAGATTTGTTCCACACTGTGATGGGTATGAATAAGGTGTAAATCACACTGTTGAAACAAAGGATTTTTTTTTCTAAATCGTGAGGTAAGAAACAAAGTTCGTTGAGCTCTATGTCGTAGGAGTTCTATTTCGAAGAAACCATAACCATCAAAATTTTAAAGAATGACTTAAGTGTTTTCCTGTGATGACGACGGGTCAAACTGCCTCTTTTAATGCCTTCGCCTCACTTCCGCGATCTTTCTTAAGCAAAAAAATTTTGTGTTATTAGTACTTCACTAAGCTAACTAAAAGTTCAAGGAAAGTGTGGTTCGTTTTCGAACGTTGGTTACCCTATTTTGCTTCACGAAATCCCAGAATAATCTCATATATTGTTTATCTAATCATAGAGACACCAAAAAAACAGTCATTTGTAATTTAAATTTCATGGTTTTGTAGATAAGTAGAGGTGAACCCATTAAGAAATGAATTAATGCTTGAAATTGCCCATCGAGGATTTACAGGCTCCATAGTTTTACTTAAGTTTTGTTGACCCAAGTCACTAAAGGGAAAGAAGGGTCACTCGAAAGAATTCTTCTATGATAAAAATAAAAAATCCCATTCTGTAGGTTTAAAAAAATGCGGACCAGCGGAGTGCTCATGAGGCTCTTTCGCAAATGGGGGCTGGAAGGTCGTTCGACGCCGTGCCCGGGCGTACCGACCACTCCACTGGGCTTGGAAGAAACCTACACTGCCATCAGCCTCCTCGCGCTTGGGCTGGTTGCCTCCGTCTTGTTTCTGCTGGCTGAGTGTGCACTGGCGCGAGTGTGTCGTCTAGCGAGAGAACGTGATGACCTCTGAGCTTCGGACGCTAATGTGGTGATCGCAGCACATAAAGCTCTGCGCTCCAGGGTTACGGACATGGACGTGTTAAAATAAAAACTACGAGACAGTAGGTTAGCAATTAATTTTACACAAAAAATTCAGCAGACTCTGATTTTTGTTGAACATAAAAACTATTTAAATTCAAGGATGTAGTCAACTGAAACTCTTAATATTACGGTTAAAATAATATTTGATTCAATTTTCGTTGCTCTTAAAATTGTATTCAAGAGAGTGCGAGACGTTTACTAAAAATGTTGAGTGTAGGAAACAAATGATGATGCGCTTACGATACTTGACGTTGAAATAACTCGTAGATTCGTGTATAGCTGTCAAAGGTCGAGGAAAAATTCTAGCGTAGGAAAATTTATGCGGCCGACCTCTAAAAAATAATAATCATGCATCCAATGAGTTTCATTTAACCTATCCCCGAGTATACTCACAGCATGAAAATTAGGGTATAAACAATATTAACAGAAATGTAAGAAAGTTGTTAAGCTGACAAAAAAGTTATTGGAATGAATTTCAATCACAGTTATTATTCTTTGCAGCTTGCATTCACACCTGGTTGCAGCATCACCCATCGGAAGAGCATCGATTGTAGAGCTGAACAATTGTCTAAAACATTCCTTGAATATTAATACTCCTTACACTACATCTGTTGAAACTGACATTAGGGAAGATAAATTAAAAAAATTTCGGCAAGTAAATTTTTTATTGTGGAACAACTCAATTTCGTGGAAATATTTTATAATATTATTTCAATCAATGTTGTGAAACTATTGTATAAGCTCAGGAGAAACGGCGTCACTTCGAGTGTTATTCTACGGAGAGAAGATGAGGTGAGAGTTTTACCTGAGGGGGTGACGCGTGAGGGAGGTTTCCTCAAGCAGACTTAGTGGTAATAGTTTGACTTTGATATCTGAATGATATAAATTCACTACTAAAGTGAGGTGTATATGACGCTTATGGATAGGGGTAATAAAAGCACTGATAAAAATTGTGCGTTCAAGCGGAGGAATGTTGAAAGGTTGCGTGAGGGGAGGTAGGGGGCCGGAAACACTTAAAGCAGGCCAGGACCATAGGGTGCAGGCTATTTTAATGGCACCGAGTAGACTGGGCTTTTTTTGAAATGAAACTCAAAGGAAGTATCGCGTCCGGCTGGGTTATTCTAATCGATGCTATGTAAAACCGAAACTCCGTCAAAAGGGAGATGTGTAATTAGTTAAAATATTGAGCGTTTCGGTTTTATTGTGTGAATTGAACAAAGGGATGCTTTTTGCATAATTAGGAATATTTTTATTAGGTATTGTTCAATAGTTCAACTGTAACCAACCGGTGAGAATGGCGAAGTCATCTTGAGTCATTTCAAACGTCAGGGACTTTGCTCAAGCTTTCAGTACGATTTCAATTGCTAATTTAATTTGTATTAAATGCAAGAATGACATGTGAAAAAGAATTTTCGTTTCGAATTAAAAAAGTCTTTCGTAAAAAAGTCTATCATAGAGTCTCAGTCCATTTATAAGCAATTTAAAAAAATCGTTAATAACTATAAAACTATGTTTTCAGGAAAAGGGGAGAAAGCTCTGACTTAAGAACGAGAAGATGCTCGGTAAAATTCGAAGGGGCTATTCATCTCAGAAACACTTATTTAGTTTTAGTAGACTAGGATAATAGATTTTCCTGAGTCGGTGACGAGGGTGAAGACTACTGTGAAATGCGGGATTTAGAACATCATGAGAAGTGGGACCGAGCCAACGACAGGGCGAGCTAGACTAGAATCGAAGAAATTCAAATGGAAATTATGAGTCAGTGTGAAATCATAGTCTCGTCTTCAAGATGAGTTTAATGCGACGTCTGGAGTGGAGGGCAATAATCGATCAGAGCCAAGTTACTAATACAGAAAATGGGTGTCACTCATGAGGCCACTCAAGAAAAATGCAGGCCGGTAAATGCTCAATGATTATGTTTGGAAAATGCAGCTTGCATGTATCGCTGACGGTGGCTCTTCCCTCGTGAAGTGTGTCTGAGCTCAAATATAGAGTAGTAGTCAAAGCTCGATGTGGTAAACGTCATAAATATCAATTCCCAGCTTGTGCTGTGGCATCTATTTGCCAATATATCGTTTCTGGATTTATATAATACTTATTTACATTTACGATGTAGCGTGCTCATTCACAATAATGCCCCATTATTTAACTATCGAGTTCATTTTAAATAAAACTATTGAATTTTTCAGTTTCTCATTATTATCTTCGTGCTGATCAAGTGCATGCGTATGAATTTCTCTCCACCTCGTATCTCTCTTTTTCGTGTATTTTTCCTCTGCAATTTTTAATTCTTTTTCTCTCTCCGTAAGGATAATTTAAATCCTCTCTTCAATACCCAACTCTTCTCACATCTGAAACTTACTGAAAGTTGGGATTAAACAGCCGTGACAACGCAGTTTTTTAACAAAATAATGGAAACATTGATTTGTTCTGTAAAATTGGAAATCATAAAACTCTCACTTAAATTATGTTGAAACCATAGTTCAAAAATGCAGGATGACAGTTTGGAACTAAGCTTTCTGGCCTTTTGATTTAACGTATAACGTAAAACACATCGCACTGCAAAATGGAATGAATTCTGGACTAATTTGAATAAGAGCTTTACAGTAAATACAGGGTGTCTAAGGTATTTGAGGACAAATACCTTAGGAAAAGAGAAAATGAAACTAATGAACGTTAAAACTTACAATTTCTTGTAACAAAATAAGTAAACATAACATTAAGCTACGTTTTATCTGTATATCCTCTTTCGGCTTATATCACCGACTCAATTCGAATCCGAAAGCGACTGCAAGCTTCGATCAGGTGGTCTTTAATTGTCCTCCATTGCTCGGGCTATTGCTTCCATCAGAGAGGATTTGATGTTATGGGGATGTTTATTAATTTTCTTCTCAACAACGCCCTACGCTTAATAATTCAAAGGATAAAGGTCTGGTGAGTTAGGAGGCCATAAGTTTGGTGTAACATGATCATGAAAATTCGCGGCCAATTAATCCTGGGTTTTGAGAACTTTATGTGATCGAGCCGAATCTTGTTGGAAGGCATGGGCATCTTCATTTACTCCTAGGCCCTGTGGAAAAAAATGAGGAGGCATGATGCCTTTCACGTCTAACGACACCAAAAACCATGCACTCATCTGACAAACTCAGGTGTTCTGAGTTAGTCAGAGCGTTGACAATGTTGTTTTTTCTTGCTCGTGGCCACTTCATTTCCATTGTTTTCACTAAGCTCCTTTTTAACTTTGTAAGCGAAAGATCTGGCGACTTTTATGAATCTTGCAATTTCTAAACTGATGTGTCTTGCTATTACAGACACTATTACAACTTGTCTTTTCATTTTATTAGTTATAACAGTATCTGCCATGGGACCTTCTGATATAAAAAATACATTAATTATTTTCGGATTAGCTTTTGTTACAAAATTATAATTATTTATTACAAAGATCCCTTTCGCACCCTGTATTGAACCAATAACCTAAGTAAATATTTTACCATGAAATACAGAGAGAACGAGTTGATTCGTTCTGCATGTTTCAGTGGCTTCATATTCCTGTGAATATAAAATGGAAAGCACAATAAGTGTATCGGGAAATGGTTGAGAATGTAAATGAAACAACCAATGATATTAAATTTTATCAAACATCTGAGTGAAGTATTGGTGTGTTTTTATTGTTCAAATGTTCAGCATGAGCACGATGGATAAAATCAGAGTGATGCGTATATTTGTTGGTAAAGAAACCATACTTGCAATTAGAATGCCGTTCAATTGGAGGTAGAACGTTGCGATGTATCACTGAAAATTGACTAGTTAATATGTAGCAAAGTGAACGTTCAACATCTCTCTATTACTTTCAATATTGGTTGAAAACAAGTAACTTTGGCACCCTCCTGCTATATATGTATCGAAGAGGAAATCAGAGTGATCCACAGTGAAGCTAGAAAGCAAGGGTAATTAATGAACGTAAAATTATTTATTTGTTTTTTGACGTAAAAGAAAGTCTGGATACGTTAATAACTTCTAGAAAAAATAAACGTTTTGTTTTAATACATAGGGTTGTAAAAAAAGGAGTCAATATGAACTGCAATTTTTACTTAGTATAAGAACATATTGAATATAACTTCTTCGTATAATTAGTTCTTAATCCCACACAGCTAGAAATATTGCTTTTGGGAAGACGTGGAATCCACTATACAATCTAGTGACGTACTCTCAAATAAACTTGTACACCAATGTTTTAGTGAAATAGTGAACTTCTTATGAGAAGGTGAAACCTGCTTTTAAGAGCTTGAAGTTGAAAAAAAGGTGAATTTCCAAACGATCGTTTGACATTAATCACATTGAATAAATATTTGAAAAAATTACATTCCATTGCAGCTTATTCCCTGAATTCTGAATTTAGAGTAAAAAATATTTGTGACGTTATTTATGAAAAACTGTGCTGTTAAACAATCTGTAAAACTCTTGTTGAAACTCATCATTTTCTCGCCACATAAAATACTGTAGCGAACATCATAGTTATTTTCGGATTTCATACATTGAGACCAGCTCTATAATCAGAAACTTACACAAAGGAATAACTGTTTTTTTGCTGTAGGAACAATTTTTTAAAAGGTTAAATTTATCCTTATCTTCAGCAGCAAAGACAAGTTATTTGGCAACAACAAGAAAGTAGAGTATTCTTCATGTTCTAAAACTTTTTATTTGTTTATTCCTCATACTTTAGGAAAAATCAAATTCTCACACGCACGGCCTGTACTTGGGACATGTGTTGCAATAGTTGTTCAAC
The DNA here is from genome assembly GCA_014220935.1 of Platorchestia sp. MABIK. NCBI lineage: Eukaryota > Metazoa > Arthropoda > Malacostraca > Amphipoda > Talitridae > Platorchestia > Platorchestia sp. MABIK. The sequence goes on along the minus strand of JACJUY010000179.1, from coordinate 201,742 downwards.
TCTCGTACTTTTAACGGAAAATACTTTTGCCAGTTTGAGAGTCCGGGGAGACTTCAGACACACTTGGGCTACAACCATTTTCTCAACTTCATGCTTCCATCGAGTCTTTCAGTCATCCGCTCCTGCCGCCAGTGTGAATATGACCTCCTCGTTTGTTGTTATAGGTCATGGCTCAGGCGTCATTGCCATCATGGTATCCGCTTGCACCTTTGCTTGCGCTTTCAGAGGCTGTGCTTGAGAGAGGCTCAGAAAGCGCTCGATCCTTGTCAGTTTTTACCCCTATTTTCTTTGTATCACCTGAAAGGTAAAAGAGAAGTGAACAAGGTTTGCACCATTTTGTAGTATCGGATTACCACTGGTGTTGATGTTCAAATCATTAAACGAACGGTGAATTACTCCTTAAGTTTCACTGATGACTGAAATTCTCACAAAATGAAGAACTGCATCAAAGTTTTTTTGAACAAGAAATAAACATTTTTCTACCTGAAATTTTTAAACGTTGTGGACTTCAATTTCCTTTTACGTGAGTTAAAATGTATGCTTAAATTATATCTCTTCTGTTTTTTGAAGATGGAATGCAATTGAATGAGAAAGAGTAAATGTTTCAGAATTGAAGGGTCGGTCATGAATTCAGTTTAAATTGATGAATACTTACCAAACCTAACATAATCTTACCCGTCCTATAACACATGTATATAGTCAAATAGAACATCAATTGACTCATGAAAATATTTCCAAAACTAATTTTACAACAAGAAATGAAACAGATCAGTCATGAGAACGTAGTTATAGAACGCTCTTTCCTTCGCGTTCACTTTTCCCGTCAGAATAGTTTCTGCGATTGATGGAAATATACATAATGATATTAAAACGAGCTACCAGAACAGCAACGAGCTACAGAGCTCTTAGTGTCAAGATTTTCGATACGAGTATCGTTGCCCGTGCCTTGAAACAACCTCGTGAGATGTTAGCATCGTCAGGCTCTGCACTAAGAAAAACGTGGCTACGGGCTGCCGGGGTACGGGTTTTGACCACACTTCGCCAAAAATGTATGTAGCGTAATTTAAATAAACGAGTTTGAAAGCAAAATTGTCAACATAATTATAATAACATTTATAGAAATCAACCTAACACAATGGACTGATACAATACACAGACATGTATTGACACAAACAGTGAAACATGAACATCAAGAATTCAAGCCCTCTGTTAGTCTAGGAGACTACTCGGAAACAAGTAGAAAAAAATGGAAACAACGGCATTTAAAACTTATCTACTAAGTTTCCTAGAAATGAATTACTTAATACTAACAGAACCTCGCAGTAATCCAGTAAAATGAAAACATTTCTATTGAAGACTTGCAGGGCCTTTTAGCAACGTGAGACTGGGAGATGTTAATGCTAAGTGAATCGACGTTCTTTGACCTTAACTTTCCCTGAAGCCCTTGTCTCATGCACGTCTCATTCATTGCTAGCTCACTAAGATTACGTAAGCGCAATAGGATTCATGACTAAGCTGTTTCTGGTGGTAAGTCAATGTACGTGTTATATTACTAAAAACGAATTACTCATGCTATGGTATTATTTGAAAATGCATTGCTGTTTCATTTAAAAAAAGGATATGGAATCTGTGGTGTTACTAAACGCACTCACCTTGTTCAACAGCTCTTGGGCTGCCTTGGTCTGGGTGTGCAATGAATTTTGAGAATGTGATCCAATGCATGACGCAGATGAAGCAAGCGATGCCGCTGAACACAAGGTAATTGACTGCACCACCCAGGAGCTGTATGAGGACGCCTCCCAACAGGCAAGCTATAGAATACCCTGCAAGTACAGTTCAGTAGAAGCTATTTGAACACAGACCATAGCATAGGGAATATTGTATCCCATAAAAAGGCAATTAGACGAATAACGTGCTGATGGCTGACTGACAGAATAAAAACGAAGAAACCATTGCGTAGATGTACAGAAACCCTGGTCGGTGAATAAGTTATTTGAACACACCGTTATGGATCAGTGCCATTGCGCTGTAGATAGGATGTTAAATAATATGAAAAACAATATTGACTAGATAAGTGTAAAATAATCATGACTGTCGTTCAAACTTTTCAAAGCAACTTTTCGAAATTCGTGACCATTTTCATCGATAAAAACCTGACCTCCAAAAAGCACATTATGTACAGGGCATTAGCTCAAAATCCGTTGAAATCCTCAGGAGAGTAAAATGGATCACCTGAAATCTCTTTTCTCCATAAATAAATAAATTGCTGAACAATATGAAATGAAGCTATGGTATGAAAGTAATAAAATTTACCGACATGCAAAATTTGCATCTAATATACGAGACATTACAGCACGGAGGAAGATATATGCAATGAATAACTGTTTAAATATTTGAGATTGCTGATCCATGACAGCCTTGATTGTAATTCTATTCACTGAAATTTGCCTAATGAAGGCGAGAAAGGCCTAAAATATTTGCACCTGCGCAAACAGGCAATTGGAATTGTTCGAGTTGAAACAAATCTATTCTTCCGGTCCATTAAAAAGTGTTTCTAATTTTCTGAGACAATTTCCATATCATCAGAGTTAAAACTTTAGCTCTTTCCTTGCTGAGATTCATGAAAAAATTATGCAAAGCATGTACAACGAATCTTGAATTTTTTCTTCCACACAACTATTGATGCTGCTAGCTGATGAAATGAAAAATCTCCTTCCAGACGATTCAAATTTATCAGGTATGAAATTGACCATTCCTAATGCCCCTTTCATGGAACGAAATTGACCCGTACGTATTCCAGTCTACACCGTTCTTGCATGACTCATGTAGAATAATTTTGATGATTTAACCCTCGAATGTTGGGTCAACCAATCATTAGTTCAGTTTATTGTGTGATAAGGTTGAGTGTACTAGTTTAAAAATACCTTAGAATTTATAAATCTAACAGAATTATTGTGTTGCCAATGCTGCTCTATAATTCGCTGAACTTATTCGGGCCGTCCTTCCAATAGCTTTATTCACATAAGTCTTAAGTAACATTTTTTGAAATTTATCATCTGTAGTAAAAAAATTTTCAAAATTGTATAAGTTGTTTAAAAATAACCCCAGCAGACACTGCAAAATAAGATTCCATTGTTCAAATTAGAGCAAACGTACATTGTTCCTCTTGCTAGAATTTTTACCAAATGCTATTTTAACCAGATTTCGTGTGTTTCATGAGTAAACATGTCGAAAAAAAATTTTGTCGTGAAGAATGCAAGTTCATTGGAAGTTTCAAAGAGAGATAATTTTAAGAAATTTTCTGAAAACTTTTTTTGAACAGCTTTTCTAAATTTTTTCCTATGAACTGGAACAGGCATTTACGCCAGTCCACAAGTTGTTTGCGAATACTTTAGCCGGGTTATGTTCACTGTCATTATATTTATTTTATAAATTGTTGGAAAATTCGTGATTGAAATATACTTCTGTGATTTTCACGGTAGACCTAATGAGCGCGTTTACCGATAGCCTCGTAGCAAATGTTGGTGACGCTCTGGACAGTGGCGGAGGTGCCAGGGGGCGAGATGCGGCCGGCGTACACGACGATGGCTGTGTAGCCCAGGCCGTAACACGGGCCGTTCAGCAGCTCCACCAGCAGCGTCAGCCACACTTTGCCCGTCAGGCCAACCAGTCCAAGAAGTAGAAAACTGTGAAACAAATTTAAATTGTAGCCTGATCATAATTGAACCTGTCGGAAAATCATTCTGTTAAATTATATGTGGAAATTCAGTGAGTTTACACTCCATGATGTACGGTGGAATGAAGCTCAAGTTTAAAATGTTTGAAACCGCCGCATTAACAACATTTTATAAGCGAAGTAGACAACGACAACACGATACATAAAATTCACTCACGCTTCAAAGAATTCATAAAACTTAAGTTAGATCGGAAGAATTTAAAAATTATTTTTGGAGTTCATGAAACCCCAAATTATTTGAAATTGCAGGAGTTGCCAAAAAAAAAAATTTCTGTCAAAATATTATCAGCATACCATAGTGTCAATAATAGTGCTAGAGATTGTATCAGTAGCACATATTCTGAGATGAAAATCCGAAAAGCATTCACAATTCCTTTGTCTAATGAGTGGTGTCTCCAACAAAGCCGTCGAAGTCATTTAATAACCAGCAGTGGTAGCGCAGTTCCAGTTTAAATTATAACATGCCAATATCCATCAAAAATTGTCATCTAATAGTTGTTCATTAGTAAAACAAAATGATACAGCTGAGGAGTTGACAAGAACAAGTCCTTTTTATGAGAATGAAGAAACTGCGGCACGAAGAGTGTACTGAATTTTTGAATTTTACAATAATCCATCTTGATGCAATATGCAAACCGTTTCAATAGACAGTTCAGTAAAGAAATGAACTGTTTTCCGTACTCGGTTCACATAATCAATTTGACATATTTTCAAAAATTTTCTCAAACACCTGACACATTAAGCTAGGTGAATCTAACGCTGGGAGTAGATTAACCCTTTGTTCTCTGATCGTAACTCAAAACCACTTTAATAGGGTCAATCTTTCTACTTTTGGGTAACTTATAGAATTTTCCTATGGAATATTAAGATTATGATATTTTATGTTTCAAATTTTATTTAAAAAATATTTATTGGATTTTGAAGCACAGAATTCTAAAGCACTTAACCTAATCAAATTTTTCTCCACAGGTTTCCATTAGCGTTAGAATAAATCAGGGCAAGAACTCAATGCGTGATGTACAACATCTTATACTGGAAACATATTTCTTGTACGGCATTTTTCTCTGGAAAAAATGATTTGCCGGAAGAAAATACTAAATGACCAGTCGCATGCGAAAGTGGGAAAGATATTCTAAGACAATTTCACAAATATTTCTGAGTCGTGAAAAGTTTTTCCTTAATTTTTTACACATCCTATTGAGGTTTCGAAAAAATGGGTTAAGATCGGTGTAAAGAACTTCGTGGTTCTTTGGGTGCGTATAGAGTATTTCAAAACGCGCAGGCTTATCCAAACGGTTTCAGTAACAATATAATGCAAACACTTACGATCTAGTTCTAAAAACACTGCTAATTGCACTTGAACATCATCAACTTCACATATTATGCTATTAATAAACTAAATAAACACAACTAACGAAAATGCTAAAACCTATCGTATTCACAAAATCAATTTAGGGATTATATTGCACGGTGTAAAATAGTTTATGACGCGATAACAAAAATATTTAAGCCATACCGAATTATTAGCCGCTTTTGACATACTCTTCCGTGTCTAGACAGCAAGTAAAATGCCTAGAAAATGCACAGATCTTAACGAGCTATAGAGCAAGATAACGCTCAAACTAAATGTACCTAACGCACACGTATGAGCTTCGCTAACAATCGTCTTCTTTCTCAATCTCATTTCTCACCGGATCCCATACAGCCCGTAAACAACAGTCGTCAATTTTTCTGGGTTGAACTTCTTTGTGAGGCGATCTGAAATAAATGTTTAACATTACTTAAAAAAAAATTAAATTACATAGTCATTAGTGTTTCTGCACCCTTGGTATAGTGTGAAAAACTTGCAACGAAGAGTTAATTTGAAATTACAAATTTGAGATTCATCATACGTGCTCATTAGAATCAAACTTAGACCTTGTTCGTTCTTTGTCTTCAAATTAAATTCACCATGAATAGAGTTACAATATGATTATCTATGGCATTCCCCTACAGATTAAAATTAAAATATAATTCTACTTTAAAATTATCTTCAATTTTCAGCAAATTACTACCTTTACATTTTTATTGGGATTTTACTTTCCATGTTAAACCGTTATAGTAAATTAAATTCAATTACTTTTTCTATGAACGAAAACGAATAAAAATGTAAGCCCATAAGATGTTTGGTGGGACCCATATGTCCCAGCAGACTCGAACGGGTTAAATAATGTTATTTTGGTTTTGCTCACTAGGATAATGAGAAATGTAACAAAAAATACATACTTCTTGTTGCAACGGAAACTTGTTTTGTCTTACAGTATCTCCATTTGTATAGTTAGGGTACATAAAACATTAGGTGTCATCAATCGAAATAATTTTTCTTCATTTTTCTGATCTTTCATTTTGAATTTAACCTGTCTCAATTATCCAGTGATCTCGATTATTGAAAGTTAACGGTTAGCTTTCAATAATAGAAACCGAATAAGAGTTGCTTACTTCAAGCTAATCTGCGTTCGTTGAATAATATTTTTTGAACCTCAACTTTCGATTTCAGAGATTGCGAATGAGAAGACAGCACCAAACCTTGCAACAGACCCAGGGACTCACCACAGATGTACATGAACGGAACTTCAGAGCCGCTCTGCGCCACGATAGTTAGACCCTGAAGGAGCTTTATGTGCTTCATTGCCGGGGTGCCTGCAGCAATTTCTTCTTGAAGGCTGCGAAGATATACAGGGTTTTGTTCATAAAAAATTGATATTCGAAACAAATGTTCGACAAAGCTGAATTAATTTTTTTCTGTTAATCAATGATGTACTGCAGCTGAACGCCAAAAGGGAATGCTGGGGTGTAGTAGCTGTACAGTTGATTAGGGGATCATCAGACAGTAATTTAAGAAGAAATTAATTGCAGTTTTCAGATGAAATAGCTTGCAACCTTTCAAATGATGTTCTGCCGATTTACAGGGCAAGAAGTGCAAATTTTAGAATGATTATTTACTGGATTCTATTGAGAATGGGACATGGTTTTCAGTGTTCAATTAAAAAACAATAGCAACACAACAAAACCTTGGGCAAATGCGCATAATAATATTACTCATTCGGAGACTTCACTTTCTAGCTGAGTGCATTTACATTAATCTTCCACTTACACGAAGACGTACGTGGCCACAATGCCATCGAAGCATCCGTTCATGACCACGAAGAAGAGGAACACTAGAAATACGGGACGCCGCAGCAGAGGCTTTAAGTCGTGCCATACCGATGTGTCCTGCTCCAGTTTTGGAACCTTGGGGTGAAGATAAGATTGAGATGATACACTGATGCATCGAGTTAAACCTCTCTGTTAATTTTTCTACATCTCTTCATTATTTCGTTGCTATTTCTCACTTCGTCATGAGAGTACAAGTGTGATTACTCGTGTGGGTTCAAATTATTTCTCATCGATCTTATATTAAATCTGTAATGCAAATAAAAGTGTAATAATGTTGCACAATATGGAATTACTTGCACTGGGTGGAAGAGAACGATAAATGGTTGGTATCTTGAGAACTCGTAGCGTTTTAAAAAAAAGTGTTGATATGGAATTAAAAAACTAGTCTGAATGGTGCTATGAGCGATCAATTTGAAGAGTGCCGAAAATAATCTGAACACATTTTGTCCTACATGTTCAGTAGAAAAAGTTTCAATTTTTGGTCGACCTTCTATGGAAAAGGCATTACATTATTAATGATTTTTTCAGCATTCAGATTTATTTCAGAATAAACTGAACGTTAAGAATGAGATCACTTTTTAATGTCCTATTTTTACCACGAAAAAACATTGTTTATTGAATTTAAGCAAAACAGTTCCTCACGACAGCTCAAATTTTGATGAGATACTGTTCAGTACTTTTGATATGTATATTTACATGGGCTATTAAACGTTCTTGATTTCAGAGGCGTTCGTAGCATCGATGTCTTTGCATTGCATCCAATGTTGTAGCTGTTGGCACAAAATTGTCTGTTCTTTCTGAGGCTTTAAGTTCAGGGGTATAGCTATTTGCCCACCACTATGAAAGGAAAAAAATCAGCAGTTTATTTGGTACATGTAGCGCCGCCAAATTAAGTGCGTTCCTTTTTTCACTAACAACTTGTCTTTTTAATAACAAAAACTGTGATCTCTGATGTCTGCGATAAAACATTTGCCACAAGAAATGATTTATGCTACGCATCGGTGCTCCTTCAATATTAGTGTAGATTCAAAAGTATTTTTTCACTGAACAATGGTGAACACAGTAAGATGATGCGCCTAAATGCTCTATTCGACAAATTAATTGGGGCGAAATACTATCGAAGAATTTTGGTAAAATAATGTGGTTCTTTATTGGAAAACTGTCTTGATGGGTTCTTCATGGGGTGATGGGATAATTACCTCTGTGATTTCGACCACGGCTCCCGTGGCGCATTGATGCTCAGTGTGTTGTAAAGACTGACATGGCAACCAGAAAACTTTACTCCTGAATTAAAATCCTGAAATTAATTTATATAATATAGTTTTTGAAAACTAATTTTACAATGTTGCCGGATCTCTATAATAAATTAACGAATGCCATTGTTGAGATTTTGGATTTCCCGTCAGCACCTAAACTGAAGAGAAATACATGTTTCTTTTTACTCACAACAAGTAGCACTGACCGAAAGTTCTATTGAAAGTATTCTCAAACCAATACTTTTAACTAATTCAATTCAAAGTAATACATTAAAGTTTAACTCAACCGAAGTTAATTCGATTTCTAATCAGCTATTTTATACAACATTCACAATTGTACAACAAATAATTTACCTCAATAGGAGAGAGAGCATGATGATCATTCTCAATTTCCATACTCACCTCCAAAGTAGCGGACGAAACAGCAACATCAGCCAGTCCAAACACGAGCGTGAAGATGAAAGCAGGCGCATAGTTCTTCGTGACATCGTCAGTCGACCACCAGTCAACCGCAGCGCCACTCACCAATCCCAGCGTCGCCCAGCCCGCCGACCCCCACGCGCGCTGTGACCCGTAATCGCCGTCGCTGCCTGGCACGGAACTTATCCCTTTCATGGCAAGCACGACTCCTGCAGGCTACGTTGGGCAATATTTGATGTCAAGCATTGTAATTAAAAGTTATGTTCTGCCATGCTGACTAGCATGTGTTTACAAATCAATTGATCGTCTAGACTCTTGAAGCTAATAACTATGGTGAATGAAAGAAGTTAACAGTTGCACTTCCAACCACCTCCAAACGTAGATTAACATAAGAATGTTAAAGCTATTCCTATTCGAGATAGAGAACATAGAAATCATATGCCAATGAATTTCCAATAGGGTCGATGTTGTGGATGAACAAAAAAAATAATTTTTTTTGTTGACACCTGTATAGTATATCAGCCAATGTTTCGATCGCGGATATCGAGAGTGGAGAACAACTACAATGCAAAAAAAATATATATGTACGAAAAACACAGTTATTAACACAAACGATTTCGATGTAAACGATGGAGAAAAAAATGAACAACAAGGTTCATGAAAATTCCAAGGTAAACAAAAAAACAGGTGAAGTACAATTATGTTCATGTTCATGAACTAAACTTTTGGATCTCACTGAATGGGCAATAATGAGAAATAATTACCAGAATCAAAGCGAACTTCACCGAAAGAGTGCTGAAAAGATGGACTTGTATAATAATTTTGAGAATGGTTCTTTCCTCACATGCTCAAAATTAAAAGCTTGACACCTAATTAAACCTTGTGAAAATCTGACATCTTTTGCATGATCTACAGAACAGTAGCGCGGCTAATTCCCAATTTTTATATTTCACACGTTCTGGTAGATTTTGGCATACATGAGCAACAATTTACTATTTTTTTTCGCATGTACTGAGGTACTAGGAGCTCCCATTTTAAACGAGTAGCTACATGCCCTGCAGAATTATTCTAATTTTTAGGACTTTGTCTCGTGAATATCCGCCTTCATTAAAGCTGGCTAGGTCACTCTGTAAAAACAAAAGAATATTCTACTCAGACATCGGATCAATTTCTCATTTAGAATTCGTTTCCAGAGTTCACGGCATTATGTAAAAAATACCTCATTCTTTTTTAGCATGGCAGTGAACCACACTTTCTGCATGATAAATGGGGTGAAAATGTAAGTTCACAGTTTAATTATAATAAATGAATTATTTCATCATCAATTCAATTAGCGATTTTTCTCAGTCTAATTTTCATAAGCCACTACACAACAGACCTTTAACTATTCAAGAGCATCAGTAGTAAAAGAAGCTCAAAACTCACCGACGCAATCCAAGCAGATGGCGTCACTGACAGAATTTGCAGTGCTGAACATGAGCATGGCGCCCAGCATTAGGAGAATGAAGACGTAAAAGTTCGGCTCTTTCCATATGGAGTACTCCTCTGCCTCCGCGGTGCACTTCCCCGCACTCTGAATGGCTGACTCCAGTTTTCCATTATTAGGAAACTGGGATGAGCACGAGACCACGGTGTCCACGACGCCTGTGCAATAAATGCTGGAGATCCAGTCAACATATTACTGATGAGATCTATGCTTTAGATTACTGATGAGATCTATGGCTTGAGATAAGTGAAACTTCGTAATGGTTGCTCATCTTCCCCACTTTGAAAAATGTGATTTACGGTAATTTTGAGCACAATTCGTGTGAACAAATTACACACTTCTAAAAGGAATGTATTTGAAATTTGTTAAGAACAGTAATCTAACTTTTTAACATCCAGCGTTTGTTTTCATCACCAAGGGTTAAGAAGAATTTCTGTAGAAAAAATTGTTTCCCCTCGTTTTACTCCCAGGCTTAAAGCGGTAAGTTCCCGTATTTTACTTCTACGCCTAACGTAGTACATTAAAAGCAGAGTTAAGATTTTCTTTACTGTAATTTGACACACAGTACCCTAATTTAAATACCACACTGGCCGCATTTTTCAAAGTATCATTTTACGTAATGCGTTTGCTGTGCCTTTTTTCCGATTATTTGGATTTACAAATATATTAAATCAGACGATTGAGTGAATGATCTCAACTCGTCGTAGATTATCGTTCCAGAATGTATTGACACATTAGATAAACGGGCCTGTTTCTGATGAATACGAGTGAATACGTGAAAAGTAAACTGAAATGAAACAAAAAACTTTGCAAAATTCACAAGGTACATGGGGAAAGTACAACAAGACAAATATCTCGATCGCAAAATTCATTGCTTCATTTGTTGTTTTGAAGATAAGCCATTGTTTTCAAGCTGATATGCGTAATAGCTTTCGGAAATTGGGTTTCATGTCCCGTGAGTTATGAGAAAGTTTTGTGCGAAGTAACAAGGGGCAACTTCCCAAAGGAGCAGAAAATATAGCAAACAACAATTAATTATGCAAAGTTTCACAGCAAGTTGGAATCTTACTTTTGATGGTAAGGCTCATTGACTTCTATTCTCGTGTCTGAGGGAGTACGATACAGAATTAGGGTCACAACGAGAGAATTCACCACATAGCATTATACTTCCGCGAAGTTCAGTTTGATTTCAAAACAAGAATGCCAAAAAGCCTGCGTTTTTCAATACATCTGAACACTAGTGATTTCATCATTATTGTAACTTGGCAACTTCGTAAAGACTCATTGGATCGTAAATGCAATGCTGCATTAGTTGTTTCAAGGCCCGGTAGAAAGACTGCCGAATGGAATTTCAGAATTTAAAAGACACTAATGAGTTTATGGAAAAATAATGTAAGGCATAAGAGCAGAACGCAATTGTTCCAAAGAATGAACTAAATAGGAAATCTCTTGATAACGTCTGAAATTTTTTAACCCAATCAGTCGTACAGTAAGATTTTTGACAAGTATGATGAGTCTCCACACATGCTCACTGTTATAACTTATGATGGTACAGATGTTGTAAGTTGAGTGGAAAAGTATTTGGGTGCTTGTTATATCTCAGGATGTCCCTTGTAAAGGGAGCACCGCCGGATGTCTTTGTCTCGCTGGGTTTCACATGTCTCGGAGCCGGAAGTGTCATAAACGGCCGGAACTGACCGACAGAAGTCCTTTATGGTACCTTGCCTTTACGACCTTTACAAGCACCGGAAAGTCCTTGTTTGACTTCCGGGCACGACTAGTTTTAAGGAAGGTCTGTCACCGTTCTAAGCAGCACATTATTAGGAGCGTTGCTGTGCGTTTACTTTCCCCTGCTCCTTAGAAGTTTACGGCTTCAGATACTGTAGTTCCAACTACTGCTAAATAAACTTCATGTTGTGCTTAAAGTAACGACACAACAGTGCTAAAGAGAAAGCAGTACATGTGAATATTCAATCATAGTTTTGTAAAATTCAGTCGTAATGGCTGAGCTTCAGTCGTGAACATATTTAAGTAACGTTACACAACTGGAATTAGATTTTTCGATAGCCTACCCGAAATATTGGTATTAAAAGTTTTCAGATGCTACTCAATGAATCCATGCAATGAAGAATATTACTGGTCATTGAATTACAAAGCCTTCAGTAACATGCTGAGGCTGCAATTTCAGAACAATTAATTGATGCTGTACGATAGAGGAAGGATGGCAATAAGAGAATATCGGAATTTTCGTGAAAAAAATATAACTAATGGTTCACTGGAGCTGATATTGGGAGACTTTTTTTAAATGATCTTCAATTGTCTTTGTGAGAATTTATCTTAGGTTTAAGAAAGTTTTCACAGTTTCAGCTTTGAAATATTGATGCTGTTCATGCTAAGAATACTATTGATGCAGCTCATAGCGCATGCCACTTCTCACTTTTCCAGCTCATAAAACGAGTTGAATGAGATACAGAGTTGGATGGGATACTTTAACACCGCGGTCTACGCGTATGAAGAATAAATTTATAACGGATAGATTCACAGCATCAAAAATATTTCTGGTAAAATTAATTACAGGGTGAAATAAGAACCAGCTACTGTAACCATTTGACATTATTAAAGTAATTCAAGAGAAAAATTTGTCAATATCCTGATATTAATTATATTTTTAGGAATGTGCACGTGCCTACAGCTTCAATCTATCCAATGTTGTGCTGGGATAAATGGCCAACGGAGAAATGAACTTACTGCACTCTACTCAAGAGAAAGTTTGTGCAAATTGATTTGCCGCGTCCAACAATAGAAATTGAAGATCAACGGTACATCTCAATGCGCGAATACTGCTGGGAAGTGCTATCTCATCTACCCAGCAGTCCTGACTTGAGTTTACTTGAGTCTTACTTATTTACAAAGTTTAATCAACAAGCGCGAATACGTTGTTGATCATTTCTTGAAGAATTTTTTGCTGCTGTTGCCGATGTCAATCGGTACATAAACAGAGATGACGAAGTAGATAAAATCGCTAAACTTGCTTCATGTTTTGGAATTTTATTTAAATATTCTGATGCTAAGTTTTGTGCTACAGAAGAAAGTTTTCATTTATGTTATCGGTATATCACTACGACTGCGCCAAACAAATTATCCCCAAAAACTAGGTTTATTGCTTAACGAAAATTTCAATTGATAGATTTTCATCAATCTTTTAAATTGAAGTTCAAGCGTTCATTTCGCTCTGCTTATACTTAAGCACAGATTGAAACATTAGTTAAATCAATGCGCGATGTTTCAATGACGGAGGTAACTTTATTCGTTTTGACGTCTAATACTAGTTCACTCCAAATGTTTTCAGGCCCAATAAAATTTTTACCTTTTTTTCATTTGAACGAAAAATTGAAGCAAAACAATGTATTCAACAACAATGGCAAAAATTGAAGAACTATAGCTGCGCAAAGCTTGTGTAAATACATGCCAGAAAAAAAACACTTCAAAAAGATGTCTCATGGACTCAATACAACGTCATTGCCTATCCCTCCTCCAACATGTTGCAATCTAAATCATATCAAAAGCAGCAGCTGATGATTACTTCAACTGACGTACAAATGTCGCTTATCAGATAGGTCTTATCGAGGTTAACAGAAAGAGGTGTTTCCTCACCAATCGTTGCCAGCATTCGAGATAGCAGCTCTCATGTCGCCCTGGGATAAACTTGAAGCCTGTGAAGAGTTCAGTCCCTGCGGAAATAAATGTTGTTAGTTGAAAATAGTAATATAAATAGATTGAATTTATATTTTTACCTATAAAATGTCGGTGAAAGTTAACAAAATGAGACGAAATATTAAAAGAACATGTCAAAGAAATGGCGAACGCGACCACAGAAGCAACTGCCTGAGCACGGGACACTTGCTCAGAAAAAAGCATCACAACGGCGAGTTAAATTAAGGACTTGAAAAAAACTTGCATAGGTCACACACACGAATGCGCATTCTCCCAGTAAGATATGAATCAATATCTAGTCACCTCAGTGACCTAAACTTAAAATCATCCACATGTCAAGCGATAATTAAATACTTCCTCTAACTCGCGGAGATAACTACATGCCAAGAAACAAACGTACGACATCTGAGAATTTAGTCCATTTGAGACAGCTGAGATGTATGATAAGATAAAGCTCTACTAAAATAAAAAATTCACGATCCCACTTTTTCGCCTCAAATTTGACTCACAACCATGATTTACAATGTGAGCATTAAATACAAGTTTAAATACATTATCTGATTGACACTGCTTTCAAGATGGCATTTTTAAAGAATACATTGATTTTCCCAATGTTAAACAACGATTGAAGTTAAAAAGGTGAAAGACAGAATAAAGAAAAAAACCCACATCTGTGCAATTACTAGGTTGTGGAAGAAGAATTCGCTTACTAAACTCAAACAGTGTAGCCTATCCATCATTTCAGCATTTTCAGCTTCTGCTGCTGAACGCGATTAAAGGTGAGCATATGTATGGTAACTATGGATGATTAAAAAGATGTGGCGTTGGACAATCTCGCCCCATTGCAGCAAGATGTATTCTCTGATTTTCGTAGCGCCAAAGGTTTGTGGACCCACTAATATCAATACAGTAAATGGTAATTATGTGGCGTTGGGTGCTTTCAATTGCAGACCCCGTATCGGAATATAGCCATATGATAACTATTTAGTTAGGTGTGTTTACATTGGAACTTGATACTCATGAACTACCTTATTAAAATTGTTTAGTTAATAATTACACATCTTGCTGGAATTTTTAGGTTATCAACCTAACTGAAATTTTAAACTTACTTATTTTTATTCAAATTTCGAATATTTGAATCGCGGAAGCAAAACGCAATATTTATTGAATACCTCCATAGAATTCCCAAAATCTTTAGATCAAAATTACAGCTATGCATTAAAAGAGGTAGAAATTCCTATAGTAATATCTTTTAATCAAAGTTTACCACGACACACAACGGTGTTTATGAACCACCTACTCTGAGAAGTGTGGAAGGGAACAATCCTACTCGTATCAAACTTTGTTCTTTTAACAAATACAAGCCGTATTTCGTAAGCGCACTACGCCACTCGCTAATGCTCATCTTTAGATTGCCGTAAGAATGACCTATTTTTGATTACTTGGAAAGTATAAATGAAAAAGGTGTTCCATACTTCATTGTCTCAAACTAATTCTAAAAGTTCTTCAGAACAAGTTCTAAAACTTGGAAGCTATCTGTGGAAGCTAAACACCAATTCCCCCGACAAAAAAAGCACTAGAACATCACTGTTCACGTAATTAGATAATGATTTTTTTTCTAGTGACTTAGTAGAGGAAAACTTCATCAAAATTTGTTTTTCATTAGGAATAACCAAAGCTAGACAGCGTAGTGTAGTTTGTAAAAAAAGTAAAAGTTGGAAAATTTAAGGAAAGTTTCCCGTATCATTAAGAAAGAATAAAATAACAGAGGTCTTAAGACCAACTCTTTTGAAACTCCAAGTCTAATTTTCAGTAGGCCTAGTTCCTATTAAACTTGTGTATCATCACTGGCAATGCACTGCTCCCAATTTGTAATTCAAAATTTGAACCAATCATGCTCAACTCCTCTGTTGCAATAACGGTGCAGTTTCGAAAGTAATATGCTATTATTTACCCAATCGAATACTTTTCGAGAGTAGAGAAATCGAGAGAAAAAGAGCTTTATCTATTCAACATTTAAATAAAGGGACTTAAAATATTTTAATAAGGCTTGTATTGTTCCTGTTACAGAGAGGAAACAACATTGTTTACCGAAGGGAAATACCATGATATTTGTTCAAAATTATGATGCACTTTTTAAATGTTATGACTTTGAATATTTTCCATATAATTAGTAAACCAGAAACAGGTGTATAAACGTTGCTGCAAGTTTTATGACCGTTTCCAAAATTAGATGTAACTAGGGCAATTTCAAAAGAGGTTTGAGAAATTTTTAGGAAAAGAGATTTTTAATGATATTTGAGATGATTGGCTCTATTTTAATAGCTACGCTTTTTTGTACTTCAGCAGAGAACTCATTCAAATCCCATGATTTTTTATACGAGTGGTTTATGTAGTTAAGATCATCAGAGGAATTTAAAGGCTTAAAATATCAGAATGAGTTTTCTATTTAAATATGGCCCACGTAGCCTAAGTCGTTTGTTGGTTAACTAGTAATATTCAATCTGTAATATTTCTATAAGTGCTCACAAATAAATGTGTGAAAACCGTTGCAATTTATTTTTCATCGTCACGTTCAACAATATCTTAGAGAATGGATGATATTGAATTCGTTATATTATACTCGTATTTCAGTTTACAAATAAAACTAAGCAGGTGCTAATTTTCTCAACATCAATAATTTCAAATTGAGTAAGCTTGGGCGTTAAATAATTTCTTTCGATTCTCTTGTTTGATTTGTAACATAATTTCTGAATTTAACATACACTGTTCAAGTATTCTCCCTTTGTAGAGTGCTGCAAGGGCCGCTCGACCTTTCCTTCTGTCGAAAACGCTGTATCCATTATCTTGCGAATTTTGACTATTTTTCGGTGCAATTGAACAAGAGGTGATCAGAAATCATCGAATATATGCAGTATTTATGAAATCAGATAGGTTTAACATCGCTAGATCAATTTTTTCCGATCATTGTTGTTGATAGGTTCCCATTACAGAAATTAACTCTGATTGCACAGTAAGTATATTCCCTGAATTTGATTAATTTATGAAACGATATGGATGAGTTTCAGCCTGTGTCATGGTACACGTTTACAGACATTTTTTAGTTAGAAACAACAAGAAATGGTTAGAAAAATCGGAAGTTGTAAATCTTTAGGAAAGTTAGTTGGGGAACATCAAGAAGCATGGTAGATTCTAATGAGACACGTGCTGACTTTGTGATTATTGAAAGGAATGATTCGGACTGAAATGAATTAAAAAAATTAAGATTTGCTCGCAGCCTTCATGTTATGGAATATCGCAGTTAAAGTCACAGCAGATGATTAGGTCGTATAAATCTCTAATGTACAGCCATTTGGTATTAGTAAGTTCAATCCGGGAGAATACCGAACGAGCTGTAGAAGGCCTACGCACAGTTCCACGGGCAATACTTTGTCTTTTTGGACCTGAATTTTCCTTATTCAGATAGTCGATTGGCGGTTAGAATAAATGAAAAAACTTCAATTTGACTCACCCTTCAACTTTTTAGATTTTGACTGAAATGGGAATAAGGAAAGTGTGTATGAAAATAATTCAATGGTGGTTTCGCTTAACTCAGGAAGGAGGTACGTGGGCGGTTTGGAATCGATCGCAAATAATCCTCAGTTCATACTAGAACGTGTAATAACTATAGTGATGAGACTGCAGTGTGCTTGGGTACGATCCAGAAATCCATTATGCACCAAAGCAAGGAATGCCTCACTCCAACTTCTGTTAGGTAAATAAGAATTAAAAATACGAAATCAAACATCAAATGAAAAAATTTTTCTGTAGGCCATAAAATCGTTCACAAAGGTTCGCTTCATGAGCTGAAAACCTGACAACATTTAATCGAAAGGTTCCTGGAAAACTTCGAAGAAGATGCATGCGTGCGAAACAAAATCTGAAGAACAAATGTGTGTTACATGACGACCACGCCTTGCACACAGCTCCTTAAACGCAGCGACTCCAGTAAACGAGTTTTTCACCATTGCTGACGTCATTTTGAGACATCCGAACTCGAACTGATCCACGGGATCCGGAAATTTTATAAATGTCAGAATTAACGTTTCTAGCGTTGCATGGCTTCCCAAAAGAGAAAATTTGATGGGAAAGAATAATGTACAATTTTTCTATTTGAAGAAAAACTCACACACTACAAGTGTTTCGGTTTCAAAACTTAATCTTCACTACGGTTGCTACGTTTGTTTTTAAGCATCTTGAGGACTCCGCTATAATTTTCAGCTCCTTAAGAAATGGTGATAAATCGTTTTTTTTTATTCATCAATATTGACTTTAATTCATTCAGCATATCTATATATTAATAATTCCCGCGTTTTGGTGTGGAATTATTTTAAAGAATTCTTAGCTGTCATCAAATGAAGAAATTTCAATTAGGAGATGATGAAAATTCGCTCAAAATAAAATTCCAATTCCTTTTTTTACCTCAGAGCCTTTGATTTGAGTCAACATGTCGAGCTTTAGTACATTTTCACGTTCATTCACTTACACTGACTTAAGATCAATGTAGCACACAATAAAGCTACTGCATTCTAGAGGATACATGTTCAAAACATCCACCCCAATATCTTAGATACCGGGGTTTCTAACATAAGTCAATTGTATGGTCTACAAAAAGGGCGCTAGTTTTAGGCTAGCTCAACAACTTTAGTGGGAGCCAATGCACAACTCGCTGTAAGACGAAGCACCTGTCTGACGTTTACCAAATTCGGCGAGAAATGCCTGCTTATGACTCACCAAGAAAGGGAGGGGATCTATTCGGAGCGTGTAGCAAGCGGACGTCGCTGGTGTGAGGGTACAGATCCCGGAACAGCAACTCATCACGATGTCATCAGATAGCCAGTCACCGGCTGGCGAAGTAATTGCAACGCTTATTGCAATATTTATTCTACAACTTTCTCACTTCAAATTAATACAAGTCAAGTTCGAATTAATCCAAGTCATGTTTAAATTATTCCAAGTTCAAATTAATCTAAGTCAAATTCAAATTAATCCAACCCTTAATTGAGTTAAGAATTTCTATGATCACTCGTTAATTTGAGCGTTCTCTGTGTTAAATATGTATTTATTGGATGTGATGAGCGAGACAATCGTTTTCCTTTCTGAAAGGAATACATGAAATTTCCGCCGGTGTTACAATCTAAAGACAAGCTTTCGTAAAATGTACTAAGTATCTAGCATCGGGAGGCAGAGTTTGATTTAGATCTTTGAGCGACGTAAAAGATAAAAGTCTATTATAAAAACTTTGCATTATGCTACACAGTAAAGTTGTTATAAAATTCTACATTAATTGCAATATGCATCCATTCAAATATTTATATTCAGAAGGTAATTTTATGTTACACATACACATGGTAGTATCGAGGATTTATTTACACTCATATAGATTTTTAACATATGCGTGAAATTCCGCTTTATTACATATTTAGAAATAGAATCTCGTACATGCAACTAAAAAGATTACTATTGGACGATATTTTAGGGTTGAATTAATTTGAATTTGACTTGGATTAATTTGAACATGACTTGGATCACTTTAAACTTGACTTGGATTAATAATGTTATTCGAACTTGACTTGGATTGATAATATTATTCGAACTTGACTTGGAATAATAATATTATTTGAACTTGACTTGGATTAACTTGAAGTGAAAAAGTTGCGGAAGGCCCATGGTAAATCCTCGGAGAAGAGTAGAAAGGTTGAAAGAAGATTCGCAAATTTGGAAACGGTATTCAACTGAATTGAAAATTAGAATTTTTTTTCCAAATAAAAATCGTTAGAAGTTAACTGCTATAGTTGAATTGCTTTAAATGGCTACTCTAGAAATCACTGTACCACTTTAAATTGTCACCTTAGAATTTAAAAAAAGATTCATACGTTGGAGGCGAGTGGTATTAGAGCGCGAGGAAGGCCACGGATGAGTTGGATAGATGGAGTGAAACGTGCATTGTATGAGAGGGGTCTGACTGTGGACGTACGTGGCGAGAGGGATGACTGCGGACAGAAGTGAGTGAAAGCAGTGGATACTGTATAAGGATGTAATTATCTATTTGACGCGGTCACTGGAAGCCTGCTCGCATGTGATGGGGTATAGGGAGTGTGCTGTCATGTGCGGGGGGAGGTTGCACACAAATGAAGCGGTCGGTGTTAAGCAAGCTATGGCTGTCGGGCCTAACTGTGGAAAACGGTTGTGCTGGGCTGCCATTGATCTGGGCAGTTCTGGTGCGGCCTGTGCTGCCTCTCTCGCCTCCTAGTGACTAAGGGTGAACGATTGTGGCTTGCTGTCGGCTACTCTCCCCAAATAAGGAAAAGCCTGTTATATGTACATTTGTGTGAGAATTTAAAAAGGAAAATGCTTTCGTTCAATATTAAAGAAGAACAAATTTTATCATCTAATGTTTTGCATCTGATGACAACTGGGAGGCAACTAAAAATAGTGTATAAAAACTCATAAAAAATTAAACTTATTTTTCAACCTTATTGCATGAAAGTTTTAAGAAAAATTAAAGGGGTTATCCAGGTATTCAGTTGTCAATCATTTTTGGTAGCTCATTTTTAATTTCATATGAAGCAATTCCCCTTTCATGTAAAATATTCATCTCATTGGGCCTGATATTTTAAATCCATTTATTAACGATTGCAGTAATATTATATCATGTCTACACGTTTGGCATTGTCCTTCGGTAGAAAATAATTGTAATTAAGGAACACTTAATTCACCGAAATATGCATGTACTCTCTGCATGGGCATTTGAGTATCGATCGAAAATTTTACCCTGAACGCAACCCCTCTCTACCATGCATTTGACAATGATTTAGTCCTGATAAACAGAAGCAGAGGACTAGGAATCTCATTCGGCAGAGGCTATGTTAATGATTGTTGACCTACAATTTCTAAGAAATAAACCCACTCGATAACATTGAAATACACGTATGCTCACAAAAATGATCGAGAAGGGTTTATATTAAAACTGAAAATATTCTAAATATATACGTAAAAATGCCACTGCCCACGGAAAATGTGATTTTTGGTGCCAACTTACCGTGATCACTCCCGTAGATGTCCAAGTAAAAGGTAGTTGAAGGCGATTGTTCATTTCGTGAACTCGTATGAGAAGTTCCTGGGCAGGAAATTGCTGACACATTTTTCGAGTTCTGAAATTCTAAGGGACGCTCAGGCTTAGACACACATTTCGCTATGAGAGGAGTTTGCTCAGGAGCGTTGAAGGGTTTGACGAAGTAAATAGAGGAGTAAAAAATGGTCATGAGGACAAGGAGTGCGATAAAAATGGGTTTCCTGAGCGCAGAATAAGAGTCTGCGGCTGCAGCGATGAGCGGTTTGAAGACCACCATCGTGAGGAGCGTGAGGGCCGTCACGGCGCCCTGCACCGACACAGGCACCCCCAGCTGCAGCCCCACCACCATCAGAAACGGCAGCACCGGCGCCAGACCTTAACATCCAAAATTGATGTAGCAAATCATTCTTCATCAGTTATGATGAACAGAATTAAAAATTTGAACTGATGACGTAGCAAATCATTTTTTGTCAGTTGTAATGAAAATGAAATTTTGTTTCAAACACACAGGTTAAAAAGACCAGAACATTTTTGAAGCACGTTCCCTCGAAGTTGATTACTGCCACGCTTACTGCCGATTACAGAACTGCTTTACGCTACAAGGACAGGAGATAGCGTTAGGTTCCCTCACCTATAGAGAAGCCTTCATTACTTCTTTCTTGCCCGCTTTGCTTCTTTTAGTTTTCACATCTTCTTCACTCTCTATTTTCTTCCTCTTCCTCCCACACTTGCAGTTCTTATTGCCAGAGTATTCTATGTGGGAACACACCTTGAGCCTCCTCTCCAATTTACTCCACAAATTTCAAACTGCAAATTCTCTCCAGAATGAGCCCCTCATGAGATACAACTATTGTATCAGTGGGCCTCACGCAGGTCTTAATCCTCCTGCAGCCAAGATATTGTGCTTTCCAAAGAACACAACTACGCACATGCTGGCTTGACTCCTTTACTCTTTCTTATCCCAGTTATACGTGTTTGCGAGCGATGTTACGTATGACAAAAGGCGTCACCCTACATTTAGTTTCGTTTCCACACATATCAAATGCAGTGTTAATTATTTTTGAGGAAATGGCGAGTTCGTTTCAAAGTCTACCTGGTACCATACGATCAGCAGACCTTAGCAGTACAATTCATAATTTACCTTACAATTCATTTGTTTGTTCCATTGATGTACAATTTTTAAGTAAAGTTGGTTTCAATGAAATCTAATGTTCAAGCAGAGTTCGTTTCATTGAGGTGAATAAAATTAGAATAAATTATTGAAAGACCCACATTTACCCCTCATGAGACGAGGTGCTAATTCGGAAAATATATGTTGCTCCATTTTCCAATTTTTAGCTGAATGAAGGATAATGGGATTTTCGACAAGAAAAATTTACGGGTTCCGTTTTAGGGTTTCAGCGCTTTTGTTGGTTTAATTACGCATCAGTTTGATAACATTCGATTCAAGTGCCGAAAAATGATAAGCATTTATTCCAAGCTAGTTTAATCTTCTCACTGTATAATGCAGGATTATTTTAGAACACTGCAGGAGCCGTAGTCAAGCTTATGCACTATCTATTTTATGTTCTCGATCTCTCTTTTACCCACACCGAGAAGTGCTAAGCTCTCACGGGCAAGCGTACGAATCTAATCAAGATCATGACACAGAGTCACCACTTCATCCGCCACCTGAATTTCGTTCTCCTTTCTGACTTCAGGTCCACATAGAAAATCGTTCGTTGCTTTTTGTTAAACGTAGAAAGCTATGCAGTGTGTACAAATGAAAGTAAAATACTTGAGAACGTGCATGTATTTACGGGAGACTAACTTTTGCCTACTATTTTAGAGATCGTTCGAAAAAATAGCAGTGTAAGCAGTAAAAGTCATGTGTGAGGTTTGAGGGCACCTAGAAACCTTTCATTACTTGCACTATATTTCCGTAATTGCCGAAGAATTCACTGTATTTGGCCGACCGAAATCATTCGCAATCTGACGATAATATATTTAACCCAATTTACACAAGGTAGATTTCCACTATACGTTGTCACCTTACCTGCTATGATCGGGAAATACGCAGCAATTTACATGACATTCTTAGGATAATATTCCATGGAAAATGCTCTTTTATAATATTCTATTTTATTTATTAAATAATATTTTAAAAAATCAATGATTAAATACAAGACAATGAGGAAAGCTCACAATAGTAAAATATATCATTAGAAGAACGAAAATGGTCTGCAACTAAAAAGTTGAATACAAAGACAGCATCTATCACTATATCCCAGCTTACTTGCAAAAAACAGGAAGTAGTGAACTTTGATTGGAAGAGTTCGTCTCACAGTCTTCATCTTCGCTGTTTTTGGAAGTTGTAGGTTCAAATTTTCACTTCAAATCGATGATTTTAGCCAGTAACGCTTGTTGATGCTCTTGTCAGCACCTGAAGATACTCTCAGATCACACCAAGATCAACTTAGCTTTAGGAACAGTGTCAGTGTCGCTGGTGTGCACGTCTCACAGGAACCACTCGCACAAGGAAGGCCTTGTGTTTGTCAAGCTTCTAGCCCGGCATCAGCTGCACTTCTCGTTTCAACATTGGACGGGCTGAATATTTAATTAGATAGCAATGAATAGAAGCTTAATTTCGTGCAATACAACGCTTTAAAATCACAATTTTTTCCAGAAGAACTATTGATTGAATAACAATGTTATTTCCTTTATTGCTCGGAGGAATTGTCAAATAATAGGAATCCTTGAATCAGCCAGCTCACTGATACTCGCACTCAATTTCAAGAAAGCATAACGATAATTAACACTCACAAGTGAAAAGCTTTTAACTCACAGAGAAAACCCAAACTTCCGCAAGCTGTACAATATTACTCATACTCCACCAACTCCTGGTCCGACACTAGCTGATGTCTGGCGGAGAGAAGCAAGACAAGGGATGCTACACGCAGGGCGGTCACTGACTCACCAACTGTTGCTCGTTGAGCTCAATCAGAGAACACGGGAAGTAAATCTAACTCGGGAACATTGAACGCTGGTGTGTGACCGTGCCACTAAAATAAATTGATTGCTGTATGAAGATAAAGACGTACAAACTTTGTTTTAAATGCTCAAATAGCTGTAATGAAGTCTGCCGTGACGGCATGACATGATAAGATGACCAATATTGAAAAATTACTGCATATAAAAGTAGAACTCTTCTCTAATACCTTCGCCGAAATTCGTAAAACTAAGTTACTGTTTGTGTACATATGCACTCGCAGAAAAGAGGCAAAGGTTAGCATCGATAGTATTTGCATTACATGGTACAAAAAATTACCATAGCTGAAGATCGTACTTCATGAAGCGAAGAATATTTTTACGTTGATAAACATGAATTCATTATTATTTAAATGTGTTCGGAGCTGTAGTGACAGTTTACTTCTGAGGCGTAATTTAAAAACCTCAGTTCAGCCGAAGGAAAAATTTCACAACTACTTGGTTTAAATATAGCATTTTTATACCCAATACAAGTCGTGATAAGATAATGATTTTGCCCGAAAAATGAATTCTTCTGACATGGTCATTCAATAAATCACTCGGCAGTCTTTGAGATCCGTGGCCTTTCAGATGGGCCTTCAATGCCGCACAGCATTTTAGCCGTAGATACAGAGTATCCATAAAGTCGTGGCGCAATTTGAAATTACTGTAGCTTTTGAACTATACATGATAGAAACAATCTGTTGACTGAATTAAAAAAATTACTGTATCTAATTTACGTTTGGTAATTTTATATTTTGTTAGAAAAAAATTTGTAAAATTTTAGAAGCTTTGAATCTTGTCTATCAAAACAACTTTTCACTTCATCGGAAGAGGTGATCCAAATTCATGGTCTCCACGTTCCCCAGATTTGACTCCTTCAGATTTTTTTATGAGGGTATGTGAAAACAAGAGAGTACGCAACAAGACCTCGTTCGTTGTGAGACTTGAAAGGTAAAAGAACTGCTGTGCTCTCAGATATTACTGCTGACCAACTGGCAAATGTTTTTAATGAACTTAAAAATCGTGCTACCCAATGCATAGCTAATTATGGCGGACATGTAGAAACTTGAGAAGGCCCCAATAAATAAACTTGAAAATTTGTTTATTTTTTTATTGAATACTTTTTGCAGGTTGTTTCTATCATGTATCATGCATAGTATTAAAGCTACAGTAATTTCAAATTGCACAACGATTGACTTTATAGGCACCCTGTGTATGGAGCAAAATGATGGTCCGCAAATACTCTTTGATGATTACTTGCAATTAATCTGTATGGAATGTTACTTTCTCTGAAAGCAAAGAATGACAGCTGTTTGAGTGAAAATGTTTATTTAATGAACACTAAAGATCTTTCGACTAAAAATTAATCAGAACATTGGCTCCATGAAATTGTAGGTGCTACTAATTGTTCCTTAATGGCCTGTCAAAGCTATGTTGAATTTTTCCAATACAGTCCATTCCACCGTTTGAAGAGAAATGACCAAGAAGGCGATTTTCTATTCTAGTTGCACGTATATATTTTCCACTGTGTTTGGACACATGTGTGATACTAGTACCAAATGTGTCATTTAAATTAGTTCGATTCAAAGTAAAAATCATGTCCAGCCTTTTAGTGAGTAATTCAACAAATTCACAAATTCTTCGACAAATTCGATTTCTATCACAATGAACGCAATATTTCGAATTTTCAGAAAAAGGGCGTAAATATTAAGAATTTAAAACATTAATAGAAAACATCATGGAACGCAAAATTCAGCCGTGATATGTGATACTGTTTTCAACAACAAAAAGAAAACATGTAAGATTTTCCGCATTAGTCAATTGGCGTACATGCATGTTATATCCTCAGTTATGAGAGACACATTTTGAACTCATAAACCATGCGAATTTTCTGAAGCACGTTCATATTCCAGTGACATGGTGCTCTAATCTAGAGAGGTTTCAAGACACTGGCTTGAGCGAGCAATATCTTGACACGCCTAGCATGAAAGGTATCTACTTTTAGCAGATGTAAGTCACTAAATGTTCGAAATACCCATGAGTGTGCCTGCAATAACACCAGGAGCTGCTCACGTGAGACTCACTATCAGACTAGTCGCTCGAGACACATGCCTCGCTGTAGCGCATTACAGACGTCTGATTTACCTTATCTATTTCGCAAAGAATATCTCAGGTGCGGAAAGCCTACTGGCGTACTTACTTTTCTACCTAGAATAGTTTTTAAAGAAAAACGCCATCCGGTCAACTTAAAAATTATCTCCGATGGCAATGTGGCCGATTGATGAAAAATATGTAATTTTTTCTTCATGGCCATGGTGAAATCACTGTTATATGGGACATCATTTAATCAGTCAGGCTCAGATCTTAATTTAGTATTGTGAAGACTCTACGCACTCTACAGCAATACATGCAGATGGAAAACATAATAGGCCAATTTTGAGCACAACTGTATTGCCGCCCACAGCAGTTTTTTCCGATCAGTGGAGTTAACAGACGGTATTACTGCAGTGGTAGGTGCAGGCAGCTACGGTGCAAGGAAATTACCGTTAAAGAAGATATTGCGTTTGTAGCGCTGCTGTACGGTACTATCATTACGTCAAAGTGCTTCAGTACTTGGCTAATTTTTGATAGGGCGCGGAGTAGGTCAACTCTGAACTTGCGGCTATTGCATGTGTATGTCCTAGTCTGGGAATCATGATATCTTGTTCTACGATAAATGTGCCGCACCCTAGAGCTGCTTACCAAGTGTTCAAGCAAAGTTTGCTGTAGATTATTCCTGTGGACGGGGATTTTGAACAGTATAACTTTCTTTCTCTTTATTT
Source organism: Platorchestia sp. MABIK (assembly GCA_014220935.1). NCBI lineage: Eukaryota > Metazoa > Arthropoda > Malacostraca > Amphipoda > Talitridae > Platorchestia > Platorchestia sp. MABIK. The sequence goes on along the minus strand of JACJUY010000179.1, from coordinate 174,990 downwards.
TCTTCTAATTTTCATCTTAACTGGTAACGGAACATGTCACGGAAGCCTCGTGCATGTGTGCTTATTAAATATTCGTTATTTCTCTTGTTAAACCGCAGATCTTAACAGCAGTCATCATTATCAACGAAAATTTTGTCGTACGTCATCGGATGTTTGCGTTTTCATTGGACATACATATTTGAGCCTTTTTAATGTTTCATCACATGAATACAAATGAGGCGCTTCAATGCGTCTTAGGTAGATTGAAACCGGTGAAGAAGTGTGACGCTTTTTGAAAATTATAATTTCGGTTTTCATACCGTATTCAGTCTTTCGTTTATTAAATTCTGGACACATAAGCCTCATTCAATAATATAAATTGTTTCCAAAAACGTGAACATTCGTTTCATCCTGAGGTAAAATTTTGTGTTGATGATGAAAAAACATTTCAGCATCGTTGCTGTATGATTTAATCTCCGAAGCAGCTTTGGTTTTTGAACATGAATTGCAGTGAGATAGGCTTGCGTTAATTTCTTTTTCTAATGATTTCCCAGAGATCACTAACTATTATTGCCATCCACTATTTTCACTGGTACAACAATTTCAGTTTGTAATATATATTTTCCTTTAAAGTTCAGTACTTAATTGAAAATCATCGTGTTTACTGTGAATTTAATCACTGTCAATGACTTTTAATATTTTTGGCAAATTCAGATGGTCTGACTTATTCGAATTGAGTCTGGTGAAACTGACTTAGCTCGTCATTTGGCGAGCCATAACTATATAGATTGGAAGCACTGTATTTTCACTCTGTCACAGTTCCACCTACAAATTTTCACGCATTTGCGCTTGTTACCAACTCTCGGAAAAATAATTTTATGAATACAAATTAAGCAGTTCTCTATTTGTTCTCTCTGAATTTCCAGGAGTAATCAGTTTAAACGAATTGACCGTGGAAAAATTTATGGGTCGCTTTCACTGAGCGGCTGCAGGTTGTGAAAACGCGATTTACACACAATTCGTAGAAGCCCAACTCTTTGCGGTAATTCTAAAACTGAAACCCTTCCTTCTTGGTAGATTTCACTCGAAGACTTTTCGTGCTAACACAAACAAAAGTGAAAGGTTGTAGTGTAAAAGCTCAAATATTCAAATTATCCCTCTCGGTTAACATCGTTTCACTTTAAGTAAAACAGAGAGAACCAGGCTGGTTGTGTGATTCATCAAGTTTGTAATAAGTATGACGGAAGTCCATGCTAATAACAGACGTTTCGTACATTCGCACATCATCACCTACAAAAGAAATTAGGTCATCCAAAAAAGCGAAAGCTCAAAACGAATTACATTGTAGGAACACGAAACTTGACCCACTAAAAGCACTTCTTAACTAAAGGATTGAAAAATAACAAAAAAATTATTAAAATCAAAGTAATTTTTTCACTAAAAACAATAGCCATTGCATATGACCTAAGGTGATTGTCCTAGACAGATTTTGCATTGAAGATAAACAACTATTCTAATTTACGCAGATCTGCTCTAAATATAGCCATACTCGTAAAAATTTTAAAGTTACTCAAGTTGAAAGGGTTATTGCACTTTTCCTTTTGGTCGCTAATCGCTAAGAGATGAGGGATGGATAACTAACCAATGGTACGGCAACTCCTGTAACGATGCTCCACCACTCTGGAACAAAATGTGCAGGATGACAGTCCTGCGTTCTCTGATGCACGTTGGCATTTGCATGTCAAGGAGGCCTGCAATGCTACAGAAAGTTTACTCTTGAACCGAATCGGGTAAGAGATGTTGTGCCTGTTAGTCAGTATTATTCTGAGGTTAATTCCAGAAATACGGTACATTACGCAAGGATTTTGTATTTCATTTCATTGGCTCAGGTCTAGGGTGAAACGTACAAAGCCCAAGGGATTGTGATGTCCATGCCTGAAATGTATTTTACGAATCTTGAAGGTCAATTTTTTTTACTAGAAATTAATGGATATCTTCTTCAATAAATACTTCTAGAGACAATTGGCTCCCAAAAATGATATTAGAAATTTAAGATAGAAATGAAAGCATTACTCGCTTATTATTTTTCAGGAATGAACTTCAAAATAATACAATAAGGTCAACATACGCAACATCTTTTTCCTGTTTCGGTGCAAGGATAAAATTCTTGCCGCATTGGGGCCTCTCTGGTTCATAACCTTGGTTGTGCACAATCTACATCAGAATACCTGTTAGCGCTTCACCGTGGTTAAACATCGGGGTAGAATTTACAATTCAAACAGTTTGTTAAAAAGTCATCCTCACTCGCCAATTAGAAACCACGCAGAAAAGTACAATAGCTCCGTTAACATGAATAGCTTTGAAATTTAGGCATAATAAATGAGTGTAAGTGCTAAGTTGCATATTTTATAATCGTTGTTTACTCTCAAACGAAACCTGTTTTAAACAATCATTTCAATTCTTCAGCCCTGAAACACGCAAAACTGTTTTCTGGTTTGTGTGTTTTTTGTTTACTAAAGTTTTAAGTTGTGCTCTCAATGTTCCATGTTTCATGTTTGTATAACCTTGTTCGTTGAGAATATTTCAGATAACCTTATTTCTTTCATAGCTAATGACATGCGAATACACGAAACATCTCTTCTGTTTTTTAAATTTCAAATGGCGTTTAGAGGACTGAATATTTTACAGGGCGTTTCTGGTTTTCTCCTTTGTGTTGAAAATCTAGGAAGATATTAACTAACAGTTTCATTATCAGTGTCATATTTGTCGTCTTTCCTCTTGGATAACATTCGCTCTAAACAGAACCACTATAATTCACCTATTATCAGCACGCATCATTGTTTGCTATGGGCGTAGATCAGTTTTCGGCTTCACCACACATCGATCTATAGAAGCTCGCTCGAACAATGGACTAGATAGAAAAACAATCGTGTTACGGCTCTCGATGAACCAAAGATGCTCAGTAGCTCTCATTGCATTAGCGGTTGATGTTGTTTAACGAGCGTCTGTTGTACTATAAAGTTGCCCCTGAATAGTGAGCCTACTATACTAAGTATTAACATTTGAGTACAAAAAGCCGTAAATGCCATCTAAAGATGGCGAAGTTGGAGCTATTTCTCATGACCATTGCGTGTTTGGCAGTGTTCTGTCTTTCAGCAGCCGCAGGTAAGGAAAAAGTACATCAAAATATCGTTTTATTTGATGAGACCCGTCTATTTTCTTATATTTCATCAAGAGTGCGATGTTGAAGATACTTAACAAGTTGCAGCGATAAGTTAAACTGAAATTTAATATTCAAATCGAATTTAAATTCAATTGTAGTAAGCAATTTGGAAAATGACAAATATTAATTGGACCGTATTTTCATTTACTCATGGTTGAGTACTAATGAAAATTGAGTTTGTGACTACTACTCGGTCAGCAGCATAATGAAAATTCTATCCGCGTACACCTGCGGCTAAAATCGCAACCATCGCAACCAATCGCAACAGTTTTGAAGTGTTTGAGGAGGTAGAGCATTTCAGGTACCTCGGGTCAGATGTGGCTGTTAAGGATAGCATGGAAGTAGAAGTGAGGCATCGAGTGAGTGAAGGCCGCAAGACATTACGTAAAATACGTATGAGAATAAAAATTTTATGCAAATATATGTCATTAATTATTCAGAAGTTCGTAAAAATTACTTTTGCTTTTCATCGCATAAAACTATGTAGACCATACCATGGATGTAGACCAGTATGTTTTGTCGAGAACACCATTCACATTACATTTTAGCCAAAACAAAGAACATGGACGAGACCTAACGGGCATGTAGCTTACCAACGCTAGGGATTCCTGATAAACCAGCGACAAACAAACGACTGTCAACAAAGTAATTGTTCCCAAAATATTGCAAAGTTTGAGTATGATCCGCCTCTCGAGTGGGATCTGCCGAGTAGGAAATTTACAGTACAGTTTTTTTTTTTGACCAAAGAATTTGCCTAATTTTTTGCAGAATGGTGTAAAATTTGATGCGTGTACAAAGGGTTTACATCGTTGAAATTAAACCAAAGTGTTTGCAGTGGAATTTTTTTGTGTTGGCGGAGACAGAATAATTCAAATTTTTGCGCAATAGGATACAGTTCAGTGACCCACTCCGGATTTTTGCATTGCTTTTGCATGAGATCACCACAAAATTAACCTGAAAAGATGTGGAATCTGAGGGTGGTTTCAATTACGGATGAGGATAGCAATAAAAGTTGTAATGTTCCTTTTGATTGAATTTTCTACTATTATACCATGTTTTGGTTATAGAAAAGAATAGAATAGGGAACAGAAGTGAGCCAAGTGTTCCATTCTCAGGTTCTCCCCAAGCCCAGCACCATTATATTCAAGTTAAACCAAAATATCAAAACGCGGCCGGTCTGCTAAGTGTACTCTCACATGAAAAAACAGTTTTCTTCCCATTATTAAAAAATACAAACAAATTACACAGCTCAGCGTTGTGCTCATTCACCATCGAAACTTGATAAAATTATGCTTGCTTGTAGAAAAGTGACAATATTCGTTGAGTTATATTTTTTAGTAATTCAATTGCAGCAGTGAGTTGACAGCGTATTTTCTTTTTCTTTCTCTTTCCAAGTTGTGTTTTGGACGGTGAAGAAGTTGTTAAGTTCCTCATTCCACAAGTATCTCACTATCTATTTTGCGACAGTTTTTGAAATTTTTCAACTCGAATGAACATTTTTTCGCTGTTTTCCAATCTTGTTTTATCAATTCACCTACAATTTGAACTTGTCATGTACAGTTAAATAACCTTTCTGGTTTTATTTCATTTTGGGCTTGAGAGCCATGCCCATCTTCAGCTGGCAGAGATCAAGACACTAATATGAGAATAGAAAATTTGCCTCCCATTGCTAGGTTGATTTTAGTTTTGATTAACCTAGCGCTGTTCAAGGACCGTTGCTTCCTTTAATGTCTATATTTTTCGGTTACTTCAAATCTTTTGTTTACCGTCCCTTGAAGACTATCAATTTATTTGAGACCGCTAGTAGAGCTAAACTACACATGGTTACGGCCCAAAATGCCAATGTGGATCTCGTTTCTGCTCGGGAATATTGTCACGAGAAGTCTATGAAGTAGAGTTCGTTGTATTAGTACCCTACTTTATGATTTGTTAAGTATGATATCAAAACTCTGCAAGTGAAGGTATCGTCTGTCCAGTAACGAGATGTGCATCATATTTTGATGGGTATTCATGAACTTCAAAAATCAATGGACGCATTCTCATGAATTATTGTCACCTGTGGGGACTTTCTTACAGCTTGATATAACTGGTGAGCACGGCCCCTCAAAAATGAGGAGACTTGAAATTTTCCTTAAATAAATCTTCAGGGTATGGATCGCAACGAAATATATCCTTCCTAATGATACACGCGATTAAAAATATTTTTGTACATGTGTACTGGTGAAAACTCATATCACAGATTAAGCATCCTTAATTATGAGCGTAACAGCGAGACATACCAACTGAACAAGCATGCAACAACTCTGAATTATTATGAAATGGATTGTTTGTTGGTTGATCGGCTGGTTGATTGATCTGTCCGAGCTTAGCCCACTTTTGGGAAAGTTTTTGAAATTTTTGAACTCGAATGAACATTTTTTCGCTGTTTTTCAATTTCGTTTTATCAATTCACCCACAAATTGAATACCTGAACAATCATAATGATTTTAAATTTCAATTACTATTCTGTTAAGATTGGTTTAAAAATTTTCAACAATATCCTGAAATAAAAATGAGAAAATAGAGTGCAGGAGGAGACAGGACAAGCGTTAAAAATGTTTATTGAAGAACAGTTTTTCACGAATAAATTTTTTCTCTACATTTTTATGAAAAACCCGTGTGTCTTTTGAATAGGTACGTTAGTTTTTAGTAACCAATTCATGTAGACGATTGCCCATATTACCCTCGAGCAACAGCGACATGGGAAGAATGTATATGTCCTGCCCAGCAACATGGAAGCCTGTTCTGAGTTTTGATCTACAGTAGACGTGCCTCACATAACTGGAAGTGCCAAGGATTTTGTTCGATATGATTGGTGGGCACCCAGAAGTGGGTGTGCGTTTCCACTTATAATTAGCTCTGACCACCTCTTGTCGCTGTGGCTTTGATCCTTGATTAATCTGTCTCTGATTTGGGGTTGAGTTGGCTTACACTATTTTATCAGGGGATGCATTCTGAAAAGTTAGTCGCAGAATAAATGAAAACCGATGATTTATCAATTATCAAATTTCGTTTTTGCTGCGATTTTAATTTTTAATTCATTTCACCATTGAATCTACCACGTATACACTCACATATGTTTAATTTGTTTGCTCTAAGTTAACTTCGGATTACCGTTTATTACGTTGTATTTTGACCCTTCGTGTGACAACTATGTAGGAACAAAATATACTCTTGGATGAAGTAGTACTTTGCTTCTAGTAATCATGATCAGAAAAAGGGAAATTAATATTTCTTGAGGGAAATGTGACGAAAGTATGCTAATGATTCTCAAAATTTTCAACCTTGAAGTACACGTGTAAAACTAACGTAATCTTTCACCCCAAGACATTTTTTCATCGTTAATGCCATCTCATCCAATTTTGCATCTTGTAAAAAGAGAAGAATTTTTTTATTCGGTGATTATTTCTGCTTTGCAAGTGATATTAATTTGAGTCTATGTTTCACGAAGAGAATACCAGGAATAACTGCTTGAAATAAAAATGCAATAGGAAACAAAGTATCTCAGTTAAGCAAATTTGAGCGTTTGCATGATCCTGGGCCACAGTAAAACCAGTAACATTTTTTGCACTATAGGCAGGTGTTATTTTAGTTTCCTAGCCTATTATTGCATCTAAATTATCTGGAGGGCACTTGAACACCGTGTATCTGACTCCTCACCGACGGTCCATTTCTATTCTCTTTTTTCCCTCGCTTTGCCTTCTTTTCCTTTCAAAATTTGCATACTTAACACTGCGGGAAATACTATCACAGACACAAGGTTTAACGCCCAAATTTTTGCCACTTTCCTACGAGCATATTTCACGGTGTTCCCACTTTTTTTTGTGCATGGAAACAATTGAAAAGCATGATTTCAACTAGTAAAATAATGACCCATTTTTTCTTTACAGTTATGTGGAATTTTTTATTTTAAAAAATATACTGATGTACGTCGATGCTTTCGATGGCTTGAATTTTCAAACTCTGGCTGTTGAGATAATACATGAAAAAGAGTATAATGTAATCACGTAAAAATTTCACTCTGTAATAAATGAGTCGAGTTTTATCTCGACTTGACCATAGGGTTTCACTTCTTTATTTTGCGTAAATCTGTTTCTACTAGATAGGGTGTTCGGCTGGCGTACACTAATTTACCACGAGATAGCATTCTGGAAAATTTGTTGCAAAATAAATGAAAGCGAGGGATTTATCAGTTGTAAAATAATCTTTTTGTTAAAATTTATTCTGCTGTTCAATTTACCGTACATACACTCCCATGTGTTCAATTTTCTTCTTTTATGTTCACGTATGATTACTGTATATTGTTGTACAGTAAGTTTGTGATGTATAGTTAAGGATAGGAATTAGTACTTGTTATTTGGTTCCAATGGTGCAGAAATTCATTTCGATTGTACCCTAATACAAGATCAGAAATGAGAACAGAAAGAACACGCGCTTGAAGTTTTCATTTAATAACAGTCTCCTCGAAAGAACACTAGCCTCTAAGTTAAGCCCTATTATTGCATGTTCTGCTGCGCTTCGTGATATTTGTTATAGAGCATCTACTCAATGATTAATTATTTTGCACGATTTCAAAAAAATTTTACTTGTTCGTGACTCGCTTCAGATTCGGTATTTTTGTGCGACTTCGAGGAAGACAACTGCGGGCTGGTGCCAGCTGCTAACAACTCTTTTGATTGGATTCGATATGTGAGCGAAGATGATCCATACCTGCCTGCTGGAGGCTACATGCTCGCCGACTCCACAGATCGGTCGCCGGGCGACACAGCCGGGATTAAAACACAAAAAATCGACAGCAGTGGGAAACATTGCGTCACGTTTGAGTAAGTAACTTTTAAATTTTTTTGAAAATGTGAGATTAAGAAAATCGATATAAAGCCTCGTGTATCAAGAACTTCGAAAGCGAAAAAGTATGTCTAATTTGGCCAAAAACGGCAGGACTTTGAAGAAAATAGCGCAAGGGGCTGTAGAGGGCACGATTGCTATCCATCATACGACACCTTGTGTCTACAAAACTAATATCAGCTTCAATTTCAGATTTCATAGAAGTTCGGAGCTCGTGAGATGCACGTTCTTGTTGAAAACTGCCAGTAAAATGCCAGTTTGCGTCAATATGTTCATTACAAGTACTTTCTTCTTTTCATCATAACTTTCGTTTGAGAAACGCAGTTTACATTGTGATTTCACATTTGGTATCAGAATAGAAAAAAGTATTGTAAAGCACACATTCATGCGCACTTTTAATAATCTGTGCTATTTATGGGTCTGCCACATTTTCCCAAACTTTTTCGCTGTCGAGGGTTTAGAAAGTTTTTCCGTACTAAAACCAGCTCTGTATGAGTTACTGTTGGTATTCAGCTCAGTTAATGACTAGACGATAAAGAAGGCTAGGGTTAGGCGAGAAAATTTTACGAATGGAAAGGGTTCTCTTCCTCCTATTTCTTTGTTTCTAATATTTACAAACTGCTTTGCAGAAACATTTACCTTCCACCATTGTTGAACTCGGGATCTCAAGTTGCACTTTTATGAAAATGTTATTCGTACCAAATACAGAGTCTAATGAATATAGAACTGGAACAAACTCTCTATCCAGCTAATTAAATCTCAAGTTAATCAGCCAGCAAATATCCTTAGAACTAGTTACCTTATACCTTGAACAATGACAGCATTTTAGCGAGAGAAAATTTTTTTCTTTATTCTATGCGGACGAATCTAGTTCGGAACTCGATTCTAAATTACCAAATATGGGCTGTAGTCTGATATCGGTCATATTTGAAATTGAAACTTGAAAGTATCCATTAATTTCGTGACGCAGTTACCGTGAGCTAGGGAGTGAGCCTGCCTTGCTGGGGATGTACTACGCGCTCTCAGGACGGCGGAGCGTGGCGCTGTGGCGGCGGCAGGAGACTTCGCCTCTCCACTGGGCCACCGCTTCCGTCGAGATAGACGTGCCAGACGCGTTCTCGGTGTGATTTTCGTCCACAGATTTAGCTTCGGGCAGTTTATCAGAATTTGAGGCGTTCAGATTGAACTTTTAATTTCAGAGTTAATTTCCATTGTGAGTTATTCAAATCTTGTTCGTCAGTGGGCACAAAAAGGCTTTTGATCCCGATTGAAGTTCATTTTTGAGTTAGTTCTCTGGGGTGTATTCCCATTATGTAGGAGCTTTTAAAATGTGCAACTTCTGAAAATAAATTAAAATTTTTTATTTTGTTCATTTATAAACGCTGAAAATCATCCATTTAATGTATACACATCTCCATGATTTTTCAAATGCTGATGGATGATAATTGAACTTCAAAGTGTACGCACTTGATCCCATGTGTTGCAATTCGTAATATTATTAATTAACTGAAATAAGTTTAGCAATGTTGCTGAAAACAGAGCTCAAACGAATTACGCAAAATCCTCATCAGTTAGTATAAGACTAGCACTGAAATTCCTTTACTGTTTCTTCCTGATGAAGCTGTGCACCTGTGTTTTGCGAGCAGCTCGAGTGGGAGGTGATAGTCGATGGCGTGGACTCGGTGATCCTCTTGGACAACATCGAGGTGGAGGACGGAGCATGCCCTACGCCTCCACTGTCTTGCAACTTCGACTTCTCGTCTGAATCCACCGGCGGCTGTTCCAGTACGAGTTAATTGCCTTTGCCTAGTAATTAGAACAGATGAATATTTTAAAGCTAACTCGTACGCACGATTATATCTTCAAAGTTCATTTTCTCGGGAGCAATACAAGTGGAAAAATAAACAGCACCCTGAGACGTTGAAGAAGAAAATATTGCAAATCTTACTCGCACAAACAAAAAAAAAATACTCTCAGTATTTTCAAGCTCATAATCGTCTAAACTGCCAAGCGTTCCCTAACGGATCACTGTTCAATTCATAATTCCGGGGCTGGTTCACTTTTAGTCGTGGTCAGAAAAAAGACACATCGTGGCTCTGTTTCTCGTGAGAAAATTTAATTTGAAGCGAACTAGAATATTAGCCATTCTGTGAACACCCAATCAATATTACGGCGATTTTACGATTGTGTTATATGAGCTGCAAATAAAAAATTTCTTTATAAAACAGAAAGCTTCCTCATTTGAGCAACTTGACTCACTTCCAATGTGCGTACTCACACAATACAACAGAATAGAAATCCCAAATACGTATGTAAATACTAGGTAGAGCCTAAGGCTGTTATGTAGTTGTAAATTAATTAAGTGAGAGACATGAAGTAAGACATTCAGCCTTTTATGAGGTTGTTAAAATTATACTTTGGTACGTGAAGTACGACAAAGTAAATCTAATGAAACGGAAGGTACACACGAAGGTAGGAGAAAACCTCGTTGAAAATCCTCGAAACAGAACAATTGATGAGACCACGCAGTAATTGGTCCCTGAGCTCTGCATAGACTGCCGTGTCAAACTAACCTTGGAATATTTATCTTTCTTTGTTAACTGGCGTTCTGAGGATAAATAATTCGCGTCAGCCCGGCTAACCTTTAAGTTTCCACTTCGTATCCACCTTCCTCGAAAGAATTTTCTACCGTGCGATGGTTGTTCATATAATAAAAAAATGAGGTTGTAATTATTATCTCCACTCAAAATTCATCATGTGTACTCTGGAAGCATAGGACAGGTAACAAGCTTTGATTAGTTAGGTTTGTCTGTTGTAGGCTGTGTGAATAAGGACTAGTGCTACAAGGGAATACTGTTCGGTTACCTAGGCAATAAATGGAACGTGAGATTTCGATACTTTAAACCCTCTTGTTTTTTTCAGGGCCTTTGCTTTCATTGTTTTTTCTTCGCATTTTCTTCATCTTCATTTCTAACTCGCTGTATCAATGTGCACGGTATCCTCTGTGTGAAAACACTAAGCCGTAGCAAATGACCCCTTCTATTTGCTCTCTCATGTTCGCTATATATTTCACTAGTGAGTCGAAACCTAACTGATGATAATAAAAGCTGAAAAAGTAAGGAAGATTTCGCGGACTAGAGAAAAAAGAGTGTTATGGGCACTGACATTGGTGAGAATTTCAGTTTCCAATTCCCATCCTATCGTTCAACATACACCTTCACAGCTAAGAAGGATAATTTTGAGTTCGATAATGAAAGATCCGTTAAATAAATATAGTAGTAGGAAATTATAACTAGAATTACCGCAACAAAATTTTTCAGCGTAAGCTCAGTGATTTAAAAAGTAGATGCACGACAGTGATCGTTTTGCACGAATGTTTTTGCATGTGGACATGATTTGTCTCTCAGCATTTTGTAGAAAAAGAGATTCATTTCAAGGAAGCACCCGTATTGTACTGCGAGAAAACATTCTTTTAGATAGTTATCTACTGAATTATGTGTTGGAAATTCAGCAATTATAGAAGCATCCTTGATCAGTCACCTCATACAATACGGAGTTGGAAAGGATGGGAATGATATTAGGATAGTGCAAGGCTCGCTTGTTAAAAGTTATTGGTCATCTTCTGTTGCCTCGAGTTGAAGCTCACCGTCGATCGCTGGGTTTCTTTAAGATCTAAGCTGATTCTCTTATCAAAATAATATATACATTTACAAATGAATTGAAAACCCAAAAGTGAATTGGTTTGGAGTTGTTTTATGTACTACCGATCCTTGGTATACAATTGCATGAATTTAATACAATCAAATTCAGTTCCATTGTGTGTCTGTCTCAGGTTATCAAACGAGCACCTCATCCGCACCCAAAAGCTTCGCCTTCTATCGTTACCGTGGATCATATCTGAAAGAGTCTGCGGTTGACCACACTACTATGACGGAACAAGGTGATGTGTGATAATTTGTTTGAGCCTCAGTATTTTATTGAAATATACTATTTATCAATGTCCGAGGGAGAGAAAATATATCTGCTTCTTGAACATCCTATACCTTCATCTCTCTAGCTGGAAGCAATAGATTTTTATTCATCAAAGAGCATTTTATTTGTGTTTTTGCTTTATTCTAATGGGCTACCGTTCATCACAAGAACAGTGTCACTATAAGTCACGATACACATGCTCCTGTACCGTGCAAACCGCAATTCACTATTAGTGTTCCCACAACACCACCTTGTTTTGGTTTTACTTGCACAATATTATTATTCTGTACGTTATCGTCAAGCCATCATTGCGAATTTTACGCTGTGCTTTCTTTCTTTCACCTAACTGTTATGTATACATAACCTTCCAAATTATATTAGTGAAAAAATCAAAACTTCATTAAAGTGCAGCGGAAATAGTCAACGTGAATCCTTTAACAGTATCATTCAAATTCATTTTTGGAAAATAGTTGAGTTAGTGTTACAAACTCATTCGTAAATTCATTAAATTATTTTTATGGTAATTCCAGGTTATTTCCTCATGGCAAATTTCTCGGATGCTCAGTCTCCGAATGAACTGACAAAATTTGGCGGTCCTGTAATACCTGCTGGAGACAACGTCCATTACTGCCTCACGTTCTGGTACCAGCTCATCACCAAAGACTTTGTCTCATTCGGGCTGACGACCAATTCAAGCGAAGCTCTAAACCAATTTCAACATGGTAAGTAAATTACAGCAAAATTCATTCATTTACAAGTGAAAAGTTACAGATGTCGTGCCACCATTAAAAATTTACCCTTTCTTCCTTTAACAATGGATAGATTACCTGATCAAGACCCAGTGTACATTTCCTTGGCTGTAAACACACTACATGATTGTGTGGTACTTGATTAGAGCATCCTAATAATATTTTGACAATCAGATTTCTTAGGGGCTGATTGTTTCCACGATGTCTCAAGCAGAGCGCGATAATTTTCGTACAATTTAATGTGTGAGAAGAAAGCCTCGTGTCTTGTTCTATTTTTGTTTTTGTCTCTCCTTCGCTGAGCCGTGTGCAAGTCTGTCCAAAATATACAAGAACCTTTTCGAAAGAGTGCTTCAGATTAATTCGTTCTACACATGTTTTTGAATTGCTTGTGTAGGTTGGTATTGTGGCATCGATTTAAACAGTGGTAGAACCATAAATCAATATTCGCATTCTCGTTATTTCGACAAACTTTTTCTACATCTGATATTACACGCAGTCTTAGTCTATATTCGTAGTGAATCAATCTGCACCTTTCATTTTTTTACTTCTTCTGTAAGTTAATGTCTAGACACCGAGGTCAAGCCCCTTTCCGCTGTTTATGTAATGGAATCCTTCGCTATCGTATCATATTTTTCGCTAATCCCATTGGTTGATTTAGAATCAGACTCGTAGTATGTAAATTACACTGTTGTGTACAACCAGTCATTACAACTTGGTGATAAGACTGAAGCCTTATAAACAATTAATGTATTTTTCCACAGATTCTGTTTTTCATGCCCTTCTCTCCCTTATTGCAAACGAATTTGTTTTTTAGCTATGTTTTTTGAACTTACGTTACAGAAAGATGTACGTTGTATTTTTAAATGAACGTCACTCACATAGTTCAACCTTACTTATGACTTAAAAGAAAAAACTGACATATTTTGACCTTTCAGCTGGCGATGACACAAGTGCTTGGATGTTTGCATCTGCTAAATACAAGAGCAGCACCACTGCACAGCAGATCATCTTCGAAATAACGTCAGGATTGAACAGAAAAGGCTTCCTTAAAGTGGACGATATCGTCCTCCAGAGCAACGTAACTTGCTCAGTATACGGTAAATTTACACAGCACTGCAACTGTGCGTCATTGACAGTGTTTCAGATGACCTTACTTGAGAAAAGGCAAAGTGAAAATCTTGGCATGGATCAGCTTTCATTAAATCAACCTCGTCGAATTTATTTTCTGTCCATCGAGTCACTGAGTTGAAGCAGTATGACTAAGTCTCTGGCTCATGCCCGTTCGAGGAGTTTTTGGAAGGCGAATGGGTAATACGTGTAGATTCGTGATTTTGGAATTATACTCTGAATGAGAGCCTAGTTTCGCCATAAAAACTTGAAAAAGTTTGAACAGTATGATGGGTTTCTGAGCCACTCAGTGAGAGGTCATTAAGATTTGTAGGGTAAGGGCGTGGCGAGAACAGAGTTAGGAAATGAAAAGAGTGGACTAACTTACAGTTATTTTCTTACTTTTTTTGGTGTTAAAATGCTGCATTTTTGCTTTTAAATACGGAAAATATTGGAGCTACTTTTACGAGTGTGACAATAAGTGTGCAATTTGTAATTGTTCCTAAAAAATAATCGAAATTAATTAATAGACCTTACTCTCATTGAAGCCGCTAATAAATGCTACAAATCTGTGTCTTTGAGACAATTAAATTTTAAATTAGTTAGTCCCCAGGCCTTATCCTTTCCCGGAAAACATTTTGTGTTAGATCAACGTTTTTCACACGGTCTTGCTAAACTTGCCTCACGTTCACAGTTGGCTGATAATTTACTCTATCGTACAAGAACATCGTTTGCTGTTAAACAGATTTATACCATAACTATTTTTTTTCCATTTAATTCTTACCAACTGGAAATGAAAGCAAACGAAATGGCGTACAATGAAAGTTAAATGGTGCGAGAAATATATACTATAGAAGAGCACTACACAAAGAGCCAATAATAAAAAAAATTAATCGATAGGTGCGATCAACATAAAGCACACACGGTTTTTGAAAGGTTGCGAGTGAAGCAAAATATAACTGATGGGGAAACTAATTGTGGAGACGAAATGTAGTATAACTGAGGCAACAAATGAAATGAGACAACGGAAAGAAGTGCTACGGAAGCACTTGAAGAAGCACTCAACGGAAAGATGCTAAAAGCTGTCAGAGTTGATGACACGAATTCATACATTTCATGACATAATTCTACATGCTGTCGTGTACTCAAGGGCTTTCAAGTAAAAATTAGCCAAATTACAACTCTGTTTCTCCCGTATATTATTCTACGTTTGAGAAAAATATCCAATGTCATATTTCACGCAGCAACTTGTGACTTCGAAACGGACACTTGTGGTTGGCGCAACGAGGGCTCGATGAATTGGGCATTCTACTCGCTGCACCCCGGCGAGGAAGGGCCTCCCACCCAGACCCACCTCATATTTGTCTCACATGAGGACTCAAAGCCAGGAATGCAAGCAGTCCTCGCATCGCCCTACGTCTCCACACGAAACTGTTTCAAATTCTGGTGAGTAGCTATTTATGAAAGGTTCTCTAATTAATTAGGGCACAACGTTGGTGGTTATCTTACTTACGCGTTGTAGTTTGTTCCTATTCTTGTGATCTCTGGAGCTGACTATTGCAATAGGTCAATGAAACATGGGCGAAAAGACCATATCATCAGATTAATGAAAGTCCAGATCGTGTAATATTGATTATTAATATAGTATAATATTGAACACAATGAAATGAATGTAATCAATGAAATTTTTTGTAAACAAGAATAAAACAAATGCTTTCTAATGATATTGTTAGATTTGGCAGGAAATAATGAAAAAGGGGAAGGATGATGAGAAAAATTTTATTTGTAACCCACGAATGACGCTGGTGAGTATGAACGCATTTTTATCATTTCAGACACTTCTACACAGTTTTCTGCATTCATCATAAAATTTATGAGGATACTATCAACCACAAGTCGATTTTTCAATGTTCCCAGATAATTGGTTCTTCAAATCATTAGCAGGCCACTGAAAAAATACTTTTTCATGCGAAATATCAAAGAAAACTAAGAGAGAAGTTTATTAGATAATTTTATTACTCTATCAGTTCTGTTCTGTTCAAAATAAAGCCCTGAAAACAGTAACATAACTTCGACATCAACATGAAGAATGTTGAAATAATGAAGTCTACCGTCATGTTCATCTAAAACTGAAAATTAGGTTTAAATAAAAATGAAAAACTTAGTGAAGGAAGAACGGGAGAATATAATTAGAGAACATGCTTTTAGATTTATAATTAATGAAGGAAAACCCTCGTCCAATAGCACAACTTGATTGAGGGAGCATTATATTGAAAGATTGGCACATAACATCGTCACACATTCACTTGCTCCTGCTCAAATTTAAATCCTACATTTAGATTTGGTCTTTGCTCTTTCCCGTTTAGGAAAACTTACAAAACATTCGAATTGTTCAAGTATTCTTCACCCTCTTCGGTCGACATGTTGGAGGGGCGTAAGAATAGTGTGAAAATTTACGTTTCTTTCTGAATAAAATCTGCTAATTATTTTTCTTGCGAATGAAATCAGCCGTTGTCATCGCATGCGTTTGAATTGAATGAAAACAATTTCACAATGTGAGAATATAATTTTTCTCACCAGAAAGGACTGAATGAACCCACCAAAAAGTACTTCAAAATTTCAGGAATGCTAAGACACCTCATCTGTGATGACGTTTATTAATTTTTATTAGACTACACCCCTCGATCATTTATGGGGATTCAATTATCAAATTCATCAGAATTCGTGGTTCCATGAGAAAGATGGGAGGTCCCGAGCTGATGGTTTAGTCGGCTCTTTTTCGTTGAAATAGATACTGCATTTTCTTTTGTTAAGGACCATTTTTTTGGTTTCACTTCTGCTCTTCTCAGCACCTTTCACTTTTTTTGCAACTCGTTTCTTCTTTCTTTAACTTCTGCTAATCTTGTTCTTTCTATGCGGAAGGAATGTAGACAAACTTTGTGCAAAGATACCTCATTCCCTCGATTCTATGCTGTCGTGCTTCTTTTCTTACACTCTTAGGAACACCTTGGTTGTGATTTGAAAGGCTTGAACTAATCTATGATCAGATTGCATAACACAACGTTACAAAAAACGCATCAAAGGTAAGTATGAGCTTGTGCACCTAAACATTTCTTGGTGAGGCGACCAGTCTCGTCATTTGAATCCAAATTTGAGCTGTGAATCAGACTACAGCGAGTTGAAGATTTCACTGAAAATATGCTCCTACAGGTAACAAGAATTTTAATTCATTTTACTGAAGATGTTGCTAAGCCCTTATGGTAGCAAATGTTAATAAACATTCGATTTGTTTACTTAAAGTCTTACAATTACTGATGTAAGTAAATAAATTTGTACTGATTTTCATGTCTTAGAATTCTTTCTGTGAAATAATATTCGAAAATAAATGGGCGAACTCTGCTTCATGAGAGTTTCGTTTCGCTCTTGGGTTTAAAAATTATCACATTTTATGAGTTGCATTCAATATTACGAATAATTCATCTGTACACAGCTTATTTGTGATTTTCTCTCAAAGGTTAGATCGTGTTGCGCCTCCGACGATTCAAAATGAGTGAAATTTGGGGTCTACTGTAAGATTGTGAATGAATTGAAACCAAATAAAGTAGTAAATTTCAGTTTTGCTCCAACCCATGTTAGAAAATTTACGAGACATTTGAATTGTTCAAGTATTCTTCAACCCATTCGGTTCCCATTTTAGAGAGGAGTGAGAAAAAAATGAAGAAAGTTACGGTCGTTAAATAAAAAATCCAGTCGTTATTTTCTCCTCAACGAAATCAGTTGTTGTCATCACATGTGCTTGAAATTATTGAATGAAAACCTTTTTAAAATACTAAAAGAAAAAACAAATGATCAGAAAGTGACTGGAAAGCGGAAAAGATTCCTGAAAAAATAATTCATTATTCAATATACATTGATGACTTTCTTTTAATTGGAGAAAAATTACTTTGCTCAGGAAAACCAAAAATTATCTTGGTGGCCTCATTAAATTCAGTCGCGTATAATTTCTATCACGTAATCTTTATTTCACCCTGTCACCTTCATTTGATGGTTACCTTGCTTACAGTATAATTTCGAACTATTAAACTAACTAAGTTGCTCTGGATGAAACGTATTACAGTCAGGAAGTGTTAACGATGTTCTACTCGGGCGCTTTTATATATATATATAATTATTTGCATAGAGAAACACTCATTCAAACTCCATAAAATCAATTGATATTTTGAAAATGCCTCATAGATTGAGGCCTTACAGAAGCAGTATTAATATATAAATGTATCGTTAATTCCAATTTCATGTTAAAAATAGTTCTAGGTTAAATTTTGCTTCACTAAGTTTCGCCGAAGATAATTCTGCGTGATGAATGTATTGCCCGCAAATATGTTCAGTAGTAAGATGAGCATCTCTCCATCCAGCTGCAACTACTGCATGTTCATGACCAATTGCTTAATTTCATAAGTACGTGAAGAAGCTCTGATTTCAAAGCTGGGATACTAAGAAAAGTTTGTGATTTAACTTATGAATTTCCCATCACGTTGACATTTTACAGTTTCAGCTGCCACTCAGCATCTATTTAACAACAATTTCAAACTCTTTTCATCTATTATTTTCATCAGACTGTAAGTCAACTCTTTATGGGCATGAATATTTTCACAGAATTCTTGAATAGATGTGCTTCAAATCACGCATACGTTTAAATCATGACTTCTGAAAGAGTTTCAATTCAGTTTATTATAGGCAAGCTAATTACATAGCTATTGTAGATTTTCGTTCCTACTGTAATACTGCTGTTTGCCCTTTTTATCGTAAAAAATGAAGGCTTCTTGGCGTTAACCTGTGGTTATTTCCACGTTTTACATCAGGTTCAAGATACTTCGTAGCGCGCCCGCATCACTGGAAGTTACTGAGCGACTTGTGGTTCCTGGCGGAAGCCAAACGACGAACAAGACGATATGGAGCATCCCTACTGACTGGAAAATAGGCTATTGGTCTGAAGGGCAAGTTTCCATCTCAATGAAGGCTTATAATGATCTTGAGGTGAGTTTTTCATTTTGTCTATGGTAATCTTGTGTTCGAAGATTCCACCTACACATTCCACCCTCCACCTGCATCAGGCACTTATCAGCTCCTCATGTGACCAAAGTAACTTACGATAAAAAATGATTTTTGTCAAAATCAGGCTTATTTAGAAGTTTCTGCTTGATTTTTGCGTTCATTTAACGTTTTTTCGAACATAAGGCAATATCACCACTCCTAAAATTATTCTAGGCATAGACTATTATTTTTCCAATTCGATTTTAGGCCTTCGCTCTTGGTATTTTCAAGTAGGTATGTTCAGCTGTTTAGGGGATCATGAAGAGACAAAGACGAGCAGCAGAGATTAAAAGAGGAATTTTTCCACGAATGGAGCTTGCACTTCCCTCCCCCATGCCCTCATAAACCTAGGTAGAAATCTAAAATCGAATTTATACAACGCCGTTATAATGATGAAATGATCAACAGAGATGTTTCCTCTCTGTGAGCAGATAAGTTTCGTAGTGACACGCCTGGCAGGCGAATGGGGATCAAGCTACGACCAGGCCATGGTGTCCATAGATGACGTCTCTGTGACCCTAACCAACGACTGTCCCTTTCTGCCATCCTCAAACTCATCCTCCACGGGCGCAACGTCTCCCGCGCCTGCAAGCACGGGTTGGTTCACTTGACTGAACTTTGTTCTCTAATGAACACCAGATGGGTAAATTTGTGATTGAAGATTTGAATTTGAAAGCCGACTAATTAACGTAGATTTACTTTTCTCATACTCTCGGCCATTCATCAGTCATTATTAGAGCGAGTATTGGAAAGATTTTGAATAAAAAATGAAACTTATCAGTATTTGCGAAACAGTTACAAAATATCATATTACTTCTCTTAGCAACATCTACACGAACGTCGTGCTGAAATCGTCGTTTCTGTAGAAGTTCCTATTTTACATGGAATGATCTTTGTTGTGCCCTCTTTTTAGAGGCGCATCATAACACTGATAAGTCGTAAGTTAAATTAGACTCCATTTCGCTCACTAAATATTAATAAATCCTAAATGTTAATAAACCAATTAAAAGAAACCATCCGGAAAAAATGACAGAATGAAAATTTTTAATCTTAGCTGGCGATTTAGGTGTTATAATTTATAAGTCGTTAGCTAGACTTGATTAATCAGATCATGTCTTCAAAGAGCAATTATCATCAGCGTTGGACATACGTCCTCGTTTTCTTACAAAATAAATAATTGAGACTCTTGTGGAAAGATAAAAAAATATATCTGCAAATACAATCGGAGCTCTCAACTTTAAATGAATAGATCGCCGAAAGTCCTCCATAAGAAAAGATTGATGGTGATAAGGAAAATTCAGGTTATACCCTCCTAGTAGTCGATTTTCCAAATGTCAATATGGAAATGTCCTTGCAATTAAAATATCACTTAACTCGATTTCACTTTCATAGTTACCATCCTACTTCAAGTATTCCTTGTAAGTGCGTTGTGATGAGAGTAATTTTGAAATGAGTAAAAGATTGACATCAGTTCAGTTTATTGATGATGTGTGACTAAAGCCCCTAAGGGTCATACAACTACTTAATCCATTGGAATTGTCTCAACACACAGCGTTTTTACGCATTGTATTTTAGATAAAATGTTGGACGAATTATGAGAAGCTGGCAATAATCATCATCAGGAATGTATTTATAGAAAAGATTGATTCTAAGAATCTAGTTTGATATGCATCGTTTATTTATGATTTCGTTTTAGGCCTGCGGCGAACTTACTAGCTAATATAATAAAAATGATCATGAAAGGAAAAATATATAAAGTATCTGTACGATATGCCAATAGCTCACGCGAGTGGTGACAGTAAATAACTGAGAAGAAATTACAAAAAGAAATTACAAATAACTGAGAAGAAGAATGCCGTGACTAGTCTCATGAACAGTTCAAGTGTGAGGAAAAAGTTCCCAATTGGCCTAGCAGTGAAATGAAATTAAAAAAGAGGACAAATAATTCCCGACACTTTTTGTCTACGAATAAAACTGTAAATATTGCTGATAAGATATGAGGAAAATGACTAAATTTTGATTAAATATTATTCTGAAATTGTTAAACCCTTTGACCGCAACATGCGCTATTGGCTATGAAAGGGATTTTCATGATGCTGCTGACCGACCAGTAGTCACCAATTCAATTTCTAAATACTTAATTAAAGCTAGATGAAGGCAAGATCCAGTTGATGTTTGCTGTTTTCATAATTGCTCACTACAGTTAACTTTAAATTTGAGTTGAATGTTAAACTTCAGTTTAACCAATTTCAGTCAGAGTGGTAAATTTGGCATTTAACTATATGATTAATCTCGAATTCTAATTTGGTGTCTTTGAGTATGATGTAGAACGCTAGTTCTGCAAAGACAATTTTGCTCTCTGTTTCCCCATGAGCTCACGACGACAGTCTTGTTATTTCATCCGTAGCGTGATTTTATTCAGCAGCTATTTTAAAAACAACAGTTTTAAACGAAAAAATACATCGGACTGTTGTTTATCATCGTACTGCTTCAACTTAGGCCTCTTCAGATAAATACACTCGTAAAATTATACTTCTTAAGCAGTTGTTTCAATTCTAAAAACAACTCAATGACGACTCACAAATATGCATTTGTACGTCCTGCAGAGGTGCCGTCAGCAACAGGCTGCGACTTCACTAACGGTAACCTTTGCTCGTGGAAACGGTACAGCTCCGCCGACGAGCAGGAGCGAGAAGGATCCCGTTGGGAGGTGGTCTCCGACGTTACCAACTCGTACTTCATTGACCCGCCACAGGACGGTGGGTTCATCGTACAGCTCGAGTAGACTAAGTTTTCGGCGCATACTAGGCACGCATGTGAGGAATCTGGTATCAGAATTGGCTAGGAATCCAAAATGTCCTTTTGATTTGAGCTCAGTAGGTGTGCCTGAATTTCTTGTTCACAGTACAAACTAATCGTCAGTGCCACGAAAAGACACATTTTCATTTCTATTGGCTGTTTGGTTATTAGGCAATGAGTCCCTTAGTAATTTCAAAAATGGAGAATTAGGTATGGACTCCTAAAGCTCGGCTTCACTTTTAGTTTTAAAAATCTATCACAACAATGGTAACAAAAAAGCTATTCCAGACTTTTAGGGTCTATCTGCGTACACTTTGAATTAAAACTTTCGAACAATAATGAAAAACGGCTTCTGCACAGAGTGTCATTTTCTGTAAAGTCTCTCACTTGGCTAAGGACCTCAACGGCTCGTAGGGAATTATTTAATACTTTAACTCACACTGCTTTGCACGAACATAAACTTATGCAGCTCTTTTCGTATGTGGTGTGGATTCAAAGTTCTTATGCTCGTGAGTATAGCTCCTTAGGGATGTTATCTTCAGGGTATCTGTCGATTTACAGCATTGGAACACAATTGAGGTACTCTTGTGACGAAAATGTTCAATGAACTTTTTTAATTTTTTGGGTTGATCAAGACATAATTTAGTTTCTGCCCCTTTTTTTCAAAACTACTCATGTCTTTAATTGTTTCTTTTATTTCTGCCTAAATTTTTTTTTTCTACTTGTGACAGTGTCATTTTTTAATTTTCCCGTATATTAAGAGAAGAAATAATAGATATCTGTAAAGAAAGCGTGAATAATTTCACAACAAGTAGGCATACACAGCTAGATGGTACACATTTTTTGAAGTGACACTTCTATTCTTGTATCACTTGACTGAATACTGTGTTTGCTATTATTTTAAACGTTGCAATCTGGTTTTAAACCTGAACGTTTTACGAGCCGAATCTGATTATACGCGACTGATGAAAAGAACCTGACTTGATGAAAGTTTTCCTTGGAATTGGCGAGCGATGTCAGTGACAGCAACCGCATGGCGTGCTCTCCTTTGCATTTTTCATGAAATTCCACTGAAAAATATAGTTAGAAGAATATACGCGAGAAAATATCAGTCGCTTAAAAAACGAGTTTTAAAAGTGCCAAAATTAAATTATATGACAATAATCTCAATCGAAAGTATGATGGAGATAAATACATACGCACCTTCTGAATTAGTTGAAAAGAATTAACGAAAATGATCTGAGAATTTATTTGCAGTGAGTAGGAATTATTTGCTGTGTGTTTTATTTGTTCGCGATTGAAAGCATTTCATATAATGTTGTGCATTTTCAGAGTGTAGTACCGTGTTTTTGCTCCAACTTATGTATAAATGGGGACGTAGAATTGTGGTTGAGTACTTCGGTATCGTTGTTTCTTCATGGTATGTTTTTGCATTGATTCTAATAGGCAGAAAAGAACTAAACGTTTCAATAAAGGAAGTGCTTTTGAGACGGCAAACAGTGTGAGCGGCGTGTAAGATATAGAATCACGAATGTAGAAAATAAGAACAACGAATCTACCACCAACATGACTTAGAGTGGAGCATCTTGCAATGTGTGCTAAAGCGAAGTCGCTCGTTAACCGTTGTGCCTGGTTTCAGTCGTGAGGTAGAAAGTAAGAGGTGCAGGACACGAGAGCTGGAGAGGAGAGTATGCAGTTTGATGTCTGTCGCTATGTTGGCATCATCTTGCCCCCAGATCACGGTCACTGGCTAGCGTTCAGGCCATCAAGTGTGGGATTTGTGGACGTGGCCACCTTCACCAGCCCGGTCTTCCCTGCTAATGAAGTGAGATGGCTTGCCATTGGTTGAGCTTTATTTCTCCATAAATTGATGAGCCTTGCCTGAATGGCACGCTTGATATTTATTGAATTTCCAACACAGTAATGTAAATGAATTACAGTTATTCACTTCGTATTAAATGATAAGAACAGAGAAAAACTTACTAAAAAATCACCTGAAGAGTAATGAGTGGTAAAGATTTTAATTATTAAATGAGTTACAGAAAGATAGAGAATTGAAAACAACTATAAGACAACTTCTCTCGGAATTAGGTTACGATAATTCAAACTCATGAGTGTTCTTCAAGATAGAGTTCTTCAAAAAACCAAAGGCAATTCACGTGATGAGAAGTCTGGACACGCTGGCCAAGTAGATTCTGAAGCACCGCACCGCACCCCGCTCCAACTGGCGATGGACATGAGCAGAAAGAGTCGAAAATTTTTTAGATACAACTATAATTGTGTCCATGCAATTGCGAAATCGATGCAATATTCTAGGTTGTCCCTAAAAGAAACCTCTTTTCTAAAATTCAAATTTTTCTTAACTGCAATCTGTCCAGAAGTTATTCAAATAGTAGATATACTGCGAAGCAATTGCAATTAAATTACCAAAGTTCCTCAGCGTTGTCCAGTACTAGGACTGATACTGTTTAAACTGAAGAGTTTTCAGACTAGATAAGCTCTGTTGCAGTTTGAGAGTCTGAGACAGTCGTAGACAGAAGCTAAATAACATTTCTAGTTTTCGATGTGAATAAAAATCTAAGTACTATACTCGTACGTAAACGTTGTGGTATAGGTACTTGGATAATTTTACTATACTTATACATTGTGGAACTCTTCATATATGTTTTGGTATATAAGATGTAAGTACTATGCCTGTACCGAGTCTCTCGGTGCTGCGGTCTATCATCCTAGCCTCTCATCTCCGCTATGAGCAACACGTCTTGACTCGAACATAGACGCAAGAAATGGGATACTGACTTTATTCTGTCGCGACTATAATAATGATTAAAAAGGGATTGAAGAGAACTGAATTTGGGTAATGAGTACCCGAATTAGAACTCGCTATACGGTAGGTTGAAATCATAAGGAAGATCTGTGCATATCGCTTCTTAATCGCTAAAAACTGTCAGCAAGTTACAGATGATCAGTCAATTGCTGAGCCGCTAGAACATTAATTTTTTCAATGGAGAAATATTTTGGTCTTCAATTGCGTTTCATTCAG
Organism: Platorchestia sp. MABIK; assembly: GCA_014220935.1. NCBI lineage: Eukaryota > Metazoa > Arthropoda > Malacostraca > Amphipoda > Talitridae > Platorchestia > Platorchestia sp. MABIK. The sequence goes on along the minus strand of JACJUY010000179.1, from coordinate 150,143 downwards.
TATTTTCCTCGTTTCTCATGGATGAAAATTCACTCATCTAAAATTAAGAGATGTTTTTCAATTATGATGTATTCTTTGCACGATGGTCTGTCAAATGATTGATTTCGTGTACTTTCAACAGTTTAGTGCTTCTAGTGGCTTTTTTAGAAAAATAATTTTCAAGACGTTATCTTGAGTTTTTGTTCGTATGTGTGTAGAGTTTGGAAACTTACGTTCGCTGTTTAAAAGCTGCCAATATACTGCTAGTTTCAAATGCAGCTTACATCCTTGATAAGAACTCCTCATATTGGTCAAAATAGCATGTGTCGGAGATGAATGTGCTCTTATGTTAGTTTTTTTACACCTATTCCTTTCCTCTCTTATTTTAAATAATTTTCTTTCATTAATTTCATTGTCAATTTTTATTAATATTACTTGAGCATTAATTGAATCATCTCGTAAAGAAGGTAAAGCCTCACACGTATACGTGCACAGTCTAAATTTCAACCCTCAGAGTTCCTGCGTCACATTCGACTACTACATGAACGGTGCGGACGTGCTCGCCCTGGAAGTTCTCGTTGAGGAAGATGGTAACAAATCTCTTGTTTGGAGGAGGGACGGATTTCAGGTATGGAAATTGAATTCCTTGAATAGTTAGACTGAATTATCGATGATTTGAGCGAAAAAATTAAATTGACTTGACCAAGTTCTTGGAAACTAATTCCCACTAACTCAGCTCGAGAGAGGCAAACGAAGAATGAAAATATTTTAAAACTACGGTACTTTTCTAGTTTCAGGCTAATAATAGTACTTTCTATAGCTGTGTTTACAATATTTCTTCAATAATTATTTGTTTCATAATGAAATCTTATAAAGCATACTATTGAAAATTGGCTTTTTAATTTGCACCATTTGAATCAACTTACTTGTACGTGGTCGACTAATTGCGTTCGGTGATAGCTGTGGAAATGTTGGACAAGAACAGGTATTTTTTAACCTAGTTGCAGTAGAAGTTTTGAACACCAAAATTAAACTGAAGCTGATAATACTGACGGTTTCGTTGGACCAGGAAAAACTGGGAAAACATGTCGAGCAGCGCTGCGTAAATTAAAACTTGAACCCTTCAATACGGGAGCCAAAGCAGTTTCATGATGGCTAGCATTGAAATAGATTACAATCATGTCTTACTAGCCTGGGCCTGTTTGAATATCAGTTAATAGCTTTGGGGGAGTTTCTTGAACTTATATTTTACCATCGACAGAGCGACGGTTGGCTGCCAGGATCCATTTTCATCTTTGCCAACAAGCACAAAATTATATTCCGGACGGCGACCGGTGGCAGGGTCTGGCTGTACGTGGCCATTGACAACATCGTCATCACCCCTGGCAGCTGTGAAGGTAAGTTCTGTAATGAGAAAGAAATCATCTCTTTTTGTTCCATATTTTCATCAGTAAGCTGAACCATTCATCGATTGTGATCAACACTGAAAATTCAGTGTTTACTCAATTTTAGTACAGTGCGACACTGTTATGACTTGAATTCAACCTATTCTGCAAGCGACTTCCGAATTGTCTTCCGACGTCGAGAGTCTGCCCAAAAACTCAGATAGTTAACATGGTTCCAGCGATAGGTTAACTGAAGTTCAATATTTAAATCAAATTTACAGTTAATTATAGTGAGCAATTTTAAAAATAGCAAACACTATCTGGATCGGGCTATCATCTATATTTCATTAAGTATTTGTAAAAATAGAGTTAGGGACTGCAGCCAGGTCGGGCAGCAACATTATAAAAATACACTCATTGATCCCTTTGCGGGAAACGTTGTTAGGTGTGAATTAAAGTTGTCATGCAGAAATGATTCATTCCTCTGAATTTGTGATTTTCAGTTTTAATGTTCTTTCTGTAATTAGATACAAATGTGTAATTATTTTTTTGGAATCTCTGGTCAGGTGAAAATTATTTTTGTCCTGTTGCATTCGATCGTAGTTTAAACACCAAAGTTTAATGGCGACTACTACCGATCGAAAATTCTATGAATATAATAATTCATGCTGAAGGCAATTAACTAAGGCATCGAGTAGAAATTTTACACGGAAGTTTAAGAACAACCAAAAAGGCTTTCCTAATTACGAATGCATTTCGGGTTAGTGTTTTTCGATTTTACGAACTTGTATAGGTCATTACACGTATTTTTAAGGTTTGCCTGTTCGAATATACCGAAACTTGATCTTATGTGTGTGTGAGAATATTATTATAAGAGTCCCTAATTTATTCATTTCTTTAGTCATTTCAATTTTGATAATAACGGGAAAGTTATAGTTTAAATCAAAAAACAACAGAATGACTCCCGGAGACTTTCAAGTCCCTTCTGAAAATCAAATCAAACTAATAAGAGTTTTAGATTAATCACAATTATAGTGCCGTTACTGAGTATTTGACTAAATGCACAATAGAATTTTGAGAACCGACACGAGCGTTGCAACATTTGATTTCAACGTCCGGAGCTACATAAATACGCTCTATATTAATCCAGTCCACGCTTCAAATATCACAGAAAAATATTTTATTCCTTCTTATGAGCTTATCTTCAATTTACAGACGTATAAAAGTTTGATGTTGACGAGCTAGTTCTCACACAAAACTAATAAATGTGAAAATTTTGTAAAGGTGCGTAACACTCTGGATGTGTAGCACCTGGTATTCTGGTTTCTTCGTTCCTTTTAGTCTGAATAAACGTTGATGAAGCAGTTAAAAATTAGAAGGTTCTCTGATTTATTTGTCTTGTGGAAGCACTTTGAACACATTGGGGAATTTACCTTCATCCAGAAAAGAAAAAGGAAATGTCTTTTCCATGATTTAATCTTTATTGATCATCGCAGGACTTTGTTTCAGAAGTTGGTCATTAATTTCTACATTCTTAACGTCTCTCCAATGTTGATAACTACAGTCTGATCCTAATATTTAAAAGGACTAAGTATAGTTCTAGTGAACGCAAGTTTTTTCCTTCAATTCGAGGGACGTCGTGCATGTCTGGGATGGTCAGCGAAACAAATTTCCTAAAACATCTGCATTGGATGTCAAAATTTCATCACTTAGTCAGACTTGCTGACCCATTCTTGTTTTATGTGACGTAACTTTTTAATTTGATCACAAGATTTACGTTCTAATAGCCATCACTAAGGTTTTCGATGCGAAGTTCAACTCTTCGAGTTATGTCAAGTAAGTTGCTCTCATGAAATGAATTGTATTTTTTGCGTATCTCCAGCAGCGGTTAGTAACATCGAGAGCGGAAGCACATGCTCATTCGAGGAGAATTCATGCGCTATCTCCCAGGACTGTGAAAATGAACCTGAAGCGAAGTGGACGGCTCAGTCAGGACCTCGACCAGACCACACCACGCAGACTGACTACGGTAAGATATAGTCTCGATACACTGCAAGGTTCTGTAGCTTCTTAATCTGAAAGAAGTTTTATCACGGCCTCCAAGGCTTTTTGCTCATAATGGAAGAGCAGATCAAAGGTTGACAGAAGACACAGCTTTCAAGGTAAACAAGCCATAGGTAATGGAGTAATGGTTGTTTTAATTGTTCACGCAAAACATCAATTTTTATCTCTGAAATCATGGTGCTTCGATTGTCTTCGTCAATATACAGGCTCTGAGACAAATTCAGACCATCAGCGCCCCTCAGGCTAGTCACCAATTTTACAGAAGACACGTCGAATAAAGGTGACAGGTGTGATGCGAGGTGCAGATTTATAAGTGCTCTAATGGTTTAATATGACTGAATCATACCACATGAAAAAAACTTTCCTCTGTATTGATGCATCGAACAATTGGAGAGCCCCAGCGGAATGCGCAAAAAAAAATTAGTAAAATCGTTTTCCATTGCATTTAATTCAACAAGGACGCACGGTGAAAAAGATATCAGTTGTTGTTGCTTATTAGGCTTATTAATTTAAGCACAAATTACTGAATAGTTTTTCTTCCTCTAAAGCCATCTCTTAATGAAAATATTTCATACATTGAGAAGAAAATCCTCATCTCTATCCGAATTTTTTTTGAAAACCTCAATTTTGAATGAGTTCAGTTTACGGTTATGTACAAGCAGCAATGTGAGGAGTAACGGCTGTGTCTGAACCGCGTGAGCAATGTCACAGGAACGACAGCAACGAGTGTAATTTTTTGGCACGGAGCGCCTGTAAAACAATGTCCAGACGCTGAGTAAAACAATCAAAATTTTGTTACTGCGTCTTTGCCTGGTATAAATAACCTGAGTTAAAAGCTGAAATTGCATACATAGTCGGTGTTGAAATGGATTGAAACGGCATGTCAATGCAGATTTATTTGGTGATATTTTTGGTTTGAGGTAGAGGCGAAGAAAATCGAATGTTGATTTTGCCCCTGGAATTTATCTATTCATTTAGATATAAGCAGTGATTCTGCAATTGTCTACCAATATAAAATTTTAGTAGGTCTTATACAAACCGATGTACCGACCTAACTCCAATGTTAAAAATTATGACATCATTTACCTTTTCTACATTAGAAAATTTGCATCAGAAGATTCTGCTGATTGCCAATGAATATTTCCAGAATACTTTCATGTTATTGTTTCAGAGCCTAGAAAATAATTTCCACTGCTATATTTTACTATTATGAGTTGTAAGCATCTGTCATTCATCTATATGAACAACGACTGATCTCCAAGCCGCGTTCATGATATATGTGTTGAGTTATTAATTAATTAACCGCGAACTGTGCCTTTTTCGGTCCAGGTAAAGCGTTCTGGCTGATGGGCAGCGATGAGAAAGAGGTTTCTTGCACAGCAAGGCTGACATTTACGTCAAAACAAGAAAGCTGCCTCACCTTCTTCCATCTCACCGATTGTGAAGCTGGAGGTGCCATACTGGAAGGTTTGTATTGAATTTTCTCCCGTTTTACAAAAAAATGTAATTGTGGTATCAAAAAACTTATTAGGCACTGCAGGGTAGTCCAAAACGCGTAGAGATATCGAGGACGTTGAATAGCTAAGCAAGTAGCAAAAAACTAATGAAGGTGTACTATGGGCCAGTGATACGAATCCCATCGAACTGTTTTTTTTTCGACTTGAACTCTATTCAGCTAAATATAAAAATTTTTCTATTTCACATTGCCCCCACCCCTCCTTTAGCCAGTACTTTGTTAAATATGAATCTTTTACTAGTCAGAATTATTCTTTGTACACGAACACAAATGGTATAAGGTGTGTAAAAATCATTGAATATTGCACCAATACGCCAAAGAAAAGGACATTAACAAATGAGATTGCTTTCGAAAGGATTTGAACTTCTCGGGGTAAAAATATTTCTTAGAACTCCACAACTTCATCTAACCTCAATGTTTTAAATTTCTTCACTCCAATTTGATATGAAAGACAAATGAGCTAAATCAAATTATTAAGAAAACGAATCTCTTCCCGTTACTGTAATATTGATCCAGCCAACGTCATTAAGAAACAGGAACTCTTAATCTTGGACTGGCTCTTCATGACTGTCTTGGCTGGTGGTGGCAGTACAAGCGTATTCAGAATTGTTTCTACCAATGTAGGATAGGCAATCCCCTGCAATCCAAACTGCCAAGTCTTGGTTTAGTTTAACAAATTTGGAAAATACCTGCAAGCCCTTCAGAGCAGGCATCCGTGTATAATTAGCTCTGCTCTATCAGGAGTTTTCTCTTATTTCTGACCAAACTGAACCTCTGATGGTAAATTGGTTGGGTTCAGAGAAAATATAAAATAAAATAGAACGTTCTAACTTAATACAAAAAATTGCATCTATCGACCTTAAACCTGTCAAGCAAGCATCTTCTTTCTAATACCGAAACACATGTTTTGATGCTTGAGCAGGATGATTTTTGACTGCAACAAGTACTCATTCGTCTTGTTTTTTTCAGTTTTTCTTTTTCCCTTATATTTTTTTCTGCCCTACGTAGGTACAGGTAAGGTAGCAATAGTGGGTAGTGTTCATGAAAGTCAATAACGATTCATTTAACCCTGAGGTAAAGTGAACTGAGGTATGGCGGTAGTTGAACCCAATAGATACATTCTTAATTTAAAATCATTGGAAAAAACTTGTTTCAGTAACAACGTCGTTATTATAATTTGCAATTCAAAAAAGATACACCACACGATGTGTATGCCACTAAAAAAACGTTTGAAGTCAACAAAAGTTTTACCATCGCGACATGTTCATAAATTCCTCAGAAAAAGTGAAACTAACTAGCAATCTTGAGCCCTTATGAATCGAGAGGGGAACTACTTCGTCGTTCATTATCATTAGTTTGAAGTTATAATGCATTTCTCATTATTACGCTGTATAATCTGCTCTTTTTTTCATAACTTATATATTATGAGTCCATCTGTTTAGATACATGTCGATGTATCTCAACAAAAATTTTTATTAAGTTTCAGTTGTAACAGCTCAACAGTGAAATATATTACTATTAACAAACTGATAAATGCAAGCGAAGACAAATAAACAGTTTCGAAACACAAGACTCCTATGGAGCAAACAAATCTACAATATATCAAAATCAAAACTCGCAGTCAAATGAAGAATGCTGTCCAATTGCTTAGAACATTTCCAGTACATAAACAGTTACCAAGGCTTTTAATTGCTTAAAATATTTGAATTACATTCCACGCTAACTTTGGTGCTTATCTTAAAGGTTGTTTTTTTTAGTAAATTATTTCTTCCGAACAGTGTAGTAATTTTACCATGATTACCTTATTGCTGAACTTATTTCTATGTTGATTTTAAATGAAACTCAACGAATTATCATCAACTGACCATGTTAAATTTTTACTCAGCGTTCAGTGAGTTTAATTTTTGAAGGTGGAGAATCATGTCGGATCCCAGAAGCGCAATCAGACATTTTAAATACCTCCATTGCATATTTGTGCATTTGACACTTAGAGTAAGCTCTTATTTGTTTTTGTTAGATGTGTACTCGTGCAGGTTGATCAAAGGTAATTTTGGGGGAGATTGAAGATTTTTTCTTGGAAGCGCATATAAGCTAAATAGATTTGTGCTCTAAATTAGGAAAAAATCTCATCAAACGGTTAACATGGACGCACCCCACCCAAACATAAAAAGCTATTCCGAGATATGAATTCTAAAATGAAAGAGCAGTGATTGCAAGAGAGCATAATCAGGAACTGTCAACTTTTTTATACGACCTTCTTCAGGTGGATACAACCGTTGTATACATGGGAGTCCAGCTTTCCTAGGGGGAAGTTGCAAAGGCTCCAGCGCTAACTTAGATGAGCTTTCCTTTTGTTGAAAACATTTTTTTTAAAGAAGAAAAATAACCTCACAGATGTGTGTCAGGTTCAGTTCTGTGTAGAGAACCATTGTTTTTATCGGCTTCGGTAATGAATCGATTCTTTAAAAAGGCTCATGCTTTTCTACTCTTATATACTTATGAATCTTATTCGTTTATCAGGCTCAAATGAATTGAGAACTCGTATCGCTCGGAACTTGTGGTGCTTGCCTCTTTTCGATTCGTATCTGTTTTCACAGTGGGGACAGAAACAGTCAACGGGGTTGCTGGTCAGAAATCGATGCTATCGGGCACCAATGGACACTGGCGAGCCTTTCAAGTGACAGTACCGGCCAATGGAGGAGCCGAAGGCGACCAGGTTTTTGTACGTCGTGATTGTTGAACGTATAAACGTGTACATACGTTATGTTTCTGTATTTATACAATGGTTTTATTTCTATCAACTTTGTATATATGTGTATGAACGTTGTGTATGTCCACATATTTCTATGTGGATATATCTATGCACTGTACACTTATATCTATATGGATAGACGTTGTGTGTGTGTGTTGATGTTGTTTATATATGTATAAGCGATAACACCTCACATGCTTGTATCTTTGCTCATTTAAAGTAATTCGAGTAATGTTTTCGGCAGGTTTTGCTGAAAGGCAGCCTACCCTCGACTAGTGCGTGCTCGATGGCTTTGGACGACATGACCACGGCAACAGGACCCTGTCCCAGCAACGCGGCCACTTGCGACTTCGAAGACCACACCTCGTGCCTGTGGTCCTCCGACTCCAGGCTGGTCAACTGGTTCGTGTCCACTTCGGCTGTGCACATCAACGGGCCGGCAGACCAGGCCGACTTTGGATGTGAGTCGTTGCTTTTTTGAGTGTTCAGAGATGCGGAGATTTGTAGGACTAGTTAATGACACACAGTTATTCAAACGACAGTTCTCCACTTTAGTATGTCCAATTTACAGACTGATGCCTAAAACCAAACTGTAATTAGACTTAGGAATTATTATCCTCATGATCTTCATCAAAAACTACCAGAAGCGTCAAATTGTCAATGTCAGTTTTTTTTGTCGGAGCTCTCTGATTGCAGTTATGGGTACATGAGAAGTTGTATAAAAAAGGTTACATTTTTCGAAATATATCTTTCAATGATGAAACATTTGAATTCCAATTAGTCAACCTGAGTCCTATTAGCGATATACCGTAAATGTAAGATAGCAAAGTCGGTTAAAACCCAATTTCCAGCTATAACTTCTATTTCGAAGTTTTTAACGTTATTGAATGAACTATATTTTTTTCAGGTCAAACTTACGATTTTCTGAGTGAAATGCATTTTCTTGGTACAACAAAAAGTTTCATGGACATAAAGTACAAGTGGATAACAAATATCATGTCTACAAGGGGATGAATTTATTAAATTTCGAGGAAAATGACATAGAAGGCTGCAAATGCAGTGGAGAGCTCAACAATGGTGCGATGTTCTTATGATATTATTTAGTAACAGCTAAAAGTGTTATCTTTTACAAAGGAATAGCCTGATTCCAAGAGAAAATTGCTTATTCTTCCTGGAAGTGGCCAAAAGTTTCAACTCTAATTATGTTTCGTTTATCAGATACACAAAATCCTGTGCTAAATACGTAAATAAAATAAGACTGAGTTGCATTTTGTACGTTACTTCTCTGTTCAGTCAATCTAATTCCAAGGCTTCAAGGCTACCACCAATTTCTCCCACGTAGGCTCATGCATATCAATGGCGAAAAGTTTTGAAATGACTCCGAAAAATGTTTTGTTTTTCTTCTCTTCACGCCCCTCAGTGCGCATAGGATAGCCAGTAGGTTGAAGTCAGTTCGGTTCGATTATCCTACGTTATGAGGACTGGCGCCCTCGTGAGAGACACTGTTTGCTTACCTCAGCTGCGGATAAGCCTGTGCAACCTTTATGTTTCGTGCCCACTTGGCTACCTTCCATTTCCATACATTCTTCGCAATTTCTTTTTATTCTTTCTTCCCTTCCTTACTGACTTACTGTTTTTATGTCTCTATGCGCAAAGTTAGGCATGCATCCTGTGTGTGGGAACACACCTTGTAAATGAATTCACTGTTTTCTACAGTTCGTACTGAATAGTTCCTTCTTTCCACTCATTTGAAATTACTTTTGTTCCGTTCACTAATCAACATTATAAAAACAATCGATTTAATAAAAACAGCCTTGAACATTGCAGTAGCATTTTTTGCGTCTCGGAGAATTTTACAGTTTATTATTTGGAATTTCATTCTGAAATTTGACTATTAGTTTTGATGTTCATTTTTAAGCCTAGCTGAAACTCGCATTAAATGGTATTTGTCTACAGTTTTTAATAACTACAATATTGAACGTTTTACATTAGAAAATCTAAATTCAATCCTACATTTCATGTCATCAAAGATGATTGTGCTTTTCTCTACTAATGTAAAATGCTGTATCACATTCCTTAATTGCTTTCTATAAGCAAACTAAAAAAAACAATGAATGTTTGATATCTGTCACAGTAATTTCCCAGTTTCATAGGTATTAAAATTCTTCAAGATAAAGGAATTCACTACGGATACCGTACAACGTCAGAGCGTTACCATGTTGCTCAACCGATATTCGTACACGCATCAATTCGCACACACACACCTCCTCAGCTGTAGATAAGCCTTTGGGACTTCTGCCTTTTGTCCCCACTTTGCTTCTTTCAGTTTTCTTGCGTCCTTTGTTATCGATTATTTGTCTTTCTATTCTCTTCCTTCCTAACATGCTGCTCCTATGTACCTGAAAATTGAAACTGTTGTTGCTAATGCTGCTGTATTTATGTCCTAAAACATCCTGAGTTGGAATATGCTTAATGTTTATATTCCCAGTTTTCTAGTCATTACTAAATGGTGCCTTCCCTCCGCTCTCAGGGGGTTGCCTCCATTTAGACTAGGGAGTAATAAACCTTCTCATATAATGATAGTACGAATAACCATGCTAAAATTTGCTACTTTCCAGCTCGGTATCTGCTGTTCGAGCCCGGCCCTTACCATCGGCCTTACACCAAAGTCCGCCTGGTCAGCCCATCGCTGGTTGTGCCCGAAAATACAACCACTTTTTGCTTCATGTTTTATTATACGGTGAGAGATCCCTGTGTTAATGTATCCGAAATATAGATGGTATACATGGTGTTCACATACAGGGAACATGGCTATCGTAACTTTAAACTTCACTCATGGATGAACGTGGTCGGCCATCCAGAATGGTATTTCTAACGAAATTTTGTTTATGAATTATTTCATTAACAAGCGCATTTTTGAAAGAAGGGAGCATTTCCTAGCTTGCACCAATCCTATGAATGAGATAATTACCTGGGTTCTACTGTTTTTTTCACTATAATGGTCGCTAATAGAGATAAAATTATTGATCTATGCCAATTAGTGCTCCCTGGAGGGAGACATCTTGAGTTGGTGGTTAGGTTGGGAGTTACTTCTGGACCATATTCGATGTGAAAAGTCGTTTTCCATGCTCTTAAATACCAGTGTGTAGACAGTAACTCATACTAGGGGGAGTTTGAACAAGAGAATCAGAAAGACGATTTTATAAATCTCAATAAATTTTCATCTCATTTTTCCAACAGAAGGGAACTTTCTAATAGTGTCTCTATTTCTAATAGCGATAAGTATTGACTGCTTCGTTCTGGCCTCGAACTCAGTCACACTTCCGTAGATGTCCACAACTTCGAGCGCAGGTACCGAAGTTGACACAAACGAAACACGAGCCGCTTATTGTACTGTCTATTAAGAAACAATAATAAACATGATACGGGCTATAAACCGATACCTTCAGTACATTCGTACGAATTTCGCTTAAGCTAAGTGAGCCCGTGCCGCAGAGCTACGGATACGAGGCGGGCGAGGTGGAGGTGCGGCTGGTGCACGAAGAGAACCTCACGTCACAGGACGCCTGGAAACACGAGCTGAGGAGCCTGGTAGACTGGACGCGCGCCACGGTTAATTTTAAGGTAAATGAAGCATGTTAACTGCGGTGGGCTAAAGTGAAGTTCAAACTGTTCAATATTCAAATCAAATGAGAGTTAATTTTAGAGATCAATTTTGAAAAATAACGAACGTTAAATAGATGGTGCCTGCATTTAGTTGTCATTAAGTATTTACAAAAATTGAGTTAGTGATTGCAGGTCGGTCAGCAGCATTATGAAAATTCCCTCAGCGACCACCGGTAGGTCCCTTCGCAGAAAGCGCATCATGGGAAAAAAATCTACTTGTGGCATCATCAGATCATGCTTTCGAAAGAGTTCTTCGAGTGTCGGGTTCCAACTGGGTCCTAGCTTCAGATTTATTGTCGTGATTTGTTTTAAACTTCTACAGAAAAGAGTTTTATAGCTTGGTAATTTTGGGTCGTTGTGACAAATAAAATTGATAGCACGGGCATTTCATGCAGAAATGTGTACATTCCCAATCGGTTTCATTTTTTAATGTGATAAGTTTCATTTGAAAAATACATGTTTACCTTCCAAGTGGCTTTGAAATTTTGTTCAAAGTGCGTGTTTCCCTATAATTGAAAATACTGATATAATGCTTTAAATGAATCTTCTTTCTTTAAATTGCGTAAGTGTGCGATCTAGTTGAAAGGAGTACTCTGAAAACAGTTCATATTTATAAATGATACTTATCAAGAAAAGACTGAAACATGCTTTATTTTAGCGAAAGATTATTTCTGTATTTTTCATTGAAGGCTATTTATAGTTCAAATTCTTTCCATGCAATATTATGAAGCTCAATTTTTATTCCAACAGAAATAATGGTCAACTTCTGATAATAAAACTGTTTTTTTGAGAGCTGTTCAATTTTGAAGGGGATATGTTAGAAGTTATTTAACTCATTTGTTTAGTTATTTTCTAGCTTGAACTTGGGGCATTTTTAGCGTCAGGTATCACACTAGACTGAAAATTAGAACGGATCGGAAATGATGAATAGAAATTCTGTGTTTTAAGTGATGGGTACGATTTACAGACAAGGACCTCATTTTTCGTGAAAATTTCCTAAAGTGTACACAAGCTCTGGTGTTTTGTACCGAATACATAAGATAAGGGTCGATGACATGACTGAGGGAAATGCCCATGATTGCTACTATTGCCCAGGTTGAGCACCATCACTACGTTGTGGAGCTGGAAGGCATCATTGGCAAAGGCCAAGAAGGATCTTTTGCGATCGACAACTTAGAAGTGCGGTATGAGGATTGCCCTTCTGGTAAGGAGTCTTTTTTGTAGGCTTGGTCACTTGCACTTCCAATCGTCATACCGATATGTTCGAAAAGTAAACAGACCAAGTAATTATGAAGTGATACAGCTAAATAATGCTAACAATCATGATTGTTGCGTTTTTTATGCAGAGCTTTTCAATCCTTGAATAGCTCGTGTTGATGTTCTTCGGTCGGTCGGTGGTCTCTCCTCGTCGTTGAATCATTGAATGAGGGAATACTAATCTTTCATGCATTTTTGTTACATTATTGAATCATGCTGATCTCCAAAATCCTTTGAAAAGTAGCTGCCAACGTTGAATATATCGGTGAATAATATTTATTCCTTCCAATTACGTACTTTAATAAAGCGAATGAAGTTAATATTGACCATTGAAATCGATAAGCAAAATTATGCAATCGTCCCTGCAGATAGTCGCTAATGGCATAAAACATTCATCTCATCTTATTCCCCTCAGGAAGATACAACTATTCTATCCATGGGAATTAGCACTCCCAGAGGGACAAATGAGAGGTTCCGACCAGAGAGTTAAGCAGGCCTTCTTTTTGTTAAAATAGAAGGTTTTTTATTTTGTTGAGGTCTCTCTTTCATCGGTTCAATGAAGTCCAGTTTTTATCATCTTTGAGCCTCTTCTTCAACTTTAATCGCGTTTCCCAACCTTCTTTCTCAACTTACTTTTTCTATGCGCAGAGGATCCCGTACCAGATACCTTGTGCACAGATTCCCCGTTCCTTTAACTCCCTACTAAATGGTGTCTTCATCCTTCCTCTATCTAAGAACCTTTCTTAGTTGTGTTGAGGGAGGCTGAAACTAGCTTATAACTAATCTCATCTTATTTCAGTGCAAACGAAAATCAATATAACCGGAGTGCAACTAAAATATCAATTTTAGAAAACTTTTTATAGCAACACAATTCTCAGTAAATGCTTTGCAATGGTTCTAAATTCACGCTACGAACAGAGTGAAATACCATTTTTAAAAATCGTTTGAAATTCAATAAAGTGAGAAAACTTAGTTTATATTGGTGTGGAAAAACAAAGCTTGGCAAATAAATAGCAGACCAATCCCTCGCAGGAGCTAAGAAATTGGCCTGAAACTGACCCAGGATGTTGAGGCGCTATACTGAGCTCGTATCACAAGGAATTTGAAAAGCTTGGCAGAACTGGAACATGATGCGTAGCACCTGGACATAGACGACACATGTTAGTACAGGGGTTCAAGAGATTGTTTTATTTTGAGAGGGATGCTTCATGAATAAACGAAGTATGAGCGTATAGGTGAAATAGTAGAAAGCTGGTGGCTAGCTATGTCATCTTCAATTTGTGATGACACAGTGATTTACCGCTAGCGCAAGAATTTGCTCGAGCCGGCCACAATGTTTCTTTTAGTTGTCCGTAGCACGAAAGTGTTCCTGTAGTAGACTTGTTGTGAAAAGGCTCATGATTTCTGTAAAGTTTTCACTTTTCTACGTTCAATTTCATGGTGATCTTGCGTAAAAGTGATGTGTACTTAAGGAATGTCGTCCAGTCACCCGAAAAAAAGCTGTTTGTTCTTGAATGTTCCTTAGCTAGTGATCACAAACATGACGTGAATTTTTCCTGAAATTAATGACATCGCCAATTGTACGAATTTCTTTTTGACGTTAAAGAATTAAAAAGGGAGAACCAGACGCTATTTTCAATAAACGCATCAGGTCTTATCTTAAAAATATTGTCAAATTCTCTCAGACATGCTGTTAGATTCTACCACTTAAACAATCATTCAGTCACCTGTAAAATTTCTTTCACCTAAACAACTAATAGTCACCATAGCTAAGGGGTTGAGAACGCGCGCGTTCCACTGGAAAGTAGCTGGCTCGATCTCCGGCAATGCCAGGGTACCGGCTCGACTACGAATAACCGATATCGCATCTTGGCGTTAGGTTTAAGGCAGTTTGAAAACCACTAAGCCAGATGAAATTCATCTGGCTTGATTGGCATAAAACATCCTTCAACAGTACAATCAGATTTGAAATATTTGTAAAAAATATTCTTCTTTTCTTTCTACAATTTCTAGTTCTTCAAAATGTAAGTTTGAGCATCACTTAACAATTCCCTTGAATATGGTAAAATGATCTACAAATTTAAAAACATTTTCAGCAACAGTCATGACTGAATATTTTACTTTGTGATAACATTTTTCTTTTTCACAGAGTATTTTTTCGAAGAGAAAGTCCCGACTCACACATGGAACGGGGAAGTCATGTTGTCGACGGTGCCTGAGAAAGAAACGTGGTCAGCACATGACAGTGACAGGAGCGATGACCTCATCCATCTATGCACCTTTGAGAGTTCCAACTCCAACTGCTCCATTGAGTTCTTCTCTAGCGTGAACAACTACACGTGGCACCAGGTGAAAGCAAGTCAGGTCCTGTCTCCATTCCGACCTCAAGTGGACGGCGACTTCAGTGGTACGAACAAGAAGCCTGTTGTTGACTTATGCGTGAGCTGAAGCATGGTTATTTTCTATTTAATGTGTACATGGATTTTAAGCATCAAATTACAAAAATACAAAGAGCGTTTGGAATATTTTCTAATTGTTAAAATTTTACGTCAATGAAAACGTAATTTGAGGTATTTGGGTTGTACGAGTGTTTTTTCTGTTTGTCAGTCGAGCAACACTACATCACCTCACCTGATTACTACGGAGACTTGCCCAACATCGTCGCTGGATTCAGAACACCGACATTGAAGGGTGGCGTGGACTACTGTATGAGCTTCCTCATTCATTACACAGGGCTCAAACCTCCTCTCTTTTACTTCCAAATGCGGGTGCGTTATTTTCTTACGTTGTTACGCGGCTGGTTGCAGATTTTGTTTTACGAGTTGTATACTAGAATGGTCTAAAAGATCATTGATGGAGCACTGAATGTGTTGATGGACGTGATGCTAATTAAAAATGTACTTTGCACGATACCCATTTCAACCAAATTGCCGTCGAACGCTATGGCTAGATCACGTTTGGAGTTATTTTCTGAAGTTGTATTGGCTATTCGTAACCCATTCTAACGGACAACTTCCTTTTCAATGTTAGGTAACAGAGAGTGACATATTGTGGTAACATTCTGAATGGAATTCAAAGTGACAATCATTCAGTCTTTGAATCATTCAAACTGCCTAATTCAGCTTAGAAGCATCAATGCTGGAGCTATTTTAGATCAAAGTAGAGAATCTCAGATTTTAAGACCTAATTTAACGCGAGCTTCTAATTACCTCTACTTTTCATTTGTGATGCATGTTTATTCTAGGGAGGTGAGAGCGGTGAGGACTTAGTACAAATATATCGCCGAGTTGCTCCGCAAGCCGACGAGTGGATCTCCGAGTCGCGAACGCTGAAGGGAATGAACTTCGAAGACATGTTTAATTTGGACGCTATTGCCATCATCACAAATACAACCGACGGCGACGCATCCATCGATAATTTTCGCGTGGGTATCCACACTCTTTTCAAACAATGCTAGACGTTATTGCGTAGTTACTTCATCTCCTCAAAGCTTTTGTGAGTCCTCTCTAACGAGTTTTCAGCGTCTGAGACGACATAACCTCTGATTAATTCACCATTTACCCCAGATCACTGCTACATGATGAAATTGTATCAGAAATATATTGGGTAAAGGAACTCATTTTTCACCGCAGAGATCTTAGTGTAGATCTTTGCGTCAACTCAACTCTGTTCACATGGAAAACATCTTCATTTAATTATGAATGACAGGTTGGAACGAACCCAAAATTTACAACGTTCACGTAAAGATGTCGAATCGGCGAACGAGTCACTTCTGTGGTCCAAAATTATAACATCTAGAAAATTGCGCCATGAAATTACTGGAAATAACTATTTGATGGTCTGAAACTCAAATACGCTGAGTGAAAGAGTTCTTATTCGTCCTGTTACTACACAAGAGTAAAATGAATACCCTCGTATTGAATGGAAATTAAGAATGACTGTATAAATAATTTTCAAATCATCTGAACTTATTCTCTATGTTCCTGAAAAACAAAAACGACAAAAAATAAATTAATGAAAATATTTTCAATTCCCAACCTTTCATCTTCCTTTCTCTTTATGTTTTGATATTTATTAATCTTTTATCTTTATATTTCTATCTTTCGATCTGTATTGGTAGGCTTTTCGACTCACTGTATAATTGATATAACGTGAAAAGCAATGCAGATTTAGTAGCAAGCCACAGAGTGAAATTTAAATGCTGAAGAATACTTATTGGGAATATTTGAAAAATATTTGTCTCAAACATGCTGTCTTCAGAAGGACTACCGAAAGATTTAGCCTAGCGCTCACCTCACTTCCCTCCGCTAGTTGAGTGAGAGAAGATTTCTGCCACATAATTCGATTACCCTAACCTTTACATTTCTACATTCATGCTAGATCTACGAGCAGAAATAAGACCTACCAAAGTCCAAAAATGGGTAACCATAGAGTATTTTTCGTCTCACCTGCTGCAGATCGACGAGGGGCCTTGCCAGGAGCCAACGGATGCTTGCCACTTCTATGAAGGTTTCTGCAGCCTCGTGCAAGCTGACGACGATGACATCGATTGGCAGTGGCATGACGGCCACGGGATGGGCGATGTATTTATTGCTGTTCAGTCCGTCCGCCACGACTACTTCATCTACTTGGACACCAAAGCATCCCCTGTGAGTGAATTGGTTTTTCAAATACCAGTTGCAAGGATTTCATCTCGTACTGTAGCATGGGGGTGTAGAAAAAGTTGCAGCGCAAATGTAAAAAACAATAGTTCTAAAACCGGCTTGGCGGTGCCAAGTATTTTTTTGCGTTTTCAAGAGCTGGAAATATCTGAAGGATCTCTCAGTAGTTGAATCCGTTCGAAGTTATAAAGGGTTAACCCATCTAAAAAAATGAACAAAATTTGAGAACATTAGAAAAAAATTACTTAATTAGCTTTAAAATACGTAATGCAATTCACTGAGATTAAAGTTTTCCAGAATAATTTCCATGCTCTGAATTAGGGAAAAAGTTGTGTATGAAATATTTGATTTTGGTTTTTCATCCAAATACGTTTAAAACTGGAGGTTTTTCTTTCATCTGAGCGTTCTGTCTTTTGTTCAATCGCCACCGTAACAAATTGTGAGTCCCATTGGAATTCACCATGTTTGTGATAGAATTTTTTCCCAATGCAGATTTTACTCTAATCTTAAATTCAACTAAAGAATTTGCAATATTTCTCACTAGTCAGTGTTAACGTTCTCATTCTTGCGTCGCGACGTTGAATGCCATTGCTGCGTCTTCAATACGCCTAACATTCAACATCTGGAAGTAATTGCTGTTCCACGCTTCGGAACATTCGTGTTATCCATGGGAATAGAGTCACTTGGTTCTTTCCTGGTTGAAGCTGTGGCCAAAGTAAAATATCTGTGGAAATTATGATGAAACATTTCCAGTGAGGCATCGTAAGCTGATATTCTTAAATTAAAATAAGCATTTGATGTCTTCAGTTTTGTATAATGGTCAATCTCTCACATTTTCGCAGCGTGCAAATAGCCTCTTCGTACATGTGTTTTGTGGAAATAATTAACGAATATATTTGGAGAACACATTTTTTGAATACTTTCAGTGAATGGATAAGTAAATGTGATAACTTAGTGAAAACAAATAAATGAATACATGTAGATCATACGTTTAGGGAATATTTTGATAATACTTTTCACTTTACCTCTTAAAGCTAGAATAGTAGCAAGGTTTCTAGAAATACACTTTTTAAAAACTTCTTCACAAAATGTGAATTTTTCTGCCTTTCAAGAAAATGTCATGTTACATATCATGTGAGTAGGAGTAGGTTTTTGATTTTTTTAATATATAAACTATTGTCTTTCTGAAATTTCAACTTAAATTTGTATAGTGATTTCGAGGCTTTCTTGCATTGCACGCACATTTTCCAATAGGGTACGTTGATGATGAACAAAGTCTTTTTATTGAGTTCACAGACTACAAATTTTAGTGACCAAGTTGAGTCTAGCAGTGTTACACATTTGGAGTGATGCGTTCGACACGCCACTCCTCAGGGAGCATAGGATAGGCAAGAGGCTTAGGTTCGAAAGGTTCGTCTATCCTGTACCATAGGGACAGGCTCCCCCAGGGGATATACTGTTAGGTTACCTCAGCTATAGATACGCCTTTGGCACTTTAGCATTTTGAACTCCCTTTGCTTCCTTCAGTTTTCATATTTTCTTTGCAGTCTCTCAATCCTTTTTTTTTCTAATTTACTGTTTCTATGGGCATATAATCATGTGTTGAACACCTTTTGTTCACTTATTACAGGTTTCTACTGTTTATAATAAATAGTCTTTGAATTCGATTTCTTGAGATTGCCTTCGAGGTGGTTAGGGAGTCTTAAATTTCCTAATACAATTTAAAGAATACCAATCAACAACCTAATGACAGTAATTTTTAAAAAATCAAGGGTTCGAGAGCGCGCCTCTACACGCCGTACATGAACATCACGCAGCCTCAGTGCCTGTCTGTGTCCGTGCTGCTGCACGGCACAGCTGGGGTGCCGGGCAGCATCTCTGTGTGGCAGGAGGAAGAGGCAACCTCGCGCCGTCGCCTCCTTAGGCTCGTCGACTCCGACCAGGGCGTCGAATGGAAAATTCATCATGTGAGATTTCGGCTAGCGCGCTATTGAGCTGTAATTGTCATATCTATATCTGAAACTAGTTTTTTGAGGAATCATGCTACCTCGCAGATCGTGACTTGATCAACAATTTCGATGATTTTGCAAAGCATCCAAAGCAAAAAATGGACCAGAGTTATGTTTTCTGTCCCTAGTATATATCTATACACTCTTGACCGTAAGTTTAGATCCAACTGAAAACTGAAAAAGTACTATTTCGGATCGATATATTTTACGTTTTTTATCATAAGCTTGCTTTTGATGAAAACAAACAATTTAACAAACAATTTTCTTATAATCCCATTATTAGGAATATAATATTTTAAGTAATTGCCAGCTGAGCAAAAATTTGAGACCAGGTCGCCCAAAAGTTTATATCTAGGAAATTTCATGAGTTCTTTGTCTTAAGCCAGCGAACTTTCCTTTAAACGTGGTCAGATCATTGAGCTACATGAGTAAGATTCGTCACAGCGTGCAATAATTATAGCTGAGGTTAAACGCAGTAAAGCAGAAGCTGGCGACTTCCTGAAGTAGCGTGGCTGTTACGGAACAGTAAAATATAAAAGTAAACCAAAATAAATTCCTATTATTGAGTAAAAGAATATGGAGAGTTGCCTGTCAAGCAAAGGGATGATTTTCTATACAGATTGAGGCACTCACTGATACAGATTGCAGTTCAATTGTCTAGCTATTTGACAACACCTGAAGAGATAAGATTTGAAGGAAAAAATGCGTCCACTGTGGCCTCGTCTGCATCCACGTCACAAGTAAACGTTTAGAGTTTACCATGGAGCACCAAACGTACGACGATAAGAAGTGGAAGAGATTTTTGTTCTCTGATAAAAAAGATTGATCAAAACGATCAAAACGTTTCCTCACGCCTCACAATAGCAAAGGGCCCATCTTGGAGGAGGTGCCTTTTCCTCCACAAACGCAATGTAACTTCATGTTGTGCTGGGACGTTAATCGGCGCCTGATTATGTTGACATGCAAAGAAAGGATTCACTACAACGAAGAACCTTTGTTTGTGTTTTGATGGACGTTTATTTTTCATAGGATAGACAAAGGTTCGCAATGCCTGACGGTTCGGGACTTTCTCTCCCCATAATGCTCTTCAATTTAGAATCCGAAAGAGAACGCTTTGGGATGGATGTTAAAAAAATTTAATGTCTCCTGAAATGGAAAATTTGAAACAATAAATGAACTTCTTAAAGCCATCTTCAGTGCTTGGAGTAATCCCTCCTTATCCACACTAAAAAGCTTCCATTCAAGCAGGGCGCAAAGAATTTAAAAGATTTTTTAGAGAAAATGGAGGTATTTATCATAACTAAGTCATTTTATTACTTTCAATTTCGCTGCAGAGCTTTTCTACTTTTTATTTAACTAGTCTTAGAGTTTTCATCAGTTAGCAAGGGACTCAGAGACTCAAAGCCCAATTTTTTAATTGAACTGATCAAACTGTAATTGTTTGTCTTCTTCGTCCTTTATCTTCGTCAATGAGTAAACTTTAGTTTAGAAGCTATTAAACCTAATCCATGTGAAAAATTATTTCTTAGTTTTTCAACTGCTTCCAAACTTATGATCGTGAGTGTAAATACCTCACATTCACGCTCTGTTGAGGAAAGACATGTGAATTATTTCGTGAAGGCAGTGGGCTGAAAAGGCTCAACTGCTGTCAACATGATGTCGCTAGTGAATTTATCCACTGTGACATGGTGCACTATATGGTGCACTAGTTGAGATGGTGCACTAGTTAAAAAATTATTGTTTAGAGATTGTTTAAAGGTTTTAACGCTGACTGTTCAATTGTTTTTAAATGACGATCTAGGAATGGTAAAATTAATTGTTACTAATATCAGAGACATTCGTTCGATAACCTGTTCATGAATAAATTTAATGAAAAAGAAACAGATGTTAATTTGCACTCGGATGAAATGCTCGCATGAATTCGTAAATTAGAGTGTCACCTTTTCTTTCTCATTTCGGGTTATGTACGAATTTGAATCAAAGTATTCTTGCGTAACTCCTACATCGAATTGAGTTAAGATAATTGCTGTTGTATTTCTTACAATTTATTACGAAAAACTAAAGGTTAAATGGTGATGCCAGTAAAATATTTTGGCTCAAAATGTTGAAACAAAGCATGAACAGATGTCTCTGTACGTTAAATTTTTGGAATCTCTTTCTGATCTATGAAACAGTGGAAAATATCCGTAAGAAATGAAATTTTTCAAAAACGTTTCTTTGTGCTTAGTCTAAACATTCAAGTAAATTTAAATTCTAGAAAGCTATTGGTTTCAATGCTGTTGACGTTAATAGTTCGGATGAAGAAACTGTATTTCAAATTGTCACATAGTTTTATTTTCTATCATCTGTACACCATTGAACCTAATCATTTATATATGTTATAAGAGAATTGAAGAAGTTTTATAACATTCCATTGAAGTTTTTCTGCATTTCGGTTGGGCAAAATTCAAATTCATTACACTGCGTTGCAATTTTATACAGAAACTATTAATTTACAGATCCTCCAGTCTGCGAATAATTTAATCTCAAGTTTTGTTCTATAATTTGAGAAGCGATTTTCGAAGTTCGGGTCATCATTGCTCAGAATATTTTATCTAATGTGCCTCTACGTCCCTGCATTGCGGGCGGTACAGATTGCAGTCTTGGAATCTGCGTCAGCGATTCGCCTGGTGTTCGAGGGCGTCCTTAGCGAGCTCTACCAGCCTCTCGCAGCCATGGGGCTCGACGAGATCAGGCTCACAGAAGGTGCGGGTGCCTAGTTACTCGAACTACGCCAAACGCCCAATTTATATACAGCCAGAAATTAGTTAATTGACAGCATTAAAACATGAATTCACCTTCAAAATTATTCTGAATTGATTTTTGGTGGGAGCGAGTTAAAATTATGAAAGATGTCCCTTAAGTACATGGCCTGTCGTGCATGAAAACATGAAGACATGTTAGTGCATGTTGAGATCGTTCAGTTACTTAACCTAATTTGCAGAGCCTAGAATGCAAAATGCGTAATGTTTCATTGAGGTTAAACGTCAATAAAGTGTGTGCTTGATTCATCTTACTTGATTTTTCACGATGTTCAATAGAAAAACAAATTAGCAACGCTCTTCCATGTTGTCTTAAAACTGAAAATGCTATCGCTCATAAAAATACTTTTTCACAAGCTCAAATTGATATTTGACGTACGGAATATAATCTTCTTACAAGCTGGTTATATCAGTTTCTAAATTTTTATGGTGTTTACGAGTCTGCGAAGCATTTATTTAAAAATGTGCTGTGGAACATGTGATTTATTTGACCCATTTTTGCACACATTTCAGGTAATCTGTTATGTATGTGACAATGTTGTACAAGTTTTCAAACCATTTTTAAGACCCACTGAAGCTCTACATCCAAATAACTGACTAGGCTGAGATAACTCAACGCGGCGTCAAAGTCAAAGCGTCTACTGAAATACACTTGAAATTCGTTTCAATGTCACTTTGTTACTGCTGGGACTCCACCTTGATATATTGAACATTGGCCCTTATTTCAACGACATATTCAAGGCCGAAACACACTACCATCTTGGCAAAGAAACTCATTGAAATACAATTATCTGTTAGATTGTTTTCCTCAACATTCCATTTAAATCCATTGCAAATGGCATTCAAAATTTTGGGCGGACAGCTCTGATCAAGGAAAGAATTTTAAACAACACCGGACCATATAATGTACAAATGAATAAGTGCAAAAGTACCCCGTTGTGTGTTTCTTATCAATACGAATAAATCACTGCCAGGCCCGTGCTGGAGTGAATTGTCTTGCACGTGGGAGGAGCCCGGATGCGGGTGGACGGGAGACGTTCTCGAGCCCGGCTACCTGTGGCAGCGGGCCGCACGCTCGCAGGTGTCCCTGTGGACGAGGCCTGTCGTCGACCACACCCTTCGAAATCAAGACGTATGTTTAATGTTTTTGTATGCCAAAATTCATGCAACGACTACCTCGATTCCATAAGTTCTTCAAGTTCTTGAAGGTGAAATGAGTGTCCTCTCGAATAAGAGACTTATAAACAAGTGGGAAAATGACTTTTTTCTCCCTATTGCAGTTTGCAGAAGCCGTTTTTTAGTTGTTCTTTAATACCCGCTGTGCATGAAAAATTAGCTATTTTTTCTCCTACGAAATACAAGATTCCCTCTATAGTCATTTCAAAGAAGAGAAAAATTTATCAAGACTAAATTCATCAAATTTTTGTCCAAAAGCCGTTCCACATTTCATTCTTTTTGTTTATCTTCTTTGTAACCCTATGCGTCAATGGCTTGTTAGAGAAGTCAATATTAGGCATCCTGCTGGCTCATTCCTACAACTTCGGGAGTTTTTGAAGTATTCTACACATCATCGATACCTTAGAATGTCATTAAACTTATCCAAATCTGAGCATATTCAACACGGAATGAAAATTTTAGCTTGATTAGAATGACATCCTTGGGTTTGACCATAACCTCAATAATTTATTTTATAGTCAATGGAATAACACTAAATCTGTCCAACCGAACCGATCCTAACGTAACCGAACCCTAGCTCGACGGGTGCTACTGCAGAGTGAGGTCTCCCGCCATACGAGTATATCGCCTAGTCAGGTGCAGTTTGAGATCTATAAATTGTTTATCGCTAATTTAAATGTACGAAAATAAGTAATATCCATTAGTAACCTAACCAAACCTAACCTCACCTAATTCTATAGTACTAGCTAGAAGTAGATCTCATGCTATAGTGTGGTAGGCCTCACGCTACAGCAGCACAGCTCAACCTTCCCCAACTGGCCCTACTTCAACTATCAAAATACGTTAAATATAAATCTACCAGAAGGCCAGGAGAGCCAATTACATGCAATTTTTCAACACATCGCTTTAGGTTGCTTTCTCCCCAACGCGATTAAGCATAAGTTGGCCATCTAAACCGGAAAATTTGGCATTGCTGAGTTTGGGCTGGGCAGAGTAAAATCTTAAAATCTTTCAAAACACAAATACACGGCAGCGTGCCGGTTTACAATTTCAAAGCTGTGTTCATTTTCTTTGTGAGTTCTGCAGGAGAGAAGACAAATAAAATACTCCAAAATTTAAATTACTCTGTGTAGAACCTCAAGGAAACGAAGCAAAGCCGCTTTCGAACCAAAGAGAACTCCGCGTTACAGCGTGAAATTAGTACGTTGAACCTCGGTGCAAGAACCGATGTCCTACCCTTGCTGCTCAAAAATCTAATCCGCACAAACCGATGCTTCAATGTTTTTAACCACTAGCGCAAAACTTAATCGACTCGCTAATTGTCTATCCACTTCGCGACGTATCACTACTACGTAACTAATTTAGTCCTGCTTACTCAATCTTTTCAATTGATGATCTCCTGATGTTCATGACATATTTCTCGCAGCCTTTAATGGTGCATGGTCGGATCTCAATTTTTAAGTCAAATTTTGCCCTACGTTTTGGCGACAGTGTGCGAAACGTTTACTTCGTCACGACACTTTCCCTTCAATACACTCTTGAGGACTAACACAGCGTTGCCTGTGAGCTCGGGAGATCTCGTATGTAAAGTTCGTGCTCGGTAGGTAACTTTACCAATTTATAATATCAGTAACTCAATTTCAAAGAGAAAGCACCAATTGACTATGACAGAAAATTAACCCAAGTTTGTCTTGAAACGTGAAATCAGTTGATGGCTATCGCTTATCCTATTTTTGTCGAGATTTTACTCTCCAATTTGAGATGACAAAATCTTGCTCTCTCGTACGAATGAAGCTGATCGCACTTTTTTAAATCCCCTTTGTTGACAGGTAAGTCTGGACCTAAACTGCCGTCGATTCTTCGACGATGGTCGTTCATTGAGAAAACTGATTGCAAAATTTATATCAAGAAAAATTTGCTCTTCTCAATGCTATGTAGCAAAATATTTTTTTATCGAAGATAAAGACTTTGCCAGCAGTTAATAGGATAAAGTCTAATGAATTCATTAGGTTTCAGATTTGAGGATTCAGGAGTCAATTCTTATCTCTTATTGTATGCTTCTTTTGTTGATCCTGCTTTCAGTGTTTTTTGAATTAAATTCATTGAAAGTACCCAAATTAGGTGTGTTCTTTAGTCAATTCATTTATACTAACTTTCTACGCTAGGGAAGCTTCGTTTTCGCAGCTGCCCGGCAAACCTTCAAAAACGACGAAGTCAACCATGATCTTCTGTACTCGCCACTGATGCCTGCACTAGGGGAGACTGTTCTTTGCGTATCCTTCTGGTATCACATGTGAGTGCCATTTCACGTTTCGTTCTCTGATTAAATGAGTAAAAAGTTTCGAAAACCTTCCTTAGCTTCCGTGTTATCACTCTGAACACTTTCTGTCAAAGTTAATGTAGTTCTCCGAAATCTACAATCAATTTTCTTTCTTACCTTGTCCTTGAGAAAACTAATGTTTGTACATTTTGTTTTCACGCTAGTATATAAAATCGTCATTCGAACGTCGTGTTTCGTATAATGTGCTTAGGAGTGAAATTTCAAATATGAATACATGGTTCCTTGATAACAACTTGCTGCCTCAAGAGGTGCGTAGGAGAGCATTGTTTTTCAACGCTGGTTACTTCGTAAATCCGAAGCGAGCTCCGTAGTCCGTACGTAAAAGCAATGAGTGAAAAATCGTTTTCTATCTTAAATTCTTCCCTAACTACTAAGGGCATCAGATCTCCAATAATTTCTTGAGAGCTCAAGGAAGAAAGTTTATTACACTGATGAAGTCAGAATTCGAATGGCTGAAGTTCAAATCCCGGAATTCACTCTCGTAAGGTAAGCAAGTAAGCTAGCGTGGTTTGCCCGTCCTGGCCGGATTATTTCAGAAAATTAGGTATTTATGTTGTTTACTCGGTATCTAAAAAATCAACCATCCTTTTTTACAGAAATCTTTTGCGAATTGGTATTCGTTTTTTTGCTTTTTTCACTTTTAAAAAGGCTGGTTTATTATGAAATCGATTTCCAACCTGAGTGCTTCAAGAAGACAGGAACAAATGCCTCAGTTTCATTGCTTTCTTTTTCTTACTTCATCTTACTCTCTCTTTGAAGATCTTGCGTTGTCTCTTCCTCATTGCCATATAAAGTTGTGTTATCAATGATAGGAACTTTTGATCCTCTGTGGTACCATTTTAACTGAATCTGTACTGTTGCGAAGAAACAATTATTGTCACAATTTAACAAAAACGTCATTTCACGGATGATTTTACTCCTATACTCCATGCAAAAATTGAACTCTATGCCTAAATTATTAGTATTTTCCGCCTGAGGGAGCAAGTAGTACTCATTTGCTGAGCTTGTGTTAATATATGAAAAAACGGAAAGAGATCCCTCGTCCACCTTCCTGCTTTCACTCTTTTCAGATATATCTTAGCAAGAAAGGATGCACTAGCTGACCGATTACCATTTTTATTTCAGACAAGAGAGTTGTTAAGACGTTCGTGTGTGAGTCTCTTGACGCACTCATGGACTTTTATAATTCAAGTCTGATAAAACTAAAATCAAGTTCTTAACAGACTTCGAAAAGCCTGGATCATAGTTTAGTATTACAAGTCCGCGACATATTCCTCACTATTTCATTGTAATCATTAGACACTAATTGTTTCTAGTGAAAACGGATAGATTAGTTTTCTTCTTCAACCATGAATAGGTTGATATCCTCTTGCTTATGAAGCCCAGAAGGGCTATTTAAAGCTAAGGTAGAATCTCTCCTGGAAGCGCCAGTTCCTAGCATAAGATAGACGAACCTATCGAACCTACACCTCTTGCCTATAGTAGCGCTAATACCCGGAACTTCTAAAGAAACGCTAACCTCTTGCGCCACCATGACTCACACTTTCAAAATCATGGTCGTCAGGTATGGCTGTGACGAGTGTGTGCTCTACCTCCACCAAAAAGACCACAGCTCAGCTCAGATGAGTGAACTTCTCCAAATACGCGACGACGTGCGTTACGACACTGGATGGCATTCTGCAAAAGCGTCCTTGCTTCCTTCTTCATCCTTGTTTCAAGTAAATGAAACTACTACAGAGTAAAGCCATAGCAAACTCACGGATTTCACAGATAGCTGCTTCATGGTGGGGTTGATACTTGATCAATCGTCGTACAACAATTACGAGGTCACATCGTCTAATACCATCAGGGAAATATTCACGAGTACTCTTGCACTGTGCTAAATTATTTTCGTGTTATTGGTTTCAGTAGTGAAATACTAATCTTAAAGAAACATTTTTCAGGTATCATCTATCTGCAAGAATTCCCAAGTAACGTTGCGAGTTCGTGTATTCCGTGGCCAAATTTTCTCGTCGTGTGTTTCATTTTTCCACGGACATTTTGCGTGACAGGTATTCCATACAAGAACACAACGATATGCGGGCATCCGCATCATAAACTAAGTAATTTCAATGAGGTGAAAATTGAGTTACTATCTGAATAACGGCCGATAGCAAAAATCTTACAGCCGTTTTGGTATGAGCTTCAACGTGCGTTGCTCATTTTATTTGCATTAGCTGCATCAGTGTGTTTCATGAGCATTGTCTGTATCTGTTGCAATTTTGAAAGCAGTCCAAATCAAACTTGATTGGATAGGTTGCAAGAGAAGGCAAGAAGAGTATTTAAAAAATGCCTTACACGGAATGAATTGAAAAGTCGCCAACGGAAGGGTATTTCCAGTTTTCGTTGTAATGGTCAAACAAAAATCTTAGTAATCGAGTTCGGTAATGTCATTTCTCATCGCGTTTTGCTTTCGGAGCTCTCTCTCTCTCTAAGAATCCCTTTAAAATATTTATTCTTCGTTAATAGCCAATCAATGAATTCTCGTCGGTTTTCGTTCATTTTTGAGGAATCTTTGTCTTCTCTATAAATTTATGACTAACATTGCTTCAGCAGTAAGACCCAGTGATGCTCTAAGTCGCATCTAATTAATACAGGACCCATAAAAGGTACTTAGTATTTGTTTAGTACTGAGTTTTTCTGACTTGCATGAAATTTCATGATGTTTGAGGCAGTTTGAGATTGGGATTATTTTTCGAATTGACCTACTTAACAGAATGAAAATTAAAAACAATTCATTAAGTGCGATGGCTATTCGTTGGTTATCGTCAGTTTACTTTAATAAATAACTGTGAATAAAACAACGTTGAATAAAATTTTTTCTGCTTAATGCTGCTGTACAGATATTAAATAGTTAAGATTCAAAAAATGACTTGATTCAATAAAGGACTTACCGAATGTGCCCCTCAACATGGGTGCGCGTAAGTAAACATTCTCTGCTTCTGAAGTAAATCAAAGTTGAGGCTTCATTTTTGAATAAACATCATCACTCACATCGTTTAATTATTGATGATGACATTGAGTACTATCCAACACATTTGTCTCACCAATGCGGTTAAACATTTTTGCATTTCTCAATCGGGGATTTTTTACAGCTTTACAATAGATGAGTGGCATAGAATGACGTAGAATTCAATTTCAGCTCTCTAAAAAATGATCATGTAAGTTCTTTACCCTTCTTCAGAGCTTGGTGATATCCGCCTATCATTTCAGGTATTCCAAATGTAGTTTTTTCCAATTCAAACGAGATTGTACTTTTCAGAATCGGTCAAGTTACATTTACGACTCATAAAATACGCAAATTAGAACGCTTCGTTTGAACACTTCACTGTAATTCAAGCAAATATGATTCTCGAATTGTGGGTAGCTATACGATTTATTCACAACATGCCCAAGTTCGAAGTGCTAACATTCCCTCAAAATTTCACGAATTTAATCTCTCAGGTTTTGACAAAATCGACCAAAATTTCATGCTGTAAATAAGGCAATTTCACTCACTGAGCAGGTTAGAAAGATGTACACATAATCTTGGCAAAAATGGAACAAATGATCTCAGCTCTGCGGCTGTCTGTCCCTTGAAACAGTTTCCTCTTGCTAATTATTCTCTCTCTCGATCAGCTGGTGCTCCTTGTGGAGACTGGATTCAACTCCATGGGTGACGTGTCTGTGGATGACTTCCTGCTAAATTCTGGCAACTGCGACAGAACATCAAAGGAAGAAAATTACGATTTACCTCCCGGAGATTTGTCCTGCGACTTCAACAACGGAACATTTTGTGCCTGGACTCCAGTAGCGATCACGGTGAGCAATTTCTCGTAACGAGCGTTTAATGAACCACATAGAAAGTTGTATATGCTTGTTGAAAATCGTGAACAACCATGGCGAATTTCATAAAGTTCTGAGGAGTTTTGTACGAGTACCTCCAATATGAAAATAAGTTCTGTGGGTCATAAATTTATCGTTCTATCTCGAATCTATCAAAAATAAATTTTTTAATGATACCCTTGAAAATGAACTGCGTAAAAAACAGAACACTGGTATAATGACGAACGGTGCATAGTGCTCATGGACTCGCATTCTTCCTCAACTGCAACGATTGTTCATGAGAATTAAGCAGTTCTGAGCACAAGTGTTGGCCGTCCCATTCAAAGGTTTTATATCACTATGGTCAAAAATTTGAGGCACTTGCGAAGGTTAAACTTAAAAACTTTTCAATATCGGCGTACGTTAGTTTTATGATCCCGTTGTTCAATTTATTAGCAAAATTTGTCGATTTAGCCACCAATTATATGTTTTTATGTATTCAACGCTTCAGACGCTTTCAGAGTATTTTTTCCGGTTTCCAGCTAGGGGAATTTTGAGTTGAATCATATTTGATGTGAAATATACTTCTTAAAATATAAGTCAATGTGGAGATATGATTTTTTGTGCGAGATAGTACAATAGTACGTACTGTAGTTGTCCTAAGCCAAGGAAAGACCATTACATTTCAGAAACTGCATTCGTGTGAGGAGACGGTGCAACAATCTATATGTATTCTGGCTTTGCTATCACCTCATGGGCTAGAGCTCTAGCTAGCCCACTTTTAATTGAATTATGTCTTCTGCGTGTAGGAAGGCTTCTATTGGAAGGTCGGCAACTCTGAGACCACCACACATCCACTGCCTGCTGCTGACTTCAGTGACTCTGGAAACGGTCAGTTCATTTGAACTTTTGCTATTTGTGAAAATTGAATTTCACAATCCACTTTTTTGAACAGCTTTAACAGACTTCATTTATTGTCGAATCAGTGCACATTAGTTGTTTTTGGTGCTCACTCCTGAGTTGTCGTTCCTTCCTCGTTTTCATGTCGGTTGTGATTGTCATAACTGTGTTATGATCAGAAGAACTCAGAGACTAGGTTAAATTTTGTGGAATATTAATTCATTTTATAACTCCTTTCAATTCATTTTATAATGGCTGGTATCCAAAAGTCATGAGGCGGCGTATCGACAACATTAAATTATTTTTTTGTTTTATTGCTAGTTAAGGCAGTTTCGCCCAAAAAATAACGTACATCAAGGTTTCATGGGGGTTTTCACTGCTTCTCAAATTGATTGAAGAAATTAGAAACAGTGAATCATTTTTTCTTAAATCCCTTCTAATGTTTAAAAAAAAATATTTCACTAAAATTACATGCTCTGTAACCACTGAATTGTTCTTGCATAGCATATGACATTTTGAAATCCAAGACAATCGAGCTGTACCTACATAATCGAACAACTATCAAATGATGAACTTTGTGTTTCACTTTTACGCGGTCGCCCGTAAACAAATTACTGAATCAGAGCGTCTCCCTCGCACCTAGTGGAAGTATTGCCACAACACAGCGCAGCACAGTGTTTTAAGTTCCCTGCAGAATTACGTTCTTTTCTGAAAATAAATTCAGGAAGGTACTGGTATTTTTGATAAATTTTATCATTGTGCTCGGAAGTGATCGGCATTTCATAATCCTGCAAGCTTCTTAGATTAGATAGCACTAATAAAAACATCTTATTTATTTGTCAAAATAAAAAGCTCCATGAAAGAGCCTCTGGATCTTGCTTTTTAGGGAAATTTATTTTCTTTCTTACCTCGAAATTTCCTTTCCGGTAAATCCACTCAAGGGTAACTCATTGCCTTCAATTAATTATAAACGTGAAGATTCATGGGTTTAAGTATTTAAATGAAGAAATACTTATTATTCTCACTAATATGTTCGATCGCACTTGGTTTTCAATTTCTCATCAATAGTATTCCCTTACGTATGAAGTTAGCAATAGGTGTGGATACTTTTCTCTGCCATAGAACAAAAGGTCTGAGTTCTTTGGTAACCAGAACAATTCGCACCTTTCGTTAAAGTTGTTCAAATATTGCTACTTGAGTCATAATTGTTATGTATGTACGTATTTAATGATGGTAAACGAAATAATTCCACCCTATTACTTTCACAGAGAATCTACAATAAAATGCATCTATGTATTGACATAAATCTGCCCAATTATTCTTTTTTTCATACTTCTGTTAACCGATCTGAGTTGCACCTAGACGCCAGTTTGAATGCTTTTATTTGAGTTTTGCCGTTCTCGTTGGAACCATGGGTCCACTAAATAATACTGATTCCTTATTTCATAACTGTACGTGAAAGCTGTTAACCAAATTAAAATAAAAACATTTAACTTTTTACATGTATTTCACTTCATCCTGAAAACTTCTAATCCAATTCATTTTCACCCTCTGGAGGAGTTTTCAAAGTTGCATGAATATTTCTTTGGGGCATCTCTGGGCAATTATTTCAGTGCTCTAGAATCCTTTGGTCTCTATTGTAAAGCTGAAATAACTCTTAATAATCGAAATGACTTTCTAAGTTATCTATATTCGCCTATCAAAAAAACAACTTCTTCATCATGAGTCTTGGTGCAGCGACACGGTCCACAAGATGTGGTTGTAGTGGACATGCACCAACATATGTCAGACCACGAAAGTTTGACGATAATTTTTGTGTTCTGGATCCAGTTAACGTTCTCGTTAATAAAATATGCGGAGATACAACTTAATTTTACGGTGAAAAGAATCAGGCGCAGGATACCAAAATATTTTTCAATTAATAATTTTAGCGTTTGGTATTATTATGTTTTTTTTTATTAAACCACCAGAAATGCGCGCTATCATTACGCTATTGCAACGCGTGGTAATGATGGGCCAATGTTTGAGAAGATGCTCACGTGCATTTTACAGTTGCAAATTTCAAAAAAATTATTCAGGTTATATTCTTTATTTTTCTCATAGATGATGACAGTACGCCAACTTTTCAGGTCTGTATGCATATGCTGACGTGTACGAGAGCACGGAGTACTCGAGCAAGACTCAGCTCAATGCTACCTCATCACCCACCATCGCCTCCTGCCTCACATTCCACTACTTCGTTGAAGGCGATCATGAACTTTATGTTACCATCGATGTGAGTGATCCACTCTAACGCAAGCACGTATGTGCATCCAATGAGCTCACTGTGATGAGGTATAAAAGCTCTTCGATTTTTTGACTGTTAAAACGGTACGCGTAATTGAGCTTACATTTAGTCTAATTGCAAACATAGAATTTACATGTGAAGTCTTTTCTAAATGTTTATTCCGACATCATGCAAAGTGATGGGTCCACAGTCTTCAGACACCATGAGTGTACACATCTTTCATGTCTATGTGAAATGATAATTCACTCAAAGTCAAGAAGATACCCCATTATAATAGAAAATTGTTCATTCATGTTACCCTGATCCGAGCGTTTAAGCCTGACACCAGTGAGTGTGATCCAACACAACGTTCAATGAGAGCGTAACTTCTGCTCTTGCGTCATGTTAATTGAACTCTCGCGTTACACAGCAGCAAATCCTTGACCTTGGAAATACGCTTTAAATTCTAGGGCAAAATATACAAGAAGGACGTATGTATTATGGTATGTAAGAACAACGACAATGTTTTTATTCTATGTAAAAGAGTAATGAATCAACGCGATCACAAGGAATGCTACCGAAAATTATAGGTTTCTCTCTTATAAGATATCTCTCTTCTCTTCACTCTTTAGATTGATCGCAGGGCTATTCTTATTTCGCATCTACACAAAGAAGTGGCATCGTTACGTGACAGAGAAAATCACCTTCCGTGAGATAGCAGAATATGTCAGAAACTCTAATTTAAAGAAGACAAATCACGATATTGAGTGAATTCTCGTTAAGGTACTATTTGCTTATACGTTTCTGTCGTACACTTGCCAGGAGACTTACGTGTGGCGTACGAATTCCCCCGAGCCGCAATGGCGCTACGCGCAGGTCAACGTTGTCAGCGAAACCCCGTACGTGGTGGCGTTCGTGTCGGTCCACGGCAGGTCGGCGTTGGGCGCCGTAGCGCTGGATAATGTGGCGCTGAAGTCCGGGCAGTGCTCTGAAAAAAGTACGCGTTTAGAGGATCTTCAGTTTAAATATTCATATGCTTGTTCAATGAAATCGAGGATTACAAATAAATTACCATTTCCGAAGCCTATTCTCATCAATTTGCTCTACAATGACGTAATGTGATTTCAAATTTATTTTTTTTCTAAATCCAATTTAGCCAACTTTCGAAAACGAGTGAGCCTTATGATTTTCATTCGGTGACATTTGGTAGGTAAAAATTTTTAAAAAGGATTTCATACAACTTGTAAGAATTCAACGAATCTTATTTCTTCTCTTTTCAGAGGACTCCTGCGATTTTGAATCAGGAAATATATGCGGGTGGAAACTGACACCGGCTGTCAATGCAACTGATCTGACATGGGAATGGCGGCAACTCGAGGAGGAGTACTATTTTTTCGATCACACGTCAAATTCAAACTTCGGCCATGTCCTGTTCGTGTATAACAACAAAGATTCTGCCAACAAGGAGGCTATCGCACAGTCTTCAACGATTACGCTTTCGGGGTGGAGCTGTGTCAGGTATGTGTTGCAGAAACCGTACAGCATATCACAGCAAGGTAATTTCTTGAATATTGACATAATAAGGGATCCCCTCATTTTTGAAAACTGATTACACGATGCTTGGGCTTGAGAAAATACAGAATGCGTTCTGGTCTCGTTGATTTACGTTATTCGGGAAAGACATCGAAATCTTTGTAAAGTATACATCGATGTGCAGCCTGAATTACTGTTTCTTGTTTAACTTCAGAGCCTGAGTTCACATCAGTTTATGGTGCCATTGGAAACCGAGTTCTTTCCTTTTTACTAAATGAGACTCTCTAGCATTGGATGAAAGTAATTACGTGTTTACAATCAATGCATTTTTCCGTACAATTATCAGCGAATTAGTCATTGAATATGATCCCTCATGGAGCGTAGTATATGCAATAGAATTTGGTTAATTATAGGTTCGTCAATCATGTACTGTGGGAACTGGCGGTATTGAACATGGGGATATTATTTGGCTTCCTCCGGAATAGATATACCTTTGGGACGTTTATTTTTTGCACCCATTTCGCATCTTGCTGTTTACATGTTATCTTCGTAACTAACAAGTTTAACATTGGTTTACACACTGACTATTACATGTGACGACCCCAAAAACAATTATTTGTATAGGGTTCTCCGGCATTTTTCGGATTGTTTTCCTCGATTTGAACACTAAAAAATGAAATCTGGCCGATTGCGTTTCGACAGTTTTTTTTTAAAGAATATATAAACTTTAATAGTATGATCATTACTTAGGAAGAATCCTAGTTTTCAAAAGCCATATAAAAAGAATGGAAATGAAATATTCGAGTTTTTAAAATATGTAAATACTTTGTGTAGACATAGCCCTTCAGTGGGATCCAAATTTTGTATTTACGGGAATTAGCATGCGCTAGGGGAAATGGGAGGACCCAAGCTGAGAGTTAGGTAAGCCTTCTTAATGCTGAAATAAAATATGTTTTTGATTTTGTTAAGGATCATCTTAGTTCGGTTCACTACTGGCCTGTTTTTCAGCACTTACTACTTCCTTCTTCAACTTTTATCTTATTTTTAAACTTCCTTCTGAACACACTGTTTTATGTACCTTGTGTATAGATTCCGCATTCCGCTAGTCCACGCTAAATAGCGCCTGCCTCCTTCTTCTCTTTGGAACGCCATTGTTGCTTGCTAGGAGGGCTTAAACTCACATCTGATCTATTCTGAGTTTACATAATTAAAATTATAGATTATCGGCCTGGTGAATTTTGATGTAAGTAAAACTAGAAGTGTTGGCTGCAGGTGGTGGTACGTGGCTTACCCAAAGACGCGTGCTCTGCTCACCGTGTCCGTCGTCCCCACCAACGCGACTGGCTACGCTCTGAGGGAGGCGAGTGCGAACGACGTGATGCATGTTTAAAACAATTCACGTTGCTGTGGTTCAGCTCGCAGCGTAAGCTCTTCGATGTTTGCTTAGCTGCAGTGCGTAATGTTTTTCGCGATCAAAATCTTCGAGTCTCCGCTTAATACTATTAAAATGTGATCGTTTAGGATCTAGTGTTCCTGATTAAAGGAAAATGTGTTCAAGCACATTATTGTTAATAGATTATTAACCCTGATAGGGCTATCACGAGACTTCTATCGGTTATTAGCTAAAGTGGCATGAAGGGTTCCTGGAAAAATCGATGTTGACTTCCAAGCATACGGTGGTTATGAAAAGAGTATGAGCTCCCGAGAAATGTTGAGAAAACGAGTGTATTCGAACCCACCAACATTGCCAATGGTCGAGCTCTTGCGTAGATGCTCTCGTACACTATGTTAAACACATGTGCAAAATTTGTATTTCAAAACATGAATGAGTGACTGGCCTCAACCAAACATTCACCAGAAACCAAATTTTCATCTATAACATTCTTCACGAAAATTTAACGGTAGTGTACTTTTTGTGGTTCCAGAGCGCGGAATTGGTGTGGCACACTTGGGATGTACTCACGCAGTGGAACGAGGGCGCCGTGACGATGACTGCTGAGCACTTCAAGCTCGAGTTCGGAGCATCCTTCCTCACCGCCGACAACACTACCGGGCTGGCCATCGACGATGTCTCCGTCCACAAGGGCCACTGCGGAATACCAGGTGACGAAGAAATAACTTTGAACCTGACTTTTAGATTTAAGATCATCAGTCAAGAGCGATGCCTATACAAACAAGTCAATCATGAAGAGTTGAACAGAAATGGGAATTTTAATACTTGGTGCGCCTAGCAAAAACACTGACGTAAGCGGATTTCAATGTTTTTGAAAAGCGAAAAGTGTATAAGCGCATAAAAAATAGCTGTTAGCGAATAGAGCATTGATGTATACAACTTATTACTTTTACATGTACAAACATGTCATTAATTTTATATTTCAGTGAATTTTGATGCTCGTGATCTCAAAATAATAACAAGGCCTTTTCACACATGTTGCCTATTTTCTTCAGCAAATTTTCCCGCACTTTAAACGCCAGTCCCGTAAAGTCTATTGTCTTCAAAATGTACTTTGTTTTAGTACATTCGGTGCACACGTCGTACGTCTTGAATCCTGAGAGTATGTGGCTTCTTAACCTTCACAACTGCTTTTCCCTCTACGTACTATGATACTTTGTATAGATCATCCACCTGGGTACTGAACACGCAGTCATCTATCCCTCTATTGGCGGAATAAAATTCACGGGTGTAAAACAGATTTTTGTACTTCTGTGTGAAACGGCAATTTTTCTTAGTTTCATTTTCTGTATCGAAGGAATCTTGTATTCTATGCCAATTGATAAGAGTAAAAACACCTGTTCCCACTCTACTAAGTAACGTCACACAAGCGTGCTGGACGTGGTCGATGTAGTACATTTCACTGTCATGGACGCTGGCTTGAGTAGGGATGATCTGTGTTGAGAATCGAGCATGTCGTACTTGTGTTAAATTCGCCAGTGAACTTTATTCACATGATGGTCTAAAATCTATTCAATTTGGGATACGTCAGCCCAATGTGAAAAAGCCGCAAGCTTTCAATTTCAGCACAGGAAATATTGACTTTATTAGGCAGAAATTTCTGACGACCGTCCGATTGATGTGTCTGATCTGACCCTACAGAATCCAGGGCTGCTCAACAGCTGAAAAACAAAATTACTCTTCCCTAACATTGTTAATAGATCTATGCAATATAATTCAGGCTGACATTATTATTATAACTGTTATTATTATTTTATTCCTAGTTTAACCACAGCTATCACAATCAGTTAATATTCAGAGGAACTTTTTTTGCCTGCAGATTTGCAGCAAATGTGCACAAATTAAGTAATGTATGTGTATACGAGTATGTGTCGTAATATTGTGCTGCATTGAGTGAAGGTCCAATGCGTTGGTGCATGTCATTGCTGTGATTATCGCACCAATCCCTTGAAATTGACAGTAATCGGTAGCGTTCGATTAATAACTCTAGTCCTTTAGTCAACTTGGTTAGGATACGAAACAGCACCACACCTTAATAATTGGTTAGAACATAAAAGAGGATCTCACTCTAACTACTTCAACTAATTAATACTTGTGATGGGAGTGTCACAGGAACTGTTGCTTCATTATTCCTCGATTTTTCCTTGCATTTAATTCTCCAGATCGGAAACCACAAATAAATCTATCCTCATAATTTCTGTGATTATAAAATCATATTTACTCCCCGAGGTAGGGAAATCTGCATCATATATTCACTCACCAAACAAGTTTTACTGCTCCGGACCAAGAATTCAATTGTAACTGCCCGAAAATTATACTATGGCAATTGCAATTATCGATTAGAGCCATGAAAACCATGGTTGCAAATCAGTGTTATTTCCACAGAATGATTTTTACTCTTCATCGGATAAAAAAAAACTTTTACCAGGCCATAACCGATAACAAACATTTTTTCTACCGTTTGTCTGAAGCGCACATCATATTCTTCATTCTTTGATATTCTCCTCAGCAAAATTTGGGTGACCTGCCGTAGACCAATTGTATTAGTTATGCAAAGACCTCTTGTTTTCATGATTAATTGTACTGTGCGACAAAACTTGTGCTGATGTGTTTCATTTCCTATTAGAGAGCATTATTTTTGAAAGGGCTTCTCTAATGAAAATTTACAGCGTTGTTCTTTGAGTTCGTTCTTTAACATCATATTTTAAAATATTGCTTCCATGTTTCTTATTCATTTATGCTGCAAACACTATGACTAAATGTTGGCTTTAGGCAACACGTGTATTAGCAAGCCCAGCTGAAGACAAACACTCAAGCGGCTAGGTCGCGTGTTGGAGCAGTATTGGCATGCGCTTTATTTTGTCCTCAGGCGACTGCAGGTTCACTCACAGCAGTCTATGCGGGTGGGAGGTGCACGAGGAGGGCTCCAGCTTCTGGCTGGTGCAGCACGGAGACGACCGCTCTTTTGGAGGTGCGTGTGTCTTGCTAAAGATCTATTTCAACGTATCCATTCACTAGAAATCTACGTTTTTACTTAAAAAGACATGTATGGTATTACTAAGAAACTTTTGTTTTCTTGTGTAAAAATAAAGGAAGATGGGAGGTCGGCTACCATAAGCTCCAAACGCAAGTGTTAACTTTATTGTTTCTTGATTTTCCTCATTTCTCCTTATTTTATCCCGGCGATTCTTCTCTTATTAATTTTTGTTAGCATGGTGGACTGAACCAATCAAAATTTTGCTCCCATCTCTTGACTCAATTCTTGACTAAGTTACATCGCCTTCCAAGAGCAAAACTTGCTGGTGTAAAATTAACGTAAAAATAATAATTTAAACCTACAACGCGCTACAATTAGGTAGAGTACGCCTCCTTTGTTAACTGTTTATCGCACTCAATCTTGTTTTTTAGATTCAATCTGCACCCCTGAAGGCTGATTATTTTATACTTACGCGCGCAAGCGATGACGCAAAAGGCATGAGGCATCAGACCTAAAATCTATTACTCTCTGATGTGATTTTGAATTTCACGGTGTTTTTTCCCAACATCAGACGACTACTACCTGAGACTTGCCGGAGAGGAGGCAGCAGTAGAAAGTCCCGTCATAAGTCAGGATCTTCTCATGAACCTTTGTTTGACGTTCTGGTATCGTGCCGAGCAGGCGGCCACCCTTGAGTGGTTTGTGCAAAAGGTAAGTAACATTAGTGGGCAGATTTATGACGAGATTTGTAGATAGTGCGTATGTTGAATTAAAAACTGAATTAAATCTAAGCTTGAAATGCTCAGGGGAGTTGAGACGAATTGAAAATAATCCGCGCTTAAAAATCAGTTATGGTATGGACCGCAAAAGTTTTAGGCAGGGTCATCTACCAGTGAATCCAGTTCGTTTCTCATGTCATAACATAATAACTAATTGTCACGCTCAATATGAAAAGTGTTACTTTTTCCGTTTTGGGATTCCACTCAAGCCCCTTCGAAAAGAGGGCCTTCATTGCATTTAGTTGCCGATGAGTGGTTCTAGACAAATAGCATTTCTAATGGTCGCTTTTCTTTGATCCTTGAAGTTTACATAGCTATTTTGTGAATCCATAAATACTGTGCGATGCTCTCAGAAACTTTTCACAAATATGTTTTGAAATTAGAAACTAGTACTTCCAGAGGAAAAATGTGAGGTCCAAAGATGAGGTTTAGGTAGGTCTTATATTTGGCGATGCAGAATAGGTCTTTTGTTCTGTTTTGAAACATCTTTTTCGGCTCACTGTTGTCCTGTTTTTCAAAGCCTACTTCTTTCTAGTTCAACTTTTGTCTTGTTTTATGAACTTCCAATCCAATTTACTGTTTTCATGCGCAGCCGATCTTGCGTAGAAACACACCTTGTGCATAGATTCCTCATTCTTTTAATTGCACACTGAAGTTAATGCTTCTGTAACTTTTCTGAGTGCAGCGTAAGCCAAAAATGAACATATTCACCAGCAAAAGGTTTGCAATTTTGAGATTCCATCATTAGTGCTCAGTTACATTGGGATGCAAAAGGACGCAAATAAAACAACGTAAAATTAAAAATGGGCGTTATTATAGCTTACAGATCTTTTCACCTAGCAACTTATAGTATCTTCCCGTTCACATCCGTTCACACACTCTTGCATTGGCGGGCCATTAAGTCGTTCACATACGAACTGTATGAACTAGAATGTATTAGCAATGTTTAAATTCTGTACAATTTTATCATCGTTTCATGAGGTCTGTGAGTCAAAATTAGAAGCGATCCTGAAATTTCCCACACTGTTGGAAAATTGAAAACTTCGAAAGAATGACTCGATCCGTTACAATGATTTTATTCATGGGCGATGGGGGCGAGCTGCATTTCGAATACCGGCCTGTATAAAATACCGGAGTGTTGGATGTGGCGAACGAAACTCTGCAGAGTGTTGTATTCCCTGCTTAATTAAGAAATCACACTTAAACAGATGCATACAGGTAGAAATAATACCATTGTATCTATACAAAAGCGACGACTGGCTGCACTCATGTGTTGAAGAATATATAAGAGGATTTGAATTTCATGTTACTCTCTTAATTATTCACACACCTATGTACTCGTTCACAGATTTGAGAGCTTTTGTAGATTTGTTTTCTTCTTTCTTGACGTTCTTCGTAGAATTTTAGTTGTGATGATGGAACCTGAGTATTCTAAATTGAGTTTGCGATTGAAAAAGTTAATTTATTACTCTTTTTCTTAGTTCTCGTTCCTGTATTACAAATGCGATTCAAAAAAATTGATGAGTTTTTTCTTAATTTCTCAGCCACTTACGCGCTTATTGAGCTCAACTCCCAATGTTGATCAGCTCAAAAAAATTTATGATGAAATTTTTTTAACTTCACCCTAACCAGCCTCTGAAATTAAACTACGTGGGTGATGCTATTGCAATATTTTCCAGACATTCATGTGAACAATTCAACATGAAAAATTTGTAGGTGGATGCACAAGAGAAGGAGCCCATTTGGACAAGCGTTGAAGAGACGCCCACAAGCGGCTGGATGTTTGGCAGGACGTACGTCTCGTACAATTTCTCGCACTCTGCCGCTCGCCTCGTGCTCTGGGGCACCACGCAGGCGTACTGGGAAGACGGCGTTGTTGGTGCGGCATTTGCTATGTCACCTTGTTATGTTACCTTGTCATTTGCTACGTTAACTTTTTATGTTATCTCATCATATGTTCTGTTACCTTGTTATGTTACCTTGTCATATGCTATGTTATGTTATCTCATCATATGCTCCGTTACCTTGTTTTGTTACCTTGTCTTGTGCTACGTTACCTAGTTATGTTAGGCAGCAATTTTTTGTTGTTGTTTTGTAAGATGCGTATTGAATGTACTTGTTTTGCGTTTACTAACAAGCAGGTATGGATTAAGAAAATACTTTCTTTAGTTTTACTAGTTTTTGAGTTCATGTGAAGAATGGAGATACACCACCATTTGTTTTTTTCCCCATCTATGTACTCTGCGCAGCTAAAAATACATACATTGTCGTATTATGGTTTCTAGTTTTTATCTGGTCATTTGCTAGCCTAAAAATATATTTTATTTCTTTTAAACTGGTAACTCAATACATAGATGGGCTCCGAGACTTCTGTCTCTGCTCTCTCTTCCTTCCTAGCTTGCTGTTGTTGTTCGCAGGATATCCTGTGTGAGAAGACACTTTGAACATAGATGCCTCGTTTTTTGCAGTTAATTAAAAATGGACACTCTTCTTCGCTCATGTGATCGTCTTTGTTGAAGCTAAGGAGTCTTAAGTTCACTTTTTAAAACTACTTGTAATAACCTCACGCCCATTCTTCATGGGAAAACTTCTTCCAGCAGAATTTGCGGTCACCAGAGGTTTTCAATTTTTCTGGAGGCCTGAAACAAAATTTGTAGCGATAAAACATAAAGTTAAGTAAACAATGAGCGACTCTAATTTCGTGAAGAAGAGATACGCTTAAACTTTATGGACATAATAGAAATAATATATAATGAGTGAGAATACATTTATTCCGGTCTAGCAATGCATCTTGAATCCACACTCGAAATGAAATTACAGTTTCTTCGTTTATCCTTGGAATCGAATGTTCGGAATCGACCTCATGGTAGTTAACGGAAGATCTTCTTAGTTACCACTAGAAGCAAAAAACTTCCGTGATTAATCGAGGAGCTCTACCTCAAAACGTATGCACTCGGTTTTTCTGCAATTTCCCAACACGGGCGTACTATACATTGTCTTTGCCTCTTACTGCTTGCTGCTGTAATGACAACCTCACTTGCAGGGGTGGATGACATACAGCTGAATGTGGGGGTGTGCTCTATAGTTCCTGATCGAGCTGACCCTAATATCCCAACCTCCTCAACCACCACCAGCACCACATACACTCCCGAGCCGGGCTCTAACTCCAGTGAGTATTTGAACTCGGACCAACGGCATCACGTTCGTTTTTCTCTGCTGATATGAGAGCGCCATTGTTTGATGGTTTGTGGAACATTTAGGGTTCACTTCTTCTCTAGATATCATGCTATGTTGGGCAGTATTCTGTAAATATTCTGCATCTCAGTTACTTGACATTTCTCTTCACAGATGTTCTTATAAATCACCTAATGTCATTTTACCTCATCTCTCAACTTGGAAGCGTTAGACTAATCGAAAGACGTGATATACTCTTTCACTTCCTGTACTTTTCGATGTCACTTACATGCCCCGACTTTAGGTTTAACCCTTGAGCGATGAATTTGATTAATTTGTCTTTGCTTACACATGACTCAAAATGCTGTCATTACATATGTTTCTTAATATCAGATGGCCAACGTTCTCATCCGCAGG
The DNA here is from genome assembly GCA_014220935.1 of Platorchestia sp. MABIK. NCBI lineage: Eukaryota > Metazoa > Arthropoda > Malacostraca > Amphipoda > Talitridae > Platorchestia > Platorchestia sp. MABIK. The sequence goes on along the minus strand of JACJUY010000179.1, from coordinate 107,194 downwards.
TTAACATGGCAACTTTGCTCAGCACCGCTTCATTTCAACGAAAAAAACTTGATATGTTCGATGTCATTTGTCTTTCCATAATGATGCTGAATATGTGATTTGAATATTGATTTATGAAAAATCGTAATTTCTGTTTCATATTTATTGTTGATCAATAGGCCAGGATCTGCTCAGTCAGTGGCTTGCTCAGTTTTTCGGGGTATTTAATAAAAACCACATGAAGGCACGATCCAGGTCATCTTTGCTATTTCCAAAATTGCTCACTACAATTGACTATAAATTTGATATAAGTATTGAACTTCAGTTTAACCCATCGTGGTCAAGGTGTTGAAGCCCTTTTTTGTCGGCGTTTATTATTTCGCATGCAGCTTATTTATTTCCAACGAGTTTAATTTTGCAACAAATTTCACCACATATGTGAAACATGCATTTGCACTGGTAAAAAACACGTGAACCTTCTATTGGGATAGCAAACTTTTTTTAAAGATTCTGTGTGATGAATTAATTTCGCAGGTTCGTTGAACGACTGCGCCTTTGAAGAGTTCACACACCCTCTGTGCAACTGGAACAACCAGGAGTTTGCCCAATGCTATTGGGAATGGAGCGAGGCTCCTTTGCTTTCCGCCACCCCTGGTCCCTCCGTCGACCACACTTCCTCCTCCAGTACGCGAATGGGCTTCACTGAGTATACTGCACTAATGAATGCTGTTATGGTCTGTCTCTGTGGTTTTAGTCAGTTTAAAAAATGTTGGATCTTCAGAATTTTTTGAAACAACAGCGAGATCAGTTTACGGTTGGCACATAAATAAAGTTACTCTGCTCAATCAGTGTAACTTGACGCTGAGGAAAGGACGGGGATAAGGTATTGTTTCTATGAGCTAGTTTCGCACCTTTTTCTTAGGCATCATCAAATTGAAACTCATTCCCGTAAATCTACAGCAAAAGAATATTACATTTAAACGCGCCAGCAAACCACATGAGGCAGAAGATTGAATTCTGGCTGAACGGTGTAGCACAATTTAATTTTTTTATTCTTAACACAATCCTAAGTTACCTTTTCGACTTCTGTCTGAGTGGTGATCGCCACCAGTACATTTTTAAACTAATTTCATGACCCCCGAGAGCCTTTTTAGTCTCCTGTGACTCTCACAAAAACTAGTTTCTATGCCCTCTTGCTTTAGTAACATACAATAAATAAATTATCCATTCAAACCAGGGTAGGTTTCCTCTCCTCACGATCTGTTTCATTTATTCTCTCCGTTTCTCTCTACTTCACTGAGCTACAAACGATACCTTTGCGATTACGATGTAATCAATACTCTGCGCCATCGTCGAACAATGATGTATTTCTCCTTACTTAGAACCAAATTCCACGCAAAGCCGTTCGATAAAAAATTGAAACGCTTCATTTCTCGTTCAATTCAGTTCAATCACAACCTATCACATTAAAGAATGAAACACCAGCATGCTAGACAAATTCACTGAACTCAAACCGTGTTGAATTTATTATGTCTAAAGTTTAGTGACACAATATTATTGATTTGCTCCCATTTTTGTTTGGGTTCAATATTATCACCGTTCAATTCAGGAAAGGCCCCTACAAATTTTGCAGGTCGAGGGCACTTTGCTTCCGTAGAGAGTACATCTGAAGGAAACTCATCCGAATGCGTTCTGTACGACCAATACCAATTCCCAACGGACGCGGCGTGTTTCTCGTTCTGGTACTACATGTACGGCGTGAGCGTGCAGAACCTGAGTGCAGTCGCTGGGAACAGCAGCAGCGAAAGTGACCCGCCGAAGTTCGTGAGGTCAGGCTCCCAAGGAGACTTCTGGCACTTCGCTCGCGTCACTTTCCGCCCCAGTCAAAACTACCAACGAGTAAGTGGCCTGTATTTTCCTTCGTAAAAAAAAAAAATATTTTAAAATTAATCATAACTGTGAATTTGACCTTTTTGTCTAGGTGACAACACTGTCATTAACTGTATCATTATTTATACTTTTATTACCGTTGTCGGCAAATACACCTGTAAATGTATTGGTACACTTGTAAGTGGAGTGTTCTTTTCTTATACGTCTAGCAAGCAAATCGCCTCAACTTGACAAGTGCGACGTTGATAACTATTGGGAAGTCTAGACACCGAGAATTATTTGCAGACTATTTTTTTCCTTTCTCAGCACTGACTTGAGGAGATGCTTTTTAAGGGAAAAAATTTATTTGCACGAACCAGACGAATATTCCAAACGTGTTCAAGACAAAATACAAGTAGAAAAAAATGAGAGAACCCGTGGGGCTATAAAGGCTGTAAAAAGCACGTGTGCCAACTGTATGCAGTGGTACAGGAGTTAATTTAATGAATGTCTAGAAGGGTACTAGTCTCACGCATCTCTAAAGGAAAGTTGTTCGAGTAATAGACGCTGAATGCTTAACGCACTGAGTTTAGCGAAGTTTGATCAAAACGAACAGAGTTCGACTGAGCCAGCAAGTTCTGTTTGCAGACTGAGTTTTAGCTTTGTCTGGCAAGTATACTTCTGCTGCCACGTTAGGATCCAGATTAGAAAAGAATCCAGCCCCTGTCTGGTTGCTTTCGTGAGGATGTGGGCTTTGCCTCTACATTCTCAATAACCACATCGCTCTAACTTGAGCAAGGGGTTCTTTTCTCCAGCCGGGAGGAAATAAATAAAATCAAAGCCAGATTTTTCAGTTTTTTCGAAGACACTTTCCTGTGCCAAAGTTTTGAAACGGGTATTCTACAACACTATGAACATTTCGAAGTTCTTTCATATGATCTTAGCTCTATTACGATTACATTAGATCGTTAGCATTTCTATTGACAACTGTTCTCTCAAGAAGTAACTTTATCTTGTAACAATGAGGATAGAAGGCTGAATAATTACATCAATACTTCCTGTTCAAAATTTTCTTCCTTGTGTTAAAATCGCACACTTTTGAAAAAATTAAGGGCATTATTTTCCTCAGATTTCATTTGAACTATTCAAGTTATTGCATGTTCTGAAATTCAGTTTATTCTGAACGATTTTCAATTACAGGTAATATCGATAAATACTGGATATTAGTGGGTGATCCCTAAAGTTTACCACCGTAAATTAAACCCGGTTATCTTTATTGCGTCAACGATATATGCATGAAATGAAACGGGACTGACGGTCAGAAAATAGCGAATGCGCAGCCTACTCGGCGAAAGCGGATTTGTGCGACCCATGAGTTGAAGCTATCAGTAATGCTATTTTACTCCTGAGGTAATTTTGTTATTGCAGATTCGTTTCAACCTTAAACTGCCGTACAATGTGTTCCACAAATGAACCGATTCCACTCTTAGAAGTTTCACACACTCATTCCCCTACTTTGATTCTATTAAATAGCTTGATGTAAAACTCTATCTTCGGCAGTATACTGACAGAAATTGGGGATATTGCTATTTTGTTGGCTTTTACTGCACGGAATGAAACGTTAGGGATCAAATGACTTTTTGATATAGCGAGTAAGTTTTTTAATTAACCGTTTTTAGTCAACTTAATCATTAAATATATACCACTGAAAGCATTTACTTTCGCAAATCAGAAACAAAATCATTGGAATTTCATTAGTATTTAATTTCGAGAAAATTCACTATTCAAAAAACAGCTCTAAACGAATCAACGAGTAAACTGTTACTCTAAAACAAGAAGTTACAAACTGGCGAAAGAAAAATTTGCAGAAGCCTTCCTGCCTCGATCGAACGTCTCATTCATAACGCACTATTTCTGATACAGTGTATAAATGGAGCTCTTCAAATGATCTTAAATATCCTCTTATCCCAAAACATTACAAACTAAAAACTATCTCTGAGTTTTGCTGGATTTGCGTGCAGTTGTCGCTGTTTTGTTTTTAGAAAAGATTCTCATATATTTCTTTCGCATCTATTTTCAGATCATGTTGATAACATACCGAACGAGTGAGAACACTGGCATTGTGGCTGTGGATGACCTCAAACTGGCAGATGGAGAATGCTATGAGAACCCCACAGATCCAAGCGAAGTTCACGACTTCGAGCAAGATAGGTCCAGCTTTACGATCGTGGCCGGCGGAACACAAGACTGGGTCCTCAATAGCACAGGAGGGCTGGCCGACCACACTCTTGGCACAGTTGACGGTCACTTCGCTCTCTGGAAAGTCGAGAGCTCCTCCGCAGCTGTGTCCGGAGCTATTCTGTCCCCTGCCTACTCCGCCCTGGGAGATGATGTGCCTCAGTAAGTTTCAAGTAACAAGAGCGAGGGACGTGCATCTTATTTAAAAGTCCCTAAAAGCTGCCAAAAAAAGGCCAACATTATTTATTGACTGCCATGGTACAAAAAATCACTCACTCAGGAGTTCAACATAAAAATGTTGGTAAGCATTTGTCTCACAGGGAATTTATTGCAGCATGACTACTAACGACGTTTTTACTTAGACTACTCTTTCAAAGCAATTTCGATAGCTCGCTTCAATAAGACAAAAAACACTGAATTGAACTTAAACAAATTGACTGGATTAACAAACTCAATATGAAAGACAACAAAGTTCTTGATTTGAATGATGAATAGAGTTGACACGGAGGACACAGAAACATGAATAATGTTACATCTCTCGTCTTATGAAATCTGTAGGAATCAGCCCCTTCACTGGAGGATTCATTCGTTCCGTTCCTTGTAATCAATTTCTTCAACACACACCAAGCGTTGATATACAGTAGTAGTCGGAAGTAGTCATTCTCACAGGATAGTTTAGATTGGTCGCAGCAAATCCCCCATAACTGTACTGCTAATTCAGTTCAGCTTGAAGAAGAATTTAAGAATTTAGGAAGAAGAATTTGTGTTAGGAAACGGGCTGTAACTCTCAGGCATAGTGATTTCAGTTTTATCTTAGAAATTACATTTCACGAGTACGTACTTCGTGATATTTGTAAAAAATATATTAAATAACTGAATGCAAACGGAATAAATCGATTCTTCATGGAGGATGAACGTCTGAAAATATGCATTTTGCTCGATAGCTAAACTTTTTCATCCTCTTCCATGCAACAGAGACACGGCATGTGAGGATTTGTGTATTGTGTGCACCAGGTATGACGAAGATGCGCAAAAAGAATGAATTTAACTATTGGACGTCAGGGCAATAATTCAACGGAGTTGATCTGATGCCTCTCAGAGCCTCTTTGCCAACGAAATGAGATTTTCGAAATATATTCCAACTGAGACTTTCTAAGTAAGTCTACAGAAGCATTTTTCCTGTTTAGCAAGGGATGAAATGAAAACCACTTATCTTGATATTGTTTCATTTAAGTGAGAACATCCTCGCTGCTATATAGTAGACCTGGGTTACAGATACTACGTTAGTAGTCTTAAATTAGTTCTTAGTTATTAGTCTTACAACTAATGCAGAAAATGTTGCCATCATTATCCTAAATATAGGTCCAATGCTTTAGAAAACATGCCTTCCAGGAGGCACTGGCTATACAATAGGTATAGCTTAGTTATGTTTGCCTTTTTTATGCTATGGGGACTGGTGCCACAGGGGAGACAGCGCTGGGTTACATTAGCTGTAGATGGGACTGCGGGACTTCCGTTTTTCGTGTTCACTTTTTTCGGTTTTCATGTCTTCTTCGCCATTTCTTTTTTGTCTTCCTTCCTCTTTTAACTCATCTTGCTGTTTTTATGCGATGGGTATCCTGTGTGGGAATACAACCTCTGGTGTATAGAGTCCGCGTTATTTACAACCCAAACTAAATGGTCCCTTCACTTCGCAGTCTTGAGATTGCCATTCTTGGGACTAGGGAGACACCCTCGACACACCTAACGAATAAAATAATAATTTTGAATACTTGAGATTAAAAAACCCTGGCTGAGTAGTGAGGACTTCCTATCTTTGAGAGTTCGTTATAATTTTTGCTTCCTGACCAACAGAGCTGTTACTCTTAGGGAGAGGAATTTCATTGAAAAATATAATTGCTCGAGTGGTTCCACTCATTCTCAATTTGTGCTAGGTGTTCAGCGCTTTGTTTGAGAATCAACTATTCGTTGTAATAGCCTTCTAACACGTGTGAATTTTATTTGCAGCTGCATGCATTTTTACTACATGCTGGACACACCCTCGGTGAACACGACGCTCGTTGGGTACTGCATGTTATCTGAATCCGAGGCTTCGTCAGGGGTTAGAGCAGGCGAGGAAAAGATCTTTACTAACAAGATCAGCCAGGGGCCGAATTGGATATACCAAGAAGCGACGCTTCACTCCAAGTGTAGCTTACAGGTACAGCCTCTGTTATGCCTCTCTGTCTGATGATCTATTTGGAGATATTGGGTCGTTTACTTCTGCCGAATTTCAAAAATTTACACTTCATGTTTTCAAAAATTTTGATTTTTATCACTGATAAAATTGTTTTCGCAATTATTTAACGCGTTTGCAAAATCAGTGTGAAGTATGGAGACCAGTGTGATTGATGAATATTTTGAATTGAGTTTTGATTTCAGAAACTCTTTCACGCATAATTTTAAGAAAGAGAAGGCTTCAGATTATACATTAGTCGTGTGATGATCTGTAAAATATTAACTAAACGTTCGGCTCATTTCGAATAAGTGGGAAGATTTTCACCAGTTTACGATTGACAGGTGAAGATAGAAGCTAACGATGACCACAGTCCTAGCACAACAATCGGCATCGACGATATTCATTTCACGGAGGGCGTGTGCACAGACACATTTTCGTGCGACTTTGAACACGACCTCTGCTTCTGGACCAACGGATTTTCTTCATCATCTACGGTGCCAGTCGAAGAACAATCGGAATGGCTTGTTGCCAGCCCAAACAACGCAGACTTCATCGGACCTTCTCTGGACGTAACGATTGAAACAGCTTCAGGTATTTATCATTTACGAAATGTGCTGCATTCACTAAACATTGGACTTGAGAATAAAAACTACGATAGCAGTGACCCATGTTTTACAAATCGGATCCGAAAAAAAATATATGAGAGAAACGGTCATTGTTTGGAATATAGGGGGGTACCATGCGTAACACACCTACAACGTGACCATGGTGACATCACATCGGGTCAAACACGGAACAACCCAGACTTATGAATTGCGCACAAATCACGGGCAATACCAGAGCGTATTAGACGCAATAGGCTTATTCAACAGGTCTCTCGTTTCAGACACATTCATGCTAGAGTACACGTACAAGCAATACGCCCACTCCTGGGGCAGATTGATGTTATTACAAAACACGAAAAAATTGACAGGTGCTTCGGACTCTGGTAAAGAAGAGGACGAGTTTCAACATTTGACAATTATTTTCGTTGAAATGTGGCTAAGCTCTCACTACACCAACAAAAAAAACAAGCGATAATAGTTTCCGACACAAATAAGGTTATGCCGTTTTCATACCACAACTACACAAACTATTACATAAGGGAAGCTGACATCACTCAGAAGCGTACGAACTATTTAGCACGAGTTTCACGATGCGTCATATGTACGCAGCAGAAAATTATACCCTTAATGTCCGCACCTCGCTCAAAGCACCAGAAATAAACACTGCAAGTATTCAATTTGAATTTAGGTCTCTGAGGTAATATTAAGCTTTTGTGAAATTACTTGCCTCATTCAACAGTCGAGCTACACGTGCTCATCTCACAAGGTTAAATCCACAAATTGTAAGACACGACATGCCACTTCAGATAGCTCATTAAACTTGTTTGGCATAGGCATCTGTCTTGGGTTATCAGCTCAAGATATGTAATAAATCTGTAGAAGAATTTCCTGTGCGTGAAAAAAAAATGTGGTTAGTGAAATTTGGCTTCAAATACCATCTCTAATAATTTTCGTTTTTTTCATGGGGGGTTGATTTCACGCAAAATCTGATGGCCTTACATCAATGGGCTTTGCTTACACTTGTGCAATTTTTATCGATGTGTTTGAACTGTTGTTTGGTTGAATGAATGCATGCATGCATGAGTTATTTGCGCTGTTTAGACATAAGGAACATTGGAAACAAAGAAAAAACATCGAAAAATGAGAAGTGTCAGCTTTGCTGACATGAGCTTTTGGTACAAATGAGTCGACAAACCTCAAATATATTCCATTATTGGGGATTTAGGAACTAATAAACTAATAACAGAAATATTACGGGATTCGGTATTGTCCTTGAATAACTTTTTCAGATGTGGTTGACAAACAAATACATATGTTCATCCTAATAGTACCTGTGATAAAACATATTTTCGCTTGTGCATTAGGGAAACTTGTATCATAGATACGGTTATTAAGAACCCTTATGAGCGTCACAGAGGGACGGAAGAAGCGGGCATCAAATAAATATATAAAAATACACACCACGGTAGAGGAAACAAGGTAGGGTCATTTCTATGGGGGAAATTACACTTCTTCTTGTTCGGGTAGCCAATTGAAAGGCTTTATTTCAAACTAACTTTATGACGTCACCAAACCGCAGTGTCGTTTGGCCAATAGTGGAGACGGATTTGAAAGAAGCAGTGCTACCAGAATCAATATGAGCGCTGCTATTGGTTCGTTGCCGTAACGTCAGCACACCCACACAGTCGACGAAAAAAAGACTGGTTTGAACCTACCTTGTTTCTTTTACCGTGATACACACCGAGGGTATTATTAGGTAAGATTGTAAAGTACTCAATATACACAATTCAGAATCACAAACGTAGAGCTGAAAGTTATAATGGAGCAAGTAAAAATGAAATTGATCAGCTGTATTTTAATCTGAACGAGATCAGCGTTTATTCACAGGCATCACATAAAATAGATTTTATGCAATACTCAATCGACATCAAAATGAGATGAATAAAATAATATATTTCTTAAATGTTTGCAGCGGCTTTCACAATGGTTGAAGTACACCGTAATGCTCTAATGGCATGCTACGAAGAAAAGCTGGGTACATCAATTGCAACATCTTAGCTCGAAACTAACAACATTTTGTGGAACAGCTACATAATATATTATCCTTTCATTATCCCACAGGACATTACGTTATCCTCTCGGGATCCTTCATCAGTAACTCAACAGTTGGGAAAGCAGAGCTCGTCTCCAAAGAATTCCCCCCAACAGGCATCAACGACAACTGCCTCGTTTTCCATTACTTCATGCGAGGCGACTCGTATCTTGAGGTGAGGTTAGATCATTGCACCCTCACTTCAGTTCGCTAGTTAGCGTTCATTTCATTCCTCTTTTATAGGGTTAAATGAAATGAACATTTTCTACGCAGGAAATTTATTTGTGGTGCTACACATGTCGTCTTGCTAATGAGGATGGTCCTTTTTGTTCCTCACTTTATTTCAAATCAGGCCTATAACAGAACACATGAATGAGATTTTTATAAAGGTACTCTTCCACAAAAATATGCTAGGATTACCTAATGGAAAAGCCTTAGGTGTTGTAGGGAATATTTTCTGTAACGGAAATTGTGTTGTCAGGTACGCGTAAAGCAATACATGATGCCCAGCTACACGGCGTGGCGTCTTGAGGCAGACAGCGGCGACAACACGGGCTGGGTCAGAGCTTCTGCAAGCTTGTTGGGCCACGACAGCTTTCAGGTGAGCGGAGATACTGATATGGTATACTACTTACATTGCAATCTGATGTAGAATATGTCGATGTGATTGTAAGCTAAGCATTTCTCACGCTGATTCAAGCACAAATAATATGGTGCAGGGGGCTCTAACGATAAATTGAATTGTCAGTTTTAAATTTTTAAAAATTGATTTAAACAGTTGGATTGACAGAAAAACATTTATTAGTGTAGTATATTTTCTGTAATCCTGATATATATGTATAAGTGTAATCCTGATATATGAACATTTTTAACGGAGAATTTAAAAATAAAATTCGTAATTCCACGACATCTGAAGATCTTTACTCCGAGTAAAAAGGGTTAGGAGAGAAACTTTTCTGTTCAAGAACCACCGCCAATGATCTGTGCCGTATTCGGACTGTTGTAAAACTCTCCCAAAGTTATTAAATAATCGCTTTGTTTGTTTTGCTGCAATCTAATAAAAAATTGATTTATTTGTTGTTGGACCGAGTCCTCCCATTCAGCAGTAGGATGTTTTGGCACCCATACTTCTGATACGGCGGGAGCTTTATATGTACAGAGCCAGACGACTTTGTACAGGAACTTCAACTTCAAGATTCAAATGTGTTTTGAATTTGAAAATGCGATAGCCATAACAAATAATATACATGTGGATACAGACTTTTGCTTCAAGCATCATACCTCAAAAAATTCATATTATGCGAACCGTTTTGAGGAATAACCGCGGATAAAAAAAAATTAAAAATAATATGACAGGTACGGAATTTATTTCCCTTAAGTTAAGTAACGATTCCAAAAGTGATCGAGAAGCTTATGGGCATTGGAAACACCCTAAAGAATTTGATGCAATAATACTACCCTAATCGAGAGCATGGCTTTCGAATTAAGTTAGCACCGTATTTTGTGCTTCGGTTTTCATTTCTTCTAGTTGCTGGCTACATTAAATTGACAATAATAGAGAGTGTATGGAATTAAACGTTCTTTCTCAATATGCTTCGTGTCGTGGGTCAATAAGGATCTCTTCGTCCTAACGCGACTATCACCAAACAGATACACTTGGTGGCATCAGTAACACGGGATCGAGACACCTTCGTCGCTGTGGATGACCTCCAGTTCAAGTTTGAGCCGTGCACTGCCGAGCCTCCTCAGGCTTCCGTCGTCGTGCAAGGTAGGCGTTGTTCCATGCTCGTGCATTAGATTGCTTGGGAACTACATAGCATGGGAGAGTACTGGTGCAGGCTGCTGGAGTGCTTGTGTATAAATGCTGGAGTGCTTGTGTATGAATGCTGGAGTGCTGGTGTATAACTTCTGGATTGTTGGTGTGTGACTGCTGGAGTGTTGGTGTATAACTGCTGGAGTGTTGGTGTATAACTGCTGGAGTGTTGGTGTATAACTGCTGGAGTGTTGGTGTATAACTGCTGGAGTGTTGGTGTATAACTGCTGTAGTGTTGGTGTATAACTGCTGGAGTGATGGTGTATAACTGCTGGAGTGTTGGTGTATAACTGCTGGAGTGTTGGCGTATAACTGCTGGAGTGTTGGTGTAAAACTGCTGGAGTGTTGGTGTGTGACTGCTGGAGTGTTGGGACATTGAGACTATATTTATTGTGATGGTGTATAACTGCTGGAGTGTTGGTGTATAACTGCTGGAGTGTTGGTGTATAACTGCTAAAGTGCTGGTGCACTGGCTGCTGGAGTATTAGCATACACCTGAGCTATCACTGGTGAGGTAGACAATGCACTGAACCCTAACATATTTTCGTGTGTAGTAGAGCATTCCGCATTTAGAGTCCAGTGCAGTAATTTGGGGCAGGCATCTTGTGAGTCGTTTGGTATAAGTGTAACAACCTCCAAACTCTGAAAAAATAGATAATGGGAAATGATTAGTAATATTATTTACTTTTTCCTTTTACTTCTTTCAGCACTGAGCGACAAGTCATGCAATTGTTACAGCTCGTTAGCTTTTGTTTAGGATCAAATATTTTGTTTCTATTAAATATTTCATCTTACCTGAAGGCTCATTTTAAAAAAAGGAATTAATGGTAGTTTATCATTTGTGTTTCAATTTCTAACCTGGGGTCCAAATAATTGAACTCGGTATTTCACTTGGGTAACCATTTTTTCACCGAGTGAAACAAATCATTATCGAATTTTCCGAGTCAAAACACTGTCCTGCCATTTTGTAGTTAGACCAAACACTTAATATTTATATAGAAACATGAAATGATTGGAGCCATTTATATATTGTTGAATTAAAATATTAACACTATAAATTGAATAGGGAATTTCTTATTAAATTGGTGGATAGAGACAATTAAGACTGAAAAACAGTACTTTACGTAACGTTCGCCAGCTATGTGAAAATGTGAAGCCAGCTTCACATTTTTTTCATCGTTCAGCAATTGGTCGAAGAAAAACCGAATTTCTGTTCAAATGTATTTGTTGATAGCTTACATCATGAGATATTGAAGTAAAGGGCTACGCATATATTCTGCATCTAAAAGTAAATATCATTTCTTCAAACGTGTCAAACTGAGGACAATACTGAATTGCCTCAGATGTGTCAGCCCCTGAAATATATTTCTAACTCCATCGGAGTGAAACTGTAGCTTTAATGATCAGCAAGCTTGAAGAAAATGGTCATGCTCTACGTGAGTAATTTTTTAATAGCTCCAAACCGGAAGTTGAGGGAAAAGTGAACCAGGTTTGAGGTTCCAAGGGTTTCATTTGAAACTTGACTAAGAAAAATTCGAAGATAAAAAGAGCATCAGAAACAAGCGTTTTTTAGTTAGCATTCCAATGAACTTTACAAAAAAAGGTGAAATCTGTACCCCATTGAGACTATGTTTATGCTATCGCGGAATACCAAAGAAACACATGACAGCGTGAAGAATACTAAGTTACACTTTCTCCCACTACATTTCGACCAAGAGGAAAAACGGCTTTCAGATCGGGTTGCACCGTAGGGTGATGGTGGCTACCACTGTGTAGTACCTTCATGAGAAAATCTTCTTACCCAAGCATCCTGAAATTTTTTTTGCTGGTTACAGCGCTTTAAGGTAAATTTCTGAGTTTGATCCCTGAGTTTTTCTTTTCTCCATTATGAGCCTGTGATGTCAAAATATATTTGTTTTTTTTGGAATCACCCTAATCCAAGACTAACACCTCCATTCTCGGCTCTGCACCTCAATTCGGATGAATGAATAATTTAGATTATGTATGATGGTGTGCCTTTGAGTGAATGAATAGCAATGAATTTTAAAAAACATGAATTCTTTCTAGCCCAGAAGTTTGTATTTTCAAGTAAAGCATTTGAACCAATTTGTAAAAAAATGAAACGAAAGTCAGACATTTATAAATGGGAGTATATTAACCAATAGGAATAATGCTACTTTAGAGAGACTAGAATGACAAAGAAAAATAAAAAAATTGCCGGACTTCTGAAGAACATTTAACAGATTTCATTGAAGGCGAAACTGAGCATTTTTAACAATATTTGAGGCTGGTGTTTTTCACCATTCTCTGAGTTAACAGGCTCTTGCACGAAGGGTTGGCGCTTTGTCAAAATCTGGCGACAAAGTATTGTAGTACTCCGTTTCACAAGTGCACAAGTATTGCTATTTAATTAATGCGCAGCTGTGGAGGACCTGACGTGTGACTTCGTATCGGACACATGCTCCTGGATGATCGACCCAGAAGACACTGTGACGGTGGGCGAGTCGGACGCTGTGTCTGGTCTGTCTGACACGCGCGGCACGTACGCCTTCATGACGAGCTACAATCAAACGAGCAGAGCCTCCCTCAGCTCGCCCATGTTGGGCCCTAACCTTGAATACCCGAATTCCTTCTGCTTCTCTTTCTGGTGAGCCGAAGGTGACAACCACAAACCCAAAGAACAGAATATTCCACCGTTTGTATCAAAAAACTCTTGAAGTTAAAATAAAGTGTACAATATTCGAGTACTAATATGATTCAGACTACCATTGATATCACTTTTCATTTCTTCCGCGTTATCTATGAAATTGAAGAAACACTTTGACTCTGCTCCGAAGTTTTTTTTTTTTATACATGAGTTCGATTAAATTTGCGGTTTTCTCAATATATGTATTTTGTGATCCGAACATGAAGTAGCGGACAGCATTTCTAGCTCTTAATTTTTTGAGTTTGATGAAAACGAAAATTTCAACAACACATGTGCTCTTATTTTTGAGCATAATGAATCGCGCATAGAAGCCAGGTGTTGTAGATTTGTAAAACTTCAAAGTTACAAAAAAAGTTAAAAATGATTCAATTTTAAAGTTTTTAGATTTGTGACTTGAGAAAGAGGATTTAGTTTCTCCTGTTAATAAAAAGTATTTGTTTTTTTATTTATTTCAACTCAATCATTTCATATATTTGTCAAAACTAATCCTATCGTTACCAATTTTCATTTGATAATTGACAGTATATTAGTGTTGTGAATAGCTAAAAATCAATTTGTTTCTGATAATATCAACCAGGTACTATAACTTCGGAGTGACAGCACCTTCGATTGCTGTGTACATGACTGCTGTGGACACTGGAGAAGAAGAACTCAAGTTCAGCAGGGCGGCTACAAAAGTGGACGTGTGGCATCATAGCTACTTAGAGCTGCCTACTTCCTCAGACTGGGAGGTGCAATAAAATTGGCGCTTAATCTTAATTTCATGCGATTGACCAAACTTACTGTGAATAGGCGCGAATATGGGACTGAATAATATTATCGAAGTGAGAAAAGAGTTTTTAGGCAGATAACTGTTTTGCAGCTCGCAGCAGCTGGCTGATATGCGATCTCTCGCAGAACACACACCCGTGAAATACAGCAGATGTATGATTTAGGGAGCGTAAATTAATTCAAACCCACAGAAGAATTTAATAGCTTCTTACTTGACGTACATGAATGCCATCAAAAGTTTTCAGATTAAGTGCATGTGAGCGAAAATGAAGTAAACATGACAATATTCGTGTTCCTGGTTATTTTTCAAAATTGTTTTGGAAATGAAAATAACCTCCGAATTCAACATCTTTGCGAGGCAGTTTAAAAAAGCATTGAAGGTTTGAGCAGAGGCTCAGAAAAGTAGCTTGCACAGCAAGTGGTTAGTCTTAGTCACATTTTTTCATTTCTTTCATTTTATTTTTTCAAAGTTCTACCGAAACTGCAGTAGCTTAAACAATGGTGTTGAGCACACTAAAATTTTTTGTTGGCCTTAACACGGTATCCTGCTAAGTTTAGTCAGTCGGAAATTAGAAATTATGTTCTGGAGTTTGCTAACCAATTAAGGTTTGAATGTTCAAATTGGGTAATTCCCATGCAAATCACTGGGAAAGTAATGCCTTAGAACTCACTTGAGAACTTGATGTATGGTAAAATTCTAAATTATATGGGTCATATTCGGCTGGTTTGTCCTCTTCAATAAAGTAACGCAGCTCTTAGCAATTTTACGCAGAAGAGAAAGTGTTCAATTTCCCAATTTCCGCCTGCGAAGAAGTTTAGACGCCAAACATTTTCTGAGATCATGTATAGCATGTTTTAAGAATCATTCTCTCCTCCCTTTTTGTTGGTCAGAAAATAAAAGTTAAAAAACGTTCACATCAGCCTTTATTACTAGAAAAAACATTTGCTGCAATTATCATATTTATTAAATATCTGACCTTAATTATATCATAACGTATGGAATGTGTTCCACCAATTGAGCGGCATCATTGCATGACATTTGAACTTTTATGAGATGCAGGTTTAAAATTCAGAGTTTGTCAGACGCTATCTTCTTCGTTGATCAAACCTTCATTGTGCTTTCAAGAATTAAACTTTTTTCAAACATTTGCTTCATGGATAACTCCTTAGGAAGGACAACGGAGTAGCAAACTTCACTTTATCAGTTTGCACACGAACATTGCATGAATTCGGTTGCGGAAAAATCAAGAACTGGCATGTTTTATACCCGATCAAGAGATCTACAATGACATGGAATCTAAAATTAGAGGCTGAGTGACATTATAAGGATTTTAGCGTTTTTGTTTAAGCTTCTAACTCTAGTGAAATTTGCGATCTTGTGCAGCTGTCTGTGAAGATGATATCAGAACATTTGGAGGTGACAGGCGTTGCAGCAATAGACGACACCTCGGCGACTGTCGGCAACTGTAAACTTCCAGAAGGCGACTGCGATGTAGAGGTGAAGTGTACAGTCACGGATTTCGGTTATGCTTGATCTGGAGCAGATAAATTCAACATTGACGGAAATTTTTTTCGATGCAATTTCTCCACCTAAAAATGTTGTGAAATTTAATCTCACAAGATCTTGAAATGATTGAGCGTTGGTGTAAAATCCCACACTTTACCGCATCACACTGGACACGAGCTTAACAAATGTGCGATACTCTCTCCGTTTAGTTCCTCGCATTTTAACATTATTTTTCATTCCAAAACCCGTAAATTCACGTATTTATTTCTCGCACTTTTGCTTAGTGTAATTTTTTTCTCTTCACGCCAAAAGGTGCTTTGAAGTGGATTGTTCTTAGGGCTCCTCAGGGACACGAAGAATTTCTGAAGGAATATTCTGTCGGCTTGAGCTCTGACTTTATTTAACCACAAATCATTGAAGGGTGGGACACAGCCTTGCACACATAACTAAGTGTTGTGCATAACCACACGCTGGTCCACGTTGGCGCTCTAATTGTTACTTAGGTTTAGCTTAGTCTCGTGGCAAACAGTCATTGAAGTTTCATGCTGGTTCCACTGATTAGAGCTGCTCTTCGCTTGATCTAAGTTTCATGTTTTCTGAACTAAGTAATCCAAAAATATTTCATGGCCTTTTTAACTGAAAATTTTTTTATCCTTTACTATAAGGAGAAATATTTTTATTAATTAAGAACTTTTTTCATCAAGAGACTGTCATGTCCACGGAGTTTACTGATACTTCAATGCATCCAAGCTTAGCTCATCCAAATTGTGTGCAAGACAAAAAGCTCGAAACACACAGTGAAACATAAAAGTTCTCACATCAATTACTGAATTAGTGTTGCGTTCAAAAATCCGTGTTCGGGCGTCGTAGGTGGACATGTGCCGATGGTACAACCTTGAGGGCGCTGGCCTTCGCTGGCAGCGCGCGTCCCCCATCGACACTCTTGAGGGCGGTACTCCCGTCATCGACCACGACCACACCACCGGCTCTGCTTACGGTACACATGAGTTGATGCTCGGTGGAAGAGTCTTGCACAGTTCGAACTCAGTCTGGGGTACACTCAGAAGCAGTTTTCAAATTCCCTAAGACAATGCGAGGGGCGTTTAATTAGTTTGCTACGAGCCCCCATCATCCTAAAAGATGGTCACTGCAGTATGCTATCTCTATAGTTTCCTGGGCTTTGAAATAAACATTCAGGTGGCAAGGAGTATGATTGGACTGAAGGGTGTTACGTCGTGCAATTACAATTTTCAATTATTCATAGGCATTTCTAGGGTAGCACAATTTCTTCATACTGGTCTGGTTCAGAAGCTCATTTAATTATGAAACTCATGACTAAAAAAGACTGAAAGAAATTGTGTCTACGATTGTTGACTCTCACCAATATCATAATTAAAAAATTGTCTGGTGCCTAAACTAGGTGTATTTTGCGAAATTTATTTATTTCATAGAATTAAATGGTCTGTGTTCTCATCCCTACATTTTCTCCTCCTGGAGGCAGTACATTGCTTTGCTGATATTGTGGAATAAATCCGTAGATGTTTTCACATGAAATGCATTCATTAAATAAAGTTTGGAGTCGCTTGTTTCTTAGCTTGGCGTATGAGAAAATACGAAACTGAAATAAATGCAAGAAGAATTTTTAAACATACGCTATAAAAATAAATGATTTATGAACGAATATCTTGTTAGATATTTATTCATTTACATTTTTTATTTGAACGAGGAATGCTTGAAAATCATGTACAAAATGAAATTTTCGATCTTACAAATTATCTTCAGTATCTGTAAAAACACGAAAGCATACATTGCTACTTAATGAAATGAAACATGTCTAGTAAAATTCTGGCTACATTATTTGCAACGTGAAGTGCGACTGATTTTCAGTCAAAACTAGTTTTTTCCTAATTAAAAAGAATGCACAATAATGAAAACCTGCTTAACTTATGTACAAGTAGTTGCCCTTATTTGGAAATCATTTAAAGAAACAGTAAGGTCGCATTTCCCTACATGAGAGTGTACAATAGATCGCCAAAGATATTGAAGTAGAAGATTTGTGCACAACTGTTTATCCACAAGAATCTCTGAGGCCTCAGTGTACTCAGGCGCACTACATACCGATATAATTTTTACTCCATAGACGAGAGCTTAGTCTCGAGAGACTATCGTTATAATTGACGAGGCGCGGAATTTCACTGTATAGTTGCTGCTCATTGTGAGCCAAAAGTTAGTATGAGTAAAATGTCTACATACAAGCAAATGCACGTTTTCCCTTAGTTTTTTATAGCCAAAACACGGTAACGCAGAAAAAACAGGAACTCTTGTTACGAGCTGACAATTATAAATTTGGTTTTTCAAAATGTATTCATTGATATACCAGTAAGACAAAATAGATTTTCATTAATGAATAAGGATTGACGCATAATTCAATTTCTCTACGAAAAGCATAAAATTTGAAGCAATATTTTAGACTCTGGCCAACCACGTTTTTATATTATTTATTCTAAAGCGGAATCTACAAAATTTACAATAGCTCGCACTTAACCAAGTCAGTGTTGGCGTTCGAAAAATTGAGCTCTAAAATTAATTATCTAGACGAGTGATCATGTAGCCCGGAAATCAGATGTGACTATTATTTATGACTTCCATAGTGAATTTTTACTTTGTTGTTTGGTATCAAAATAACTAAAAATATGTTGATGTGAAAAAATTCGCGAAGCAGTGGAAAAGTATCGTCTGTAAAATACGGAATTATAGTCGATAGATCACAATTCTAACCAATTTTGTTCGAAGGAATTAACTAAATAAGCGAAGGTCGGTGACAAGGGAAGACCCACTTCTAATCCATTCAAGCGCCGAATAAAATTTAAAGATTGAAAGGTTATTTTTTATTTGTTCAGGTTCTAAAAATGACCTTTTAAGTTGAAACGTTCATTTTTATGCAGTTTTTCAGCCTACATCGTTTAACTAAAACCAATAAATGTATAAGTAACCTCTTAGAAGTTACCATCTTTACTGATATATTTATTGATACACTTTGAAAATTAGCAAAATCCTACGTGTGAAGATGAAGCATGCAATGCGTATTCCAGCACAGGGCAATAAACGGTATTCTGTTCATCAATAATATTGACTCCTCTGTTTAAGATCAAAAGCTCTTCTGGTCGGATTCTATTCGCGACTGTGATGAATCTTCCTTAAATTTTTCATGGTGTGGATAGTCAATACAAATAAACCATCCACTGACTTGAGTATCGCATTTCAATCGTAGCTTATCAACGTGAGCTTTATTGACGTGCATTTTCCCCGTGTGACACGAAACATTGGAAGAGATTAATAAAGCTCATGCTACCAACCTCCTGTAAATAAATTTGTAATCTGCATGTATGTAATTTGACATTCACATATTTGTTCATTTTCCATCCTAGTATTGACCTATTATCATATAAAGGCATGTAAATCTATATTTGCTTGGTGTATTACACTCATGAACAGAGTATTGGTATGTTTTTTATCAAAAATTTAAACATACATTCATCAAAAAATTAATTCCATCGTCACTGTTTTATATTCTACAGTGTCGAAAGCAGTAAGTTAAGTCAACTTTGTCAAATGAAACTTTCAGAAATCAATTGGATTGCTCATGGCGAACGTGTGAGCTACTGCGTAACGTCGAACGAACACTAACTTCAAGCTCTGTGATTGACAGGTCACTACTTCGCGGTGCAGTCTGCACCTACGCAGTTGCAGCAAACGAAGGCTACCGAGCTGAAGGCCCAACTTGCTGGCCCTCTCATTCTGTCGGCAATTTCGGAGCAATGTGTCATCTTCTGGTACTATATTGACGGTACGTTTGGCGTGTGAGTTGAGTTGAGTAATGGTCTGACATTCCATTGATGAAGCATTTGGCGTATAAGTTTAGTGTAGCATTGCATTGATAGTACGTTTGGCGTATGAGTTGAGTCATGGTCTGGCAGTGTGCTGTTGGTTCGTCTACTGTAGGAGTTGAGTCATTGACTGACACAACATTTTTAGTACATTTGACGTAAGAGTCTGATTGTAGGACGGCACTGCATTGTTGACACGTTTAGCGTTTCAATTGAAGCATGGTACGGCGCTGCATTTACTCTTGAAGCATGAATGAGCGTAGTGTAGCCCTACATCGATGACTCACTAACTTTTAAAGCACTCGGACCGAGATCGTTGTAGTTCCGTCTTGAATATATGCTGTTATTATCTTGTAGTGAATGTGTGTCTCGAGTCTAGAGTTGTGTCGTTACACTGGAGGTGTATCCACTATGACAAGGTGCATTTCGTTTCTTGTTAATCATTTAACACGTCAACTGCATTTGCGCGGTAGCTATGGTTGGTTTGGTTAGGCTGGAAGTGGTCGCATTGAAAACCCGGCTTTACTGCTCGAATACGTTCTTAACCTTTCTAAAAAGGGTAAATAAGACAATTTAACAATAATAGTTTACCTATTACTCTAAAATTTAGTTCGAAAATGTATTGAAATACTTGAAACGTGAAACGGTATTTGTTTATACCGGTACGTAAATGAGCAATTTACCTAATGGTACACATATGTACCAACCAATGCTCAGTCTACGTGTTAACATTGTGTGGAGTCTCTGCTGCCCCTCTACAGCGGAGAGTAACTCAAGTTTGTCGGTGGTGCGTGAGGTAGTCGACGCTCAGAACAGCTCAGTGCAGTGGTCAGTGCAGGGGTTCCAGGCGCGCAGCTGGGTGGTGGCCAGGGTGCCTATCGACACTGCCAACGTCGAAATTAGGGTAAGCTGACAGTCCTGTGTCTTGTATGACTGTACTCACCTT
This sequence comes from Platorchestia sp. MABIK, assembly GCA_014220935.1. Lineage (NCBI taxonomy): Eukaryota > Metazoa > Arthropoda > Malacostraca > Amphipoda > Talitridae > Platorchestia > Platorchestia sp. MABIK. The sequence goes on along the minus strand of JACJUY010000179.1, from coordinate 86,562 downwards.
CTCAACACATTGAGCTTGAAATTCTCGTCTTAATGCGGAAGTGCTTTAGCATCTGGGTGAGCTACAAAATAAATTTTGTGATCTATTCATAGTTTTCACCAGGAAATCACGCTTCCACTACATCGGTTAATGTCAAAAAAAAGATTGTCAAATAATCGTGCATGCTCTAACTGAATCACCTGAATCATTCTCGAGAGACAAATGTACAGTAGTTTAACCTTATGTTTTGGATTTACGTGCAAAACGTTCGTATTCGATCTTCACGTAATACATTGAAATTAAGAAACATGAAAACACTCATGTTATTCAATGATAAAGATGATGTTTATTGTTTGAACACCAATAGATTATAAAAGGATTGAGAATTTTCACAAGGTGCATAAGAGACTGTATATTTCGTAACTGCAATGTACGGGGTAGCATGTTACGAGGATCGAGAGTCGTGGGGTCTGAAAGAGACTCTGATCACCTGCGGTTGCTTATCCTGGTCTTTCCTCTTGTCAATTCACCCAATTAATATCTAGCTGTTACTTTTCCTAATGTAGTAGAATAAACAAAAGTTACTAAAGGAGTCTAATGTTATTACCCCGTAATGGGAATGCAACTATTGTATCGATAGGAATTAGCGCTCCAGCGAGAAGATATGAGGCCCTGAGTGAAAGTTTAGGTGGGCCTTTACATTTTTTAAACAAATCAAGAGCTTGTTTTGTAATTAATATTATTTATTTCTGTTCAAAAGATAAGCCGAAACACTGCTATCTTTTTTCCAGTACTTTCAACTGTCATCATTAACTTTGACGTTGTTTCTTATTCTTCTTTCCTAACCTACACCTTGTGTGTGAATAAACTTCGCGCTTAGAATCCCCGTTTTTTTTTAACTCTATACTAAGTGATGCTGTCCTCATTCTCCTCTTGTGAAACCCTTTGCTGCGGTTAGACAGCCTAAAACTAAATTACAATTAATAAAACACGTGGATTTTTTAGTTTCGGCCTTTCTGCATTTGTATCTTCCTTGGAAGAAGACCCTCGTTAATTAACGTGTGCTCGTGTTTTTGTTTGTGATCTTACTCTTTCTCACCTCATCCATTTCTGAGATGCGCAAGCAGCCTTTGCTTGATAGTTGGAGAAGACTTTGTCAATGAATACGCAGTTATCTTCGTAAAATTTTGTTAGATGTTTTCAATTGTATACCAGTTTCATTGTAGTCAACTCGATAAATTAGACTGTTGAAAACACCGCGTCAGACAAAAATGCACAGGAATTTGTTGATAGTTTCGTTTAATCTAAATGTGAAACATCTTGAGTAAGGGGTATACCTTTCTTGCAATCATGTTAGATTAGGGGAAACCTCATTGGTGCAACATGCAGTACTTGGCCTCTTACATAGAGCTGTGATTATTTGCCCCAATTGACTGCAAAATCCATGCTTGAGATATTACGCATTGTAGCTTATACCTTACTTTCTTTCAATTTAATTGCGCGTGAATTCTATTTAGAAATCCCTCTGAGGAAAAAATATGAGGTATTGTGTTGGCGCACTCAAATGTGTGATGTCACATGATACATTGGTGGAGGTGAATGTGTCGCATAAACCCCCAAGCCAAGCCACGACACACTCAATATTAATCTACGGTATTTAATAATCAAATTTAACTTACTCCTCCATTAAAACATCCGGCGTTTATAACATGCTGCTTAAATCTACGGTAATTTGAACCAATATTTAACTTACTTTTCCTCTACTCTGAATGTTCGGAACTAAGACTTGAAATTCAATCCTCACTGAGATCCGAGAAAAAAGTTCTTACAAAGCTTTCAAAACGAATCTTGAGTCTCTCTTTCTATTGGAATGGTTATCACATAAGGTAATAGAGTGATATCTTTTCCGCTATTTGACTCATCCTAATATGAAAATTTGCCATGATAAATGAAATTAGATCTTAAGTTTGTTCTCAATTTTTTTCTAGAATATGCTGTTCACATCAAGCCCATGTACACTGCTGTCTTAAAATTGAGCATTGAATCATGAGTGAATCAATTCATTGATCAGTCTAGTGCGCAACTAGGTTAAATGAAAAAACTTAAACACAATTGTACACTTGAGAATTGCGCTGATGATAGGATGCAATAATAGCATAAGACTTTAGAAACAATCTATTACTGTTTGATTTGTGCGAAACCGATTGTTTAAATTGTATCCCATGACAAAAACTCTCAAATTAAATCTACGGTATTTCTAGCTTAAATTTAACTCACTCTTCCTATTTATCCCGTGACATTCACACATCTAAAAACTGCGGTATTACAAACCAAAATTCAACCTACCCCTATATTTTCCCTAGGTATCACCAGCATCAATGAATTGCACATAATTTCAATACTTTCGCTGTAGAAAATTCAATGCAGGGAATGTCAATATTCACGGTGTTTCAGAACAAGAGGTACAAAATTGCAGGCCAAGTTCAAAATGGCCATATAAACATTTTTTCTTCCATGAAATTTCCAAAAAAATCGGGCTTATGAGATTTTACCTGCTTTTTGTTTTAATGGATGAAATTGAATTACCAAATTACTAGCAATGTTTTTTTTTAATTTACGTTACAAACACTTTTATTTTATGAGTGTCTACAATAATAAGATTCAGTTTTAGTGATATTTTGAAAAAAAGTTTGATCAAGACGGTTTTAGAACAGTACCAACAAGACAAACAAGAAGTAACCTGGTAGCACTATCTGAAACATTCTAAAACACTCTTGCTAACATTTTTACTAAACATCACTAAAGCTAAGTCTTTCATAGAAAAAAAAGTGGCCATTTGGCCATTTTCTACTTGGTGTGCAATTTCATACCTCTTGTTCTGAAACATCCTATATAATTACATATTTCAAATTGTTTGAAATAAATAAATTTTTCGTATGCAACACATCAATAACTTATTCCAAATGTAATCGGTGTTATTTTATTCCAAAAATTAAAATAAGAACGAACTCCAAACAATTGCTTTCATCAATTCAATAAACAAATACCCTCGATTGATTTAGAGAATTAGAACGCCTATATTCACTTGTCAGGTGTTTGAAGCTCTGATATCAGAGCATCGTATTATTTTCCTCAGTAAAATGGTTTAAAAAAATAAACACTGTGAATATTATTTTTCAGATTTGTATTTAGGTTTCGAAACAAACGCAGAAACGTTAGAAGAAACCTACTCTTTACTTTTACTTTGCAAGGAAACTTCCGCCCTGAAAACGAAAATGCTTGACTCAATAGCGCATAAATATTTATTTTAATGCATTAAAAAGTATTTCATCGCCTTTTCTTATGACTACGTTAAATTACGATTCAATGTAGTAAAAGTCTCTGGGGCATTTTTTCACTCGCCAAAATAATTGAAAACCTATTAGTACTCATAAATTAAAACTTGCTAGTATGAAAGCGATAATTAAGAAAAAAATTACCAAATATTTTCGTGTATAAAAGATCGAATGAAAACGTACTAATTATTAATCTTATTTATACCTTAAGACTCTTCTTTGGTACACTCATTTTTTATACGTTATATCAATGGTTGTGGCTCACCCCCATTCGTGGAGCGCTGCATTGCTAAACTCTTATGTTTAGAGCTTCTGTCACATGTCTCATCAATTCTAGATTCATTTGAAGCATTTGAAAATCTAATGAATAATTCATGCCCTAATTTTATCTGGCTAGAACATTCGCATCAACGAAAATGATTTTCAATATGACATAGTACTTACGCAAGTCGGATCCTAAAATGACTAAAGTATTTTAAAGAAACGAAAATGATAATAAACTCTTTTTTAAATAAATCACTGTTCAAATGTTATATTTACTCTGATATCAGAGCCCTGAAATCAGGATCTGTGTCTTCCGACATTCGAAGCTGATATTTTGTTTGTCTACCAGATCATATTCGAAGCGCAAGTGTTCAACAACAACACGTACGCGGTGCTGCTCGATGATATCTTGATTCTGGAAGAATCGTGTCCTGAAAGCGAGCTTTCATGCACTTTCGAGCATTCTTGTGGTTACTTCGCTGGCAACAGCTTTGACAACCCTTGGCTGATAGGCCGGGGCGTCACTGAGAGGCCTCAGTACGTGGCAGGACCTACAGAAGACCACACTTTCTCGAACGGCATGTATGCGTATGTCGACTTCACCAGCAAGGCCACTAACGGTGAGTTACGAGCCGTAATGAGCACGAGCTTCCTTTACAATAGCATAGAATGAAAATTTTATGCCAGAAATTCTTCATGAAACAATTATTTGACCAACTGAAATGAAAGTAATTTGTAAATTATTTGCATTAGAGGAAATAAAATCAGAATAGCAATTGAGAATCAATTTAATTGTTTGTTAAAGAAAGTATGTGAATTTTTATGTATCTAAGAGTGAAAAATGATTCGTACACTTTTGAACTAATACAGAATCGTTACTCAGTAATTTGTAGCATTCCCCTTATATAAACTTTCATAATGACGAATTATTGTCATCTATAACTTTTTATTAGTAATTTGCATGTTTCTTCGAGTATGTTATCTCATTTTTCTTGGTATATCACCCTAATATCTGGATGCATTTTGGAGTTTTGATAAAATTTCCACAATAAAGTAATACCATAAATTTTCACTAAGGTCTCAGCCCGAGGACTTGAACTCAAACTGGAGACTTGAGCCGTAAGGTTCAAGTGTCAGGCTTAAAATCTGAAGTTTTGTCATTTGAGTTGTTTCACAATGTGATTCTAAGTATTTTTTGTGGATATTTCGTTGTAAGATTGAAATCGTCCTCTTACTAAAAGATAGATCCAAAATTTTCGTTTAACGGGTCTTTGATATTTAAGATTGACATGAAATAGAAGAAATAGTTTTGTTCAGTAAAATTCAGCACACCTAACGGTATCCTACGGCTTCGGGAGGTGTGAGAATAATTTTGTTTCACAAATTTCACTTAAGGAGTCTCAGATTAAGAATTTTTGGAAACACATTTTATGAGAATGGTATAAAAGTCAGTTTCATTTCTCAAACATCTGGGATAAATAAAATCATGAAACTCGACAAAATCTGGGAAAAAATAAATTTGTCGAACTGTTTGGCTTTCCTATTTCTTCGGTGAAAGAAATGTGACAAAAAACATGCTTATGCTAATCATGTTAAAAAAATTCTTCCTTAGGCTAATATTTCACACGATACCTCAATACAGCATTGGCGTTTTTCCAGCTGTGAATGGAAGTCTGAAGGCGAATCTCGCCAGCGAGCTGCAAGAACCATCTGATGGTTGCCTCAGCTTCTACTGGGTCAAATACATGAACTCTAGCGGCGACGCAGCGGCCCCGACACTTGCTGCTTATTTGGTAACATGTCACGATTCTTCATATATGAAGTGATCTGCCTGACTTTTCGAATTTATAAATGAAAAACATGGAAGAATTAGTGATTTAAAAAACTGCTTATTGTCCCACGTGACAATACTCGTTGAATACAGGTGATTCGTCTCTTAATTTAAGCATCATCAGAAGTAGTTTAGCTTACTCAAATGGTATGGGACAGGCAATGGGCTAAGGTTTGTTAGGCTCGTCGTTCCTATGCTGTTGAGATTGGAACCCCTTAACTATGACACTGTTGCTGTATCTCAACTGAAGATATGCCTATGGTATTTCTGTGTATCGTGCCCACTTTGCTTTTTTCTTTTCAAATTTCCTTCTCTGTTTCTTCCTTGTCTTTTCTTCATATTCCTTTTCAACCCGTGGCTTCTATTCACAGGATATTTTATGCGGGGACACAATTTGTAGGTGAATTCCTCGTTTTCTTCACTCCCTGCTAAATGGTCCCTTCTCTTTGCTCTCTTGAGATCATTTTTGATGGGGTTAGGAAGTTTTGACCAAATTTATATAATATATATTTATGGTAAAATAATTATCACTTCCACTTCAAAATTAGGATCCATTATTACTTTGAGTTACTGTTGAATGAACCAAAACCTAACTGACCAAACCTAACTTATCCTTTTGAAAATTAGCCTAACCTGAACCCATCGTCTGTGTTGTAGCGTCAAACAACTCGTGAAGAGTTGTACAAACATGTCTGGATCTGGCATGCAAGCGACCTACGCGCGGCTAGCCTATATTGTATTGGATTACAGGACGTCCGCTTAGCAGAGCCCCTACTCTCCGTTAGTGAATGGGGGGGATTGCTGCCAAATTCTTGTTTTTAGTTCTGGATTCTCTGAGCTCATCGTTTTCGTCAAAAATGTAATTTCGCTTGCACAATGATTCTTTTCTTAAGAAACTTTCACATTGCGTGAATGATCACGAGCAACTTTTAGCGTTATATTTAGGTTAATGTTCTCCGTGTGAAAAAATTCGTAAAAATTGTTTATATAAATAATGGCATTGAGTTCGTGTAGAAAATGTTGGATTAATTGGAACAAGGTTTTTCAGGGCCAACATTATTGTGCAAGATGCAAAGCCACTGGGGCACATTCTGACTAGTTTTGAATGTAAAAGACAGTCTTTCGTGTCTTTTCTTTTCTACTCATAGCTGTTCTCGTAAGCTATTTCAGTATTTGAATAGACAAATGTTTAGTCTTTCTTACTGTGCTAGTGTCACTCAAGTTCTACGTGCAATACCTAGAGAATAATATGATAGATGGAAAATTTATTATCGGCCTCAGAACTCATGGAGATGATTCGCTTCTAATGACTGATAAAGGACAACGTTAAAATGCAACCTTTATTGATTAGTCTTGCTAAACCGTTCTCTCACCATAAATGCATAACTGCACTCAAACACTAACTAAACATTTCCACCTAATCAAGACGTAAGCACTGTACGCTAGCGCTGCACAATATGAGCCTGAGGGAGTGACCATGTCACCAGGTGCTGTGGCCCTCCAACACCGCAATCGAGCTCGTCACGCTGGGAGGGCAGAACGTCTCCACTACCTGGACCGAGCAGCGGGTGAGGGAAAGAGTGATATAAAGTTAGGTAAGAAAATGGGATCAATTAGCTCTACAGAAACGAGAGTTCAATAATTTCAGTTCATTGCGATTAATGGCTATGCTAAGATCAGCTTTAGATCTAAGACCAGTGATTGTTTTGTTTAGCTTGAATGATGAGTGTAGATCAGGATGAATGGTAGATCGTCCGAACTGAGAGTAATTGATCAATCAAGGGGAGACTGATGGGTCATCCAAGGTGAGAATGATAGCGCTTCCACGGTGAGAATGAAAAATCCAAAGTGAGCATGATGGATCGACCAAGGGGTAGATGATTGGTTGGCCAAAGTGAAAGTAATGCATCACCCCAGATGAGACGGAATAATGCATCATCTCACACGATATAAGATAAGGTGTCATTACACGTGAGGACGAGCTAAAAAAGAGAATAGCTGAGATCATTCTGATTAATAATCTCAATCACGACTGATCTTCTTATGTATTCGCATGTGAGTTGAATACTAACATGTAGCTGGTAAGTGTTCGTTTTTACTCGTGTTTCCTTTTGTTGAACAATTAATGAGACGACAATTAGACGTTAAGGAGCTGATGAACTATCTTCGTACGATAGATTCTTATGACCTAATTTAAATGTTCCAGTAGTTTTGTTTTGCAGTTGACTTACTTTCAAAGATAAACGGTTAAATTAATTTTTCTGTCGAACACAGCATGCGTAGAGGCGAGGGGTCATCAAAACCCCCTATCATTAATATTATTTTTTGTTGAACAAGTCAATTTCTTGGATTTTTATCTGTGTTGAAGCTCCTAAATATCATTTACAATGTATTATGCCACGGCTCTTCAAGCTGAACGAACAATTCACTCTCAGATGCTTTTCCTCATCTGTTCAAAGTGTAGGTCTTCAGAATTTGAGGTAGAGCTAATTTTGACGTAGATCTATGAATCCTTAGTGGAGATAGAGTACAAAAAATATATCTGGTTGGTGACTTCTTGTTCCTTTCCTTACTAGCCTAATATAATTGGTCCGGCTGTACTTGAATCTAGCATCGTAAAGTAAATTCTCACGAAGAATCTCGTCTCTGTACGACGACTAAATACAACGTAAAGTGTTGTAAGCTACGTTGTTGTGAGTGTAATCAAGGTCTATGTTTTATTAAGTTTAATTACTTAATGTTTATAAAATAGCCGAATGTAATCCATTATACCATGATCCACTAAACAACGCATTCTTCTTGTACTTCCAAGTTTCGAACACTTTCACAATAAAGCATGGATTAAAAAGGAAAAACTTAAAACACTCGAAAAATTAAGTGTTGCACGTAATCGAACTTTCCCTCATGTTATTGTTAAAAACAATACAATTTGAGATATGAAACTGCTTTGAACATCGAGCACAGTACAGGTAGTATTGATAATTAACTCTCAATATTGTCATAGAAAAGCGCAATTGACGGCAAATAAACAATTTTAAATAATTTAAGATCGGACCAACATTTCCTGCTGAAATGGGCTTATCAGTCAGACTTCTGTAGAATGTTACCACTTCCTTTTACCAATGCTACTGTGTAAGTAAAAATATTCAAAATACATTCCACCGTTTTTACTACAATTGATTTATTTCTCGCTGCAAACTATCGTCAAAAATTAATTTCTCTTCATTGTAGGTTTAACGTTTCCTGTAACACGTCTTATTTCTGTAAAATCCAAAATGGAATTTCTATCACATCTTTATCAATAACTCCGGGTAGCTCGGCTGGCAATATGCCATATTCTGGGATAACTAATTTGCTCGTAAAAAGTATGCTAACTTAAACAAGGCGATGGTATTTTGGCGCGCTAATTTTGAAAAGCATAATCTGACAGTATACCAAGCTTCTACTAAATAGGTTCTCGGCAGAGTAACCATTTTTTCATGAGCTATCGGTGAATTCAACACGACGTTGTTTCGTTTCCGCAGGTGACGTTTTCTTCGCAAGGATCAGAATTCCGTCTAGTGTTCAGTGCGACCGCATACGACCAGGGCAGCTTCGTCGGTATAGACGACACTTTTGTGTGGAGTGGAGCTTGTGAGGAACTGCCGACCCCAGCACCTGCAGCATTCCCAGGTAACGGAATTCTTGCTCGCTGCGTCCTGTTCAGTGATTTCTGATATACCTTGTGCCCTGCATGTGGCTCTTCGTGAACTCCGATTGTCTAGGTTTTGACTGCGGGACTATTTTCTAAGGGGCGTGGAAGAAATAAAATTAAATCATACAAATTCCAACTTGAAGGCTAAAGATATTGACAATAAATGTAGTCTCTATTTGAAAAGTTTTTCGAAGGATGCTTTTTGTTAAAATGCGCTTTGAAAAACCTTGTTGTTTTCTATTAAGCAGTGTATTCACTTTTTCCAAATTTACAGATCAAATATTTTCTGTCGCTCATCGATGAGTTACTTGAATAATACAGAACTTTACATTACTTCTTGCCACATCATTTACTCACCGATGTGTTTTAATTTTAGTTTCTTATAGTCGTCCACGTGGAAACAGGCAAATAAAAACTCTAAGCTAGAAAACAGGTAAACTATAGATTGTTCCCACGGATCGTTAATTTTAAGAAACTACGTTGGAATCAAAGGAAGTGCACAACAATGGGACCAGAGTTTATTTTCATTTTCCTTCAGATGAAAATCCCAATTATCTATTTACATCACTATATTTCTTGCAGGAAGCTGCGACTTCGAGAGCGAGGACCTCTGCGGCTTCCAAGACGAAGACATCGTCTACCCGTGGAAGGTTGGATCTCGCGCCAACCTCTCCGTGCTGCCACTGGACCACTCCTCCGGCTCTGACACAGGTCGCCGGCCTTACCTCCCTAAGCTCGTGCCAAAATCTTGTCGTCTTACTTTCAAATTTGAGGATATATGTAACCACATTGAGTGACTTCACCTGAAGGATTTAACAACGTTTTACTGTTATGTGGAAATATTGAGCTCCGGTGTTTGAAGAGGATGTCATCGTTTTCAATTTGTTTCATATAAGGTTTTTTTCGTTTGTCGTTAGATATCCTCAAAAAGGAATCTTTCACTGCAAAACCTGTTGTTTATCCCAATCTCAAGCAAGCAAATAATTTATTTATTTTTTTTTAATACTAATTACGACATTAGAATTTACACCCGATGGAGGATTTCAAATTAAAAGGAAAAAAGATCCAATATCTTTTATACCTTGTTAATCACGATCAGAACCCATCCACTACTAGCAGCGATATTCTAATTGGGCGTGGAAACCGTTAAATCCGTTAATGAAATAGCAAAAACCGATTTTCGATTATCGGCCGCTCAGGCTCTCCCTGCCTTGTATGCAGAGACAACTTGATGAAAAGCAAATAAATAAAAAACTTCGAGGAAAACCAAATTGTCCGACATCAGAATTAACTAAGAAAGTAGGCATCTGTCTAATCCGGCTGCTCACTATCTTGAGTCAATTTGAATGATTAAAAATCTTCGGCATTCAGATTCCATTCAATGCGCATTGATATCAATAACTAAATCATGCCAATTTACTCCCTCGACATCAAGTTGCTAATGGATACATGAATATTTCTCTACTTAACTCAACTGGCAATGAAAAAGTGTTTTTTTTGGTGGGTATGGGGCTCAATGAAGGATGTCCCATTCATCACCGACAAATGACAATTAGAACTTTGCTAGGATTAAATACACGTGAGTGGACAATCTGGTTTTTGACGAATTTTAACGAACGGTCAGGTACTCGAAAATATTCAAACAGTTGTTGGTGAGCGGAATAGTGAATAATTAAACATGCTTTATGAAAAGTTTCTGCAGATACTTCTTACATTGTTATTTTCTTTCCATGCACACACTGTTGAAAATTTTACTTCTGTTGAATGACACAAAATATTTTCAACATCTAAAAATGTTAGTAAATTTTCTTGACATAAGTGCACATTTTTCGTGCATTGCGAACGCGGAAAATAATTTGAAATTATTCTGAGAATAGGAAGCCTGAGAATATGGTGTTTTTCTTTTTTGAATTCCAAATAGAATGTATGGTAGGGAATCAACTTTCACCTTTTTACAATACATACTCATCAGCCTAAACAGCTTAAATAAAGTACGAGGATATACCTGCAGGCAAAGTGCTGTACCGGCAAAGCGAGGGCAACGAGAACGAGCGAGCCTCAATAGTGTCAGAGCCAGTGCTGATCCCTCAGGCCTGCGTGTCCTTCTACTTCTACAACTCGCCTCCGAACGGTGCGTGTGTCGACGGTGTCACTACTCGATTTTACCAAACTGTTTGCATGCTCCCATCTATAATTGGGCACTCGCTTCTAGTTTGAAATCATTAATTGATATTAAACATCATTGACATGATGTCAATTTTTGATAGAATGTTTACTAAGTTGCCTAGTTTTGATAATAGTTAATTTCGTAGTTCAAATACGAATGTGTCCATTGTGTTCCTCAAAATTAATGTTACCCTCGTGAATGGTCACCAATAAAGACATTGAGCACTACGGTCAGCATTAAATAATTATGAGTTTGATACTGAAAAGCTATGCACATTCAATTTTGAGAAAGACGAACGAGTGTCCAATCTAGGAATTGAAATAATTCTCAGGCGCAAGAGTACTGAGATACACAGCCTTTTGTTTATAAATTTCTTCCTTGGTTCACGCAGGGGTTTCTACGATTTTCTATGAACGAAAATATGGGAACGTGTTTCACTCTTTAGGGTGAGATTTTTTCTGTAGTAATAAATCGGGTACGATAAAACAAGCGGTTTACGCGATAAAACGCATCATATAATACGCAGGTGCGGGTTCTTCCCCAAATTAGTTAAATTAACAGATGTCTTTCTAACAAGAATTCCCTGCTGCTCAGTTCGTTCATTTTTTGATTTATGATAAATTGTAGATGAGTGCAATAGGTATTTTAGATAAAATTTTAAATCCGACTGCGTGGGATTCGAATAAAAACTGACAAGTTATATCTTAAATCAATGAACTGTAGGGCAAGGTCATGAGGCAGCTTCGTCTATCAGTTGTAGTTGACATTTATTTCGTTATTTCGATAATTATTTCATGACAAGAGGTAGACGAAGGGAAATAAATTCGTGGTTCTGGGCGAATCTGTAGAGTTTCATAATCCTAGTTCAAATCGAGAGAATCACTGCATAGCCTCTTTCAGAGTATAATTCACTGAATAGTCTGCACCAGTTTAGCAAATTGAAATCTTTTACCTGACTGGTTCATTTCTCCTTCTATATCTTCATCCCTAGATTTTTTAGGAGTACGATACGAGTGCTTTCCATTTAAATTCAAAATTGATTTCTCTACAATCGTTTTTGTTAGTGTACGCGTTGTCTTTGGGTCCTTGTGGCAACGTGTTTATCGTTGCTGACTCACGTTTAGAACGGGCTGTTTCTAAAAAATTTGCAATTCTTCTAATATCTTCTTTGACCTGTTCATGCACTCTCATCTGTTAGTTCTTCCATTCCGGATGATGAACAAAACTCTGATAAATGTTCGGACTATAGCAATATTTCCTCCAAGATCTATGTATGAGAAAAGTTTTCCTTTAACTCCAAGAGCGTGTAGACAAACTGATCCCCACATGAAATGACCGTTAAAGTTCAAAGATCGTGATGGATAGTGCATCAAAATCGTTGTTGAAGAACGAGCATGCCTGTGGAAAAATAAAACTGCCCACACAGCTTCAGAAAAGCTTCCTGTGCTTCATGAGAGACTTCTAGGTCATGGCCACTGTATAATAATTTATTAATTCTAACAGCAGAACCTATCAGTGTCAAATGCTAATATTTTACATTTAATATTTTCACTTACGTTTCTAAGAGCATGCTGACTAATTTTGTATCGTTTCTAGTCATAATTTTTTATTAGACCCGACAGAAATTCATTTGAAACTGTCATTTGAGCTAAATTTTTGCAATACAGAAGAATAGTTTCAAACATTGCCGTTTGTTGGCCAGTAATGTTTTAATTTTTATCGACAATTTCATTCACTGACAGGAGACGGTAATGTGCAACCAAGCTAACAGTGTTACGTTGTAAGTTTATAATTTATTCCCGTGTTACATGAAAAGCGACTAAATAAAGAAATAGCATTTTATTTACTCATGTCGGGACGTAACAAAAATTGCTGAAAATTTCATTAATTTTCATGAGGTCAATGTATTGTTGTTGGCTAAATCGTGTAAATAACACGATTAATAATTTATTTGAACGCCCTAAACCTTTTTCCTTATTATAATTCGGACTAACATCAAGTGTTCTGTGTCTCATTGTACGTGTTAATCTTTACATCTACAGCCCTGAAACTACAAGTGTACAAAAAGATGTCGCATCACTCTGACGAGCTCATAGGGGACATCTCCACCCCCCTGGAGAACTGGCTCGCGCTCAGGTGCGCATCCTTTATTTAGCATAAGTGAACGCCCGTACTCAATTCTTATAGATGTAGAGTAAATTCTCTTGTTTCCATAATCTGCATGAACCGGAAACGATTCAGTTTTAAGGTATATTTCTTAATTTTAATTTAGTGAGGTCCCTCCATTAGCTCTGTAAAAACATCGCAGAATGGGTAAGAAGGTATAATTATCGTGTTTTAATTTGATCTTACTTGATTTAGAACTCTGCATATGGGACGGCTATTCAATTTTTCTTAATTGATTCTCACTCGTTTGTATAATTTCATTTGGGAATTATCATAAATGTTCCCTCTCTGAGGGAAGGAGAAGAGGGGAAAGTTGCTTATCCTCCTTTCTTTATCTCTTTTTATTTTAACTTCATAAGCAATCCTTAGGTACTTTTCTCCTGTATATTTATCCTCCTCATGGAGATACAAATATTGTGCCTATAGGAACCATCGCTCTCAGGGAGAAGATAAGAGGATGGGTAGGTCATATTTCCATTAATGTAGAACAGGTTTTCGTTTTGTTGCAGATATTTTCTGCTCAATGCCGTCATTTTTTCAGCGCCTATTACTTCTTTTTTCAAATTTTAATATGTTTCATAAACATCTTTCAATCTTGCTGTTTCCATGTCCTGAGTAAGTAGACAACTTTTGCTCATAGATTCCTGTTCCTAAAAATCCAGGCAGAATTTAACCTTCCTCTATGCTCTCTCGAGAATACCTCTGTTGAAGTTGTGGAAGCTCAAGCGGACTTATAATTTAGTTTAATCTCTTGAATATCTATCCATAGTTTTATACTTAAACTTTAAATTCATAATTACATCACTGTAAACGAGCCTGTGCAGTCTAGAGAGGCTCATTAATTCATCAGGGTGTTCAATGAAGAATTTACATCGGCGTTTTTGTATCAACACATTTGGTCTCCTGCTTGATAAAGATACTACGTCGAAGAAAACGAAGAGTGGCAGCTGAAGTTGGTGGTGGAAAGCTTCTTAGACGAGGGTGCAGTGGTGGTCGTGGACGACATAACCATAAGCGAGTCTCCATGCGAGGTGCGAGCGACGTGCGACTTTGAGGAGACCAACTGCCTGTGGGAGCCGAGTGCTCCGGCCATGTGGACCCGGGGTGAGTAATGCCTGCATGCTGCTATGGTCTCCCAACAGAAGAGATCCTCAGAGACGATGCGAGTCTCCTCACACATGTAGGTGAGAGGCTGGCGTCTCTCTCGGCTCAGCTTGCTGGTGCGTTGCTGAAGACTCGAACGGCTAAATCAAGTTTCATTTCTTTTCGGTAGAATAATTCATGCAATAATTATTATGCTTGTTACCTCTTGATGTAGTCAGCAAGCTCCTTTTAATTCTATAAATAAGCAACGGAATTTCTATAACAAGACACAAAATTATTCATACTGTTAAGAGAATCGCCTTTTATGAAAAGATACATGAGAGACATGAATTTCTGTTGTTATGATAGAAATTACAAAACGTCGCGGGAAGTTTCTATTCAATTGAAAGACCACGTCACTAAATTTTTATTTTCTTGCTTATTTATACTCGTAATGATAAATGACAACTCGAAGTTATTTTGATGCTTAATTTTAAGTTATGAACACTAGGATAAATATTTGGCTTTTGTACGAATAATTTCGCACAAATTATTCATGAAAGATTTATTGGTTTGCTTTTACTTCTTCAGTGAGGCCGACTCTCGGGAATTATACATGAGTTATGATGAATATTTCATTTTATAATCTCAAATTAAATTTCATTCCCGCGAAAATCCTTACACATAGTATTGCAAACATTGTAACGAAAGCTTGTATTACGTTTGAAGTAGTTCTATCGTTTATTAACTGTCTAGTTGATACTTTTTTATAGCTACAAAAAGAGCTGATTCGGAGATTTAATCTTCTCTCTTTCTCCAAAACGGTTTCGTTATCAGCCGTAGTATTCGTCCATAAATGGAATGGCTGAAGGACAATGTTTTAATTTTACTGCTGGCTAATGTTTCAAAAGAACGCTTCGGGTACATCATCAGCATCGTGATTGACATCGAATCTGCTTTGTTACGTTCGATCTCATTTACGAAAATTGTCAGGTATCAAATGAGCTCAAATAGCTTGAGCTAAAATTTGGACACTCGAGAAGTGAATATCCTATTTATTGAATAACGTACTTCTCTGATCAGAGATGTCGTTTTTAAAGAAGGTTGAGGATAAATGTGCGAATTGAAATAATTTTCACCAGGAGTGATCAGAGACGACAGTTCATTGGAGCCCGGCTACCCATACTCGCCCTCGCACGACCACAGCACGGGGACAGAGTTCGGCTCCTACCTCTTCTTCTACGACCGCACTAACTCTTCTGTGGCTGATGACACCGTGTCAAGTATCTACTCGGAGACCATTCCATCGGGCGGCCAGCGCTGCTTCGAGGCCTGGGTCTTCTTGAACGGTGACAATGTGAGTGGCAACGTGTGACGAACTAATTTCATTTCAATGATGTTTAACTTTTTTATGCATATTTGGAATTGCTTTATTTTCCATCATTGCTACGGTGATGGTTTACTCGTTGTGTCTATTTAATTTAATGTATCAAATATATTTGTCGTTTGTTTCTCGAACAAAGTTTTAAAATGCATTTATGAACGTCTTGCACGCCAGAATTTATCAATAATTGATTCATTTATCAATACATTTCAAGACAACATCATGGTCTCTGTTCATAATTTTGATCTTTCCTTATCCCTTTAATTTGCTCATCTAATTTGAAAACTAAATTAAACAACAAAAGATAGATTATAAACATGTGTTATTACAACATTTTAGTTAATGGAGCTAAAAATTAATTTAAATTAAAAAATCTAGAAAGCTAAGAAAAATGTTACAGAAAGCGATCTTCTCACTTTCAAAAGGGGATGTAAATTTGCAAGCGGAGTTCTTCTCATGGAATACAGGATAGGCAATAGGTTTAGATTATTTAGGTTTTCTACGCTATGGGGACTTCCTCTCTCTGTGCTATACTCCTTGGTTACCTCATCTATAGATAGAACTTCAGGACTTTTGTCTTTCATGACTATTCTTCTTCTTTCAGTTTTTATGTCTTCTTCACCATCTCTCTTTTGTCTTTTGTTCTCTTCCTTCCTAACATGCTGTTTTTCTGCGCGAGTTATCCTGTAGAGGAACACACCATGAACAGTACGCAGATTTTTCATTTCCTACATTTCATATAAAATGAACCCTTCTCTTTGCTCTCTCGGGATCCCTTTTCTTATCACGAAGGAATCTCAAAATAACTTATATAATAATGAAAAATGAGCAGAGTGAAAGTTGTCAGAAAGAAATTTGAATGAAGAAAGCTGTTTCCAAAGATAATCTAGTTTTATTTCCCGCTAAAAGTCTATGATTATTGAACTTTCCCATTCGACGACACTACGCCACCGAACGAAACAAATAAATGGTTCGCTTATGGTAGATACCTGTCCTTCTGTTTATGCTCACTGCAGGAACTGCACGGCTAATGTCACCTTTTCTGTCAGTTCAGCTATTATTCTTTAGTTGTGATGAAATCGATGCTCTGTTTTAGTCGAAAAAACTATGCTTTAATCACTTCTTATTTGTGCAAATTTTTTCATTCAACCAAAGACCATTAAAAACTACCTTTGAATTGAGGGAAGATTCATCCGGGCAAAATTCAGCATTTTTTTTGTCCATCATAAATGTGATGCCCCTTTTTAAATTCGGCATACCGTTCCAATGAAGTCAGAAATTTGCTGTTAAGAAGTCATGCTGTTGCCTCTGGCGTGAGTATGCCACATAGATTGAATGGTTCAGTTGTTATTTTCCTCTGGCCCCTCAAAATGATTTGCTCTGTATATAAACACTGTTAGTGATCTATTGCAATAGTTATTGGTAGTCCACGTATGTTTAGTTTGCAAGCGTATGTCTCTAAAGCCCTGTACACTTGCAGGGAGGGTTTCGATGGAAACACATTTGATTGATTAGATCTTTTGGGTTTGAAACAGAGTTTCTATGTACATAATTTTTTATAATCTTATGTGATCTTGTCTACAATTTCGCTACACCAGTGGAAATGTCCGAGAAATTAGCCTCTAATCGCTGTTGGGCAAAAAATATTTCAGGTTCCTTAATTGTTTTCACTCCGACTAGGCAGATTGTGATACTATTAGATCGTCTTATACAGTATTTTTTAAGAGAAGAAAGGAAATGAAAGCAATGTTCAGTTTTGCTTTAATACCAAAATTACCTCAAGAGGCCATGGATTAAAAATTAACGACCATTTTTTGCGATTATAATTCTGAGAACTGACATCATGGTCAGGGATAAAATACCGTGAATACGCACATTTTTTTTGCACTGAGTCTGAAAATTGGGCTAATTTGTCAATCAAGAAAAAATTTTGAGATACAAGTATGTAGCAGAAATTCCTAAATTAGACTATGTTCTTCAGCTAATGAAGACTAAAATTAAAAATTTTCATCATTTTGGATGAGAAAGTTTGCTGAAATGCTGATGCAGAGCTTTAATTTTCAATTGAATGAAATTCCTAACCTACTCATAGATGATGTTTGGTGAGAGACAGCCGATTTTGCTACGCAGACATCATTCCCGCATTACGCATGAACAGTAATTTGCTTTTACAGTCTAGCGTAATACGCTTCTAGATTTAATAGGAGAGATAATGGGTTATTTACAGTTGCCTTGATTACTAAGTAGAATCAGAGTCTTGAACTTTCGAACGCTTGGACAATTGTAGAAAAAAATGGGCAAAAAAAAAAATCAGTGGCAATTGATGAACCAATTCTGAAAAGACCTGAATGACATTTTTCCATTTAACATGTAAAATGTGACTCTAAATAGATTGAAAATACTTTTGCCTTGAATGAAGTCTATGATATCACAAGCGTTGTTTCTCTCGTGTGATTTGAAAATAGCAAGATTTCATGTTTTATAATTGAGTTTAGTGTTCAACTTTTTCTAAAGGTTTGGTTTTCGGTAATAGAACTAAAATCATCATCAGTGTCGATAAATCTTACATCTTCTAGGTATTAACATACTTATTTTATGTTAATTTTTTTCTCACCCAGGTTGGAGAATTAAGCCTGAATTTCCTATATGCGGATGGCAGCACCTCCGTAGCACAATCCATCGACCCTGACCTGAACATTGACCAATGGAGGATGGTACAAGTGAGGGCTACGAAAGTATTCACTAAAACAACAAATGTGTTGGACCTATTTTTATACATGGTCATTTTATTTTTTTTGTGTTTTTTCAGACCTCATGCAACTGGGAACAAAATTACGTTGATCGTGACTGATTACTATTAATAGAATATTCAGAGTTCGACCTTAGACGAATTCGCGAAGTCTATTTCAAAACTAGTACAGCTTGAAGTTCTGTTCAGCAATTTTATCGACTTTAGTAAAGCCAAAATCCCTGTATACATGAAGAGGACTCGTGTTCCGATAGAGTGCGTCACGTAGTTAGAGCAGGCACGAATCCTGTCATACTAGATAAAGCATAACATTGATCGTGAGGGTCTCGTGTGCTTAGAAGTACTGGTATTCAGAATCAATGTTCATTGCTTTAGTGGTAATATCAGACAAGCTCAATTAAATCCATTAAATACTCAATTTTCGGTAGTGCCAAAATTAATGTGGAAATGACGCTGTTTAAATGGCTTCATCAAAGTTTACCTGACGACCTGCACGCTTCACGATTACCCTCATTTTCGTTTTTTCTGCAAATTTTCCTTTGCCCCAGGAGGATAAAAGTATAAGATCTCTGGGAAAAGCGCCCCCAGAGGTAAATTATGAAGCCTCAAGCCGAGGGTTAAGTATTTCTTCTTTATCCTGAAACTAAAAAGGTTGTTTTGTTGCTGACTATCCTTTTTCGGTTCATTGCAGTATCAGTTTTTCAGCACCTATTATTTTCTTTTTCAACATTCATTTTGTTTCATGAGCTTTCATTCCAACTTGTTATTTCCATGTGCAAAGTATCTTGTGTAGTAACACACTTTATGCTTAGATTCCGCTTCACCTAACTTCATACTAAATGGTGGCTTCATCCTTCATTTCTTCTGAACACATTGTCCTGGTTAGGGATGCCTATATTAATTAATGATATATAATAATCTAACCTACAAATTTTCACAACGCTTGTCGGGCAAAACGTTATCAGTTCGATAGTTGCATAAATTTTTAGTTCATTCCTGTAGTTTCGAAGTTACTTCTGTTTTAATACTGGTATCGAACCAAGCTTTAGCATTCAGAACACTGCAGTTGTGCATTTCCTGCAGTTTACGAAGTTATCGTTTTTTGCTTGGGAACTGCAGGGTATATTATTCCTGCAGCTTCTCTTGTAAAGAGCTCGTTTACAATTAGACAGAGTTTTTTCTCCATTGAACTTGAATATTCCGCAGGTATTGGCTTCTATACCAATTAGGACGGTGTGTGAAAATATCTAAGAATATTATTCCCGCCATGTATCTTTGTAATACAGCACAGATTGTTTTACCAGACATATGGTAGGCAATATGTCTAGGTCAGTTAGGTTTGTCTATCATGTGCCATAGAGACTGGCTATTAAAAATTATAACTGAATTAAAGAGGCAGCGTTTTAGGGCAATGGCTGTGTGGTCACCTTGACGGTGGAACTTTCATCCATATCTGCTAGAAAAACTATTTCAAGGCTTAGGGTGCGACTTTTTATCCGCTTTTACCATGTAATTGTTAATCACAGTATTTGCTGGTCTTGAATTTCCAGATAGAAGACCACACATCGATGCATTGGCTATATTTCGAGGCCCGCGGCTCGGGTGGACCGGTTGACATCCTTGCTGTAGACGACACTGCACTGCGAGACGGGAACTGTTCCATGTCCTCCAAAATTTTCGTCTGTGAGAGCGGCAAGGAGGTCGCCAGAGATAAAGTAATTTTTGGTAGCGGTTGGGTCTCCTGCGTCAAAGAATTAGTTCTAGGCAAAACAAGTTTTTTGCGTTTTGGTTCTTGAATGATTTATGGAAGAATAGTTTTATAAAAATTTCAATAGCATTTACTCAACGTGTATTCAAGTTTCCCTGTCCTTTCGCAAGGTGCACATAACAAGTCAGTAAAAAGTCGCAAATCCTGCAGACGAAGACTCATATTTTGATCTAAGGCCTAAAATTATTTCAGTCATTTTCATTTCTATATTCTTTGTAAAACGGAATTGCTACATGTAACTGATAGGCATTTGCGGAATGAGTCGCATTCAATATTATTTTCTAATTGAAGGATATGTTCTATTGAAAATGAAAAATATTATTTATCAAGATTTGCGTAACGTGACCATACCGTGTTCTTTTCGTTAGTTCTCCCTGCAATTTGGAGTCCATAACTTGTATCAAATTGCTCTAAGAACTCTTAAAATTGCATACTAAATTATACCATGCATCACAACTCTTTGCCCGCTAAGGAAGCCATGAAGTCATTGTGCTTGTATTTACCTGGGCTTACGTCTATCATTTTATAATTTTGAATGCTTTTAACTTCTTATTTCGTTTGGGATAATTTATTAAAGGGCTAGCATTTCCATCGTAAACTAATGTGTGCACGACTTATCTTGCATGATGTTCTACGGACGGGAAAAGTGCAAAGGCAATGTTAAACCTTCGTCCGTGACTGACATACAGAACAAGAGCATTTCGAACACTGTTTACCTCAGTTTTATATACGTTCTTTTCATGTAGAAGTTCTCATAAAGGTCAATTTGTTGTCCAGCATTGGAACCCTGTAAACGCCTTACTTGGAATTTTCATTCCAGACCATTTTCCCTTCTCTCTCCATTTCACAATTTGATGAGCGCATTTCTTCCCAAACTACGAGGATTCTTACAGCAACCTAAGTTCAGCAATTTTTTCATTTATGGCTTCACGTATGCAAGTATCGAAGTGTTCACCACACGCTCTGGATGACACAGGTGTGCGACTACTACTCGGACTGTGAGTTACAAGACGACGAGGCTGTCTGCGCTCCCTGCTCCTTCGCTTTGGACATGTGCGGGTGGCAGTCCTTCGAGACGGCCGTGTCTCCCTCCATGTTTTACTGGCAGTTCCGCTCGCTGGGTGAGGGGAGGCTATTTACTGGTGCATGACACTTGGTTTGTACGAATTTTGTACGAATTATTGAACCTTTGGGAAACGAGTGATGTGAGTGTTAGAAGTTTGTTTTTACTTCCTAACAAATCGCAGGAATCAATGTGATCTAAGTTCAATTTTTGACATTTGAATATCATAGCCTTAGTACGTGATAAATCAATGTTAGATATGATCGAGTTGAAGACTCACGTTTACCAATTTCATTATTAATCTTTGATCTTAAACAAAATGGGAGGTTCCTAGCTAATGGTTTGGTAGGTTTTCTTTTGCTGAAGTAAAATAGTTTTTTTTTGTTTTGTTACGGATCGTTCTTTTTCGATCCCCTGCTGTAATTTTTTTTCAGTTCCTATCATCATTTTTTTCGAATTTTCTTTTGTGGCAAAGACTTTTTTAATCTCACTGTTTCCCTGCACACGGTATGGAAGCACCTTGAGCGTAGATTCCCCGATCCCTTGATTCTTCCCTAATGCGGCCTTGCTTCTTTCTTTCTAGGGAACCCTTTCGTTCTGGCGAGGAGGACTTAAGAAACTTATCCACGCTAATTAATGTTTAACACTGCTGGAGTAGTGCTGGACAAAGTTTATGATGTCTGTGCGTTACAGTGTTCTAGGATAGATTGTCTTAACGGTCACTGTTCTAGCAAAGCATCAAGCGTTCACTCGTAGGTCGTGAAACGTGTGGTGCAATTTAATAATTTGAGCACAACGAATGGGAGAGTGAAGTACAATAAAGTTTTGAAGCTCAGGAGAAAATATCTCGACTGCTTTTTATAACACAGGACGATGGAATTTGCTCACTTAGCTTTATGGCGTCGACATGGTGAAAAACGACGAAGCGAGCTCGTTTGCAATTAGAGTGTGCAATAAGAAAAATAAGTGTTTGAATCAAATTTCCAATGTTTCTCATAAAATAAAAAGTAAAAATGAGAGAAGAGGAAACCTTGAAACTGGCAACCGAAACCCATTTTTGTCAACGAATATTGATAACTTCTGGCAGATTAAACATAGTGAGCAAAGAAGAAACTGTAAACTGAACCCGAAGCATCAGGAAAATAAAAATATTTTTCCGAAATATTTTAAGACACCATGGACCGTTATCGACCGCTGTGATTCGTTGTGAGGCACATCACAGTACCACAGTATGGAACTGAAGGTCTGTGCTACGAATGATAACTTTGCGGTTAGCAGGGAAATGATTCTCATAGTGTACCGTTTATTATAATTAGGTGAAGCAGTAAAGTATAGCGTTACCTGAAAAAATGAACTCATCTGTATAGTGCGAAGTAGATTTATTTCTTCTTCAGTCAACTTGTTAGAAATTAAGCCCTTCTTTGAACTTCTACTCGTAGAAATTCATGAGGGAGGTGTGAAAGAAGGCTTCACATTTCTTCGTTAAGATTTTGTTTGATTTAATTACGATATACGATCCCATTATAGCAAGGTCGAATAAATTCCAATTACTGCTCGTGATATACAAAAAGGCTGAAAGATGGTGGGAGCGTTAAGTATAGCCATGCAGTTCGGCTAACACACACAGATATGAAAATTGACGGTTGCCCCCTTTTCGGTTGTCTTTTGTTAGGAGTCACAGTTTGTGCTTAATGAAGAGAGCATAAATAATTTACCATTTTTTTTTCTCTCTGATGCTCTTCAAGGTCTTTAGCCTCAGCGTTATTCCGAAGATTGTAGAATATTGGAGCTAAACTTTGTTGTGGAAAGGGAAAGGATTCTGCAAAAAAATCAGATTCGTCAATCCATATTGAGAAAATTGACGCTCCTCGACTTGTTCCACAATATGGAACTAGTTTGACTTGTTATGAGAATCTGTTGCCGATCTACGTGCAACATAATTATCGAGTCCAAATCAAATCCACTGATAAAAAATAGATTCCTAACTTAATGTGTGAATGTTACGTCTCGTCCATTCAAAATTTTCATGACCTATTTTAGAATTTTGTGATACTTTTACTGCTAGTTTTTTTTTGCCAATTTTAGCGTGCTAAACGTGCAAACATGAATATTTTGTATCCTTATATGGCCAAACAGACAAAATCATTACTCAGATTCACAGTTGAATTTGACAGTAAAGCTTGACTGCCTGTAGTGACAAAATTGCTTTTATCAATTTCAAGGATACATTCACTTAGTGTATTATTTTCAACTTTCCATTTTGTGACATTGTTCTTGTTCTACACGTGTTAAAATACGAAGATTATCACTTATCATTTCACTGAAATGAACACTCAATTGTTAACATTCTACAACTGACAGTCTAAAACGAAAAGTTACCTTTTATAGACTCAGATGTAGAATTTTTACAATTGAGTGTTCATTCTAGTAAAATGATAAATTATTATCTTAGTACTTTAACACTAGTAGAACTGGCATTGTTTTACACATTTATTTCCAACTTCGGGATAAAAGTTAGCCTAAATCGATTGCTTGGTTGTTTTTTCAATACTCCCATCATTTAGATCTTTCAATTTAATTTAAAATTTGTTTACTAGACTTCATATAAAATTTAGAGGAATGAATTAATGGTACTTTCTTCATTGATGCAACTTAATTCGACCTAAATTACAACGTTAATCATATTTTTCAACGAACACCTTCAGTATTTGAATAACAGGAAAAATTGGTGAGCCCAGCTCTTATGATTGAAATTGCTTATCTGCGAGCAGAGGTGAGCTCTGAAGGCACCATGACAGCGACGCGAACGGAGTCGTCGAGCTTTGAGGAGTACGATGCTCACTTGTTCACCCCTGAGACGCAGCACGCCACGTACTTCACCTGCTACATGGAGCTCAAGTTCAGGCTCTTCGGAACCAACGAATCAGGTCCGCTGGTAGTCACTAAAATAGAGGAACAGCTTCTGCAATTGTTTCGAACTTTCAATTCAAGTCATAGTTTTTCAGAGGGTTCGATCAGGGCTCATTGACGAGCAGTGACTAATTTTAATTCTTCATTTCTGCAGCCTTGCACTCATGGATGACAAAAAAAATTTAGGGGAGATTATCTTTCTGAAAAGTGATAATACGATCTAACCCAGCATTCACATGGACAGTTTCAAGTCCTCATTTCCTCCCGTCATGCAGCCATTCCTCATATTTCATTTATTGTTCATCACAGTTCGTATTAGTTTTGCGATTTCTCATTGTTGGAAATAGATTTCTTACTTCACTAAAACTGCAATGTGTTTATGAATGGAATGGTTTTCACCGATCACACGCCACGTCTCCTCAGTTTACACTGTTATGCATGCTTGAGGCTATTAATCCACAGTTATCGATCATAACGAAATTATGTAGTTCAGTGATTTCTACAAGAGCAATGAGTGCTCGTTCCACATACCTAATTTTTTTTAACTTTTTCACAAATTTTAAGTTTACACCACGGGTGACATCAATTTAAGCTATTTCAATGTAGACGAATATGTATTGTGCGACGATGTGCGTTCTTGCACTCATTACCGACGTTTTGTGCAATGTTCGTTAACAGAACTCTTGCGCTTTTCTTAACTTCGAGACTCAATTTTGAGTAGTTTTTTTATGATAATTGCGTTTTATTCCATTATTGTTTCGTCCGTTAGATTTAGGGCTTGTTCAACTTATGGATATTCTGTGGTAATTATTTTCCAATTTATTTCAAAACAATACTCGAATGGAAGTTTGTTAGATTAATTTGTCGATATTGCGTACAACTTCATTTCTTTTTTGGGCACGATTTTTCATAACAAATAGTCAGTTAATTATGCTCCTGCAAAACTGACTTTACCGTCGCATTTCGTAGACTTGATAGCTAAATAATATACGGTGGTCACGTGAGCAATTAATTCTAAGGTATCGATCAAAAAATTGAATTTCCGTGGATGTTTTCATATATTAGTAATTTCGCCTCTAACTGTCCCAAATGAAATGTATGTTTTCAAATAGATTTTTGCACCCTGATTTATTTGCGTTTATGTGAGAACTTTAAGATGTACAGGATAGTTACACAGCCACTCTTGAGCTCGGGGTTTGCAGATGCACGGCCCTTCAGGGAATTTCAACTGTTGTATCTATGGGAATTAGCACTCTCAGGAGGAAACTGTGTGAGGGCCCGAGCTGAAAGTTAGGTAGGCCTTTTTTTGTTGAAGTAAAATGTTTTTTGTTGTGTTAAGGACGATCTTTTTTTCGGTTCACTGCTGTCCTGTTTTTCAACACCTACTAATTTCTTCTTCTTCAACTTTTATCTTGTTTCATAAACTGTTTTCTCAACTTACTGTTTCTATGCCCCTTCTACACAGACTCCGCCTTCCCTTATCTCAATCCTAAATGGTGCCTACTTTTTTCCTCTCTTCGAAGCCCTTTCTGTTAGCGGTTAGGGAGGCTTAAACTAAGATCTTACCTTATCTTACAGATCCACGGCTCATTGTGCGGATGCAAAACGACGGTGCGAGCGACTGGACGCACCTGTTCGAAGCAAATGGTCTATCCCAGAGCTGGCAACTAGCGGTCATACCAGTGGGCACAGTCGCCGACAGGTTTATCCTCTCACTGACATTTGAGCCCAGGCCTGCCACGAGCAGCGCTGAAGGACTGGGAGCTGAAATTGGAGACATCCAATTGCTTGACTGCGGACTGTTCCTAGAACCTCTTAAGAACTGCGATGAGGGGCAGAACTTTCGATGCGACAACAATCAAACGTGTGTGCCCTCGTTTGCTGTCTGTGATTACAACCACGATTGTGTCGACGGTGCAGACGAGGAAGCTTGCGGTCAGTGAGAACCCTTGTATGCGGTAAATTTCCAAATTTATTGTACCAAAAATTTTACTGAGTTCGAACTATAACCCATAATTCAATCCTGATATAAAATCGATGTAAAATTATTGTAATGGCTATTACCACACGTTTGTGAACAACCTTAAAGTAAACTCAATTGTTCAACAATGTTTCTACGGGGAATTCTCTCTAAAACTACCCTCTGCCGGTTTCGAGATCTCTGAAGAGGATTTTCTTTTTATCCATTTACTTGAAATCCAACAGGTTTTATGTCGGATTTTGTGCGTATGCAACACTCACATTCAGAGCGAGGAGTAGGCTAACGCAGTCAACAGGTCGTAGGTTAGCGCCTGAATACAATTGCAATCTGCCGTTTCTCAGAGATATTCCTTGCTACCTAATAAAAATCAGTTACCTTTGAGGTAGCACATTACTGTGCTTTATTCTTTGCAATTAATTTCCTGGTCTATCGTCAGAGTTTTATCTCAGGAATGAAATTTTGATAATCATGTGACGTACTCTCCATCCGTGTCTTTAATTTGTTAGTCTCATTGTATTGCTTTTGATGCAAACCAGATGACCACATCAACTGCTTAAACACTTTCTGAAAGGCTGCAGCTCAAGAAATTGAGTTAATCAACATTCCTCTTCAGCTAAAATTTCGCGTAACCGAGCAGACTCGGGTCATTGCTCTTTCGAGAACCACTACGAAGAATGCGAGTGGCAGACAAAAGGATTCGTGGCCGTGGTGGCTTCCCAGTCCCCCGCACTTCTGTACAGGGACCACTCCGTCAATCAAGGTTCTGGCTCATTCCTAATTGATGACGGGTCTGCAGAGTACCCCATGGTCTACTCCTACACTGTAAACCCATCAGAAGACTGCGAGGTGAGTTGTCGATCTACAGGAGTTATTTCTTTATGTTCACTATCCCAAAGAAAATTTTTAAAAGTTTCGTTCCTAGGGGATGCACTGAATTTTTGAGCTATTGTTAAATAGGGATGCTTATAGTGTTTGCCTTCGTTTCCGTAATCTTGGATCTGACGGTCCTCAGCGGTAATCATAGCAACATACTTTCCACAAAAGCGCGCACCATTGCTTGGTAAAAGAGAATACACCGGTGAAACACCTCTGTACAGTCTTCAGCGGTGAAACGTCGTGCATGATAATAATAATTATGATAATTGTTAAAATGGTAAAAGAGCCGTTGTGGGCTTAGATTCTATAGTGAGCAGGGTTTGGATTTTCATTTCACGCATTTTTTGTCTCGCGGGGTGAGGACTTCGCTCGAATGTCGTCCAGCTCGTTTTTATTCTTTTTTCTTATTTCCTCTTTTAATTTTATCAAAATACTGAAGCATCGTTAGCAAGCGATGCGCGTTATGCCAACTGAGATGATGAAATTGTATGCTATTGGGGTGACGCTTGAACTTAGACTTCACTGAATTTTTCTACGATAATTGCTTGACTTAACGAAAATAATGATTAACATTTGAAAATTTGAATAAATAAAATAAGGAACTCGCTGATATAACCAGAAAGAATTCAAATAATCTAGGTTTGTTCCAACAATGTTTAGCGAAGTAATGTGAAACTCTGTTAAACTATATCATTCTTTGCGTTTGGTGTCTTAGGGGATGATTGAATGCGTCCTATAAATATAAAAATGAGTTACCTTTTTTCCTATATGTTCAGGAATTTTCTACAACCGGGTCTATTTGTTTTTTTACAAATATAGCGAAAAAAACACTATCAGCTTTAAAACAGCATTAGCTCTTCCAGAGTGAGAGGTAATTTCTCTCACTATGGGTCAAAGAAGAATATTACCAGCAGCTGGTGTTTCAGTACATCGTATTAGTGAATTATCTCTATTCGTGACATCTGATACGTGACTCCATTAATTGCGGTATTTGCGTTTTCAAGACGCGGATGTTCAACCATAGTTGAAAACCATTCGTTACTCATATACAACTTGATTGCTAGAAGTTTTCTATGATATTTCAGAACTTCTTTGTTTTTGTGAAAACTTTTAACGTATGTTACATCGTAGGAATTCCATATTTATGCAGCGTATTGAATGTTTTGATAATGTTTTCTGGATTATTTTTGAAAATCCCGCATAAATTTGAGATCACCTGCTTTCTTGCCCAAAATTCAAATCCTTCCAGTTTGGCTTCTACTCGAGCGTGTCTGGCAACCTGAACGTGAAGGTAGTCATTGATGTCGTGGACTTGGACACAGAGGAAGTGATCCACTCAGCAGAAGTTGTTGCCGCTACTCGCCGTAACCTCGGCTGGCAGCGAACTGTGCAGAGGTTCTCCTACGACGGAGCCACGCAGGTCTGTTTTTTTCCTTGCAAACGTCAGAATTTTCTCCTAAATACTGCTGCAAATGCGTGCGGCTGGTCGGCTGCTTGTAGTAATAGTTTATAGAGTTCTACAGGGTGATTGATAAGTAGCTCCCTATTTTAATAATCCTATTATTTTTTATATGCAGTTATTTTTTTGCGGAAATTTTTTTGTATGTTCCGTAATATACGACAATTGAATTGTTCTTGATTTTTATGTGGCAACTCTTACATGTTAAGGAACATACATTAACAATCTTAACCAAAAATAACTACATAGAAAAATTGTAAGATTTTCACAATAGAGAGCTCCTTTTCCACCACCCTGTATATTGACGACGCAGAGCTCTATCACTGTCTTTCTTACCACGGCAACAAAATTTCAACATAATCATTACCGTGCACACGTGTTCTGTTTTACAACTCCTCCTTAATCTAATGTCTATAATTAGATTCATGCTAACATTATATCGGCTAAGGTGATTAAATAATTTCAGAATTTTACTCGTGAAAAAACAAACAAAACATTATAAATGAAAAAGATGGGCGAGGTTACATTAATTCAATACAGTGGTCAGAGAATTAACAAAAAATGCTTATTCTATGAAAATGAACGTCATCATCTCGTAACTGTGTCACATATACCAACAAATTAATGTGAGGGGAATCATTGAGAATACAGTTTCTTTCCCAGTAATGATTGTTAAATCATGACAAATCGAAGCTAAGTAAACAGTTAATACCGTTGAATGCTGGGGTGATTGGGCTGTGCACGATTTAAAACGGATTATTCATTTTAAATAAAGAAATGATTTGAAATTCAATGCAGGGAAACTACTTATTTAGAAACTGAAATAGCATTGACAACCTACGCTGCTCTATAAGAAAGCAGATGGCGTTGAGAAAGAGTAAAGACGCGATCAACGGTCTCACTCTCTGCCACTCGAATTCTGAAGGCCATCGAACTAACTCCTGCTTGTTTTGATGGAGGGTGTATAATTTTATACTTATACTTATGAAGTGATCATATCTATATACATTATCTTAACTAAGTAATTGGTATATTGTTTGACAGGAAATTACCTAAAGCTAAACTGAAATTGCAGAAAGCTGTTAGGATAGAAATTGGACGCCATACCTGAGCTTGTTCAACTAACCGCTGAATGAAGAAAACAAATATAAATTATTTTGAAGAAGTCAGCAAGGAGAGATCTGCAATTAAATACATAATGATAAATTATATAAATAAATGAATCACGTGGCAGACAGCGGACAGAGCTTCATTGCTCCAAAATAGGCTGTTCAAATGCCGCTCTCTATTGCTTACGAATATTGACAATACCACGGACTACAAACCATATTACAAACACTTCACTTGAACACAGAATGCAGGAAACCACGGTAGAAACGAACTGTAAAATAACTAAATAGCAATTATAACATACCTTAACGAAATATCCCTCTGATGCTTTCGGTACGCTTCAGAGTTCGTATGAAAAAAAATTTGCAATTTCTAAAAACTACGCTTATTTTTTGCATTTATTTCTCAACTTATTTAGTTCCTGGGGAAAGTTTCGTTTTAATATTTAAATTCTTTGCGTATACTTCATTGAGTAACTTTACCAGTTTTAGTTTGCACAATATTTTTTTGGGCGATGCCAAGACACTCTATCTTAAAGTGTTCTACTCAACAGATCCGCGTAATCGGCATCAACAAATGGAGCGAGGGCTTTATAGCACTGGATGATTTTTTCATGACGTCCAAGTGCGATCTGACCTCTACTGGAGGTGACCCTGTCTCCTACTACCCAGAAGCTGGCATCTGCAACGGCGACGAGTTCGAGTGCGAAAATAAAACCTGCATCCACTACACGAAGGTGGGTCCTATACTGTTACTAGAACTCCGAAGGGTAAATGCAGGCAGCTGTCACAATGTCCTGGACTGATTAAATAACTTGCGAGGTATTTATTCGAGACCTACAATTCATGGGTTCTGTTATTTTCTGAATTGAAATAATAGCGCTAACATTCATAAGGAGTGTTTACAGGATCCAAAACGCATAGGTGGCGTTATCTTGACAACTTTTTTGTGAAATGAACTTCGCATCACTTGCTTCTTCGTCGATGGAGATTCGAATTTTTTTCTCAAATAAACTACAGGCTGTTATTGAGTGACATGGCCTAGAGCAAAGTCACCTCATGAGCTGATATTCATGCGAATCGCAAATTTTCTACAAGCTTAGAAAATTTACCATTCATTATTATTTCGTGAATTATCACCAGTTGTAGCAGATTGAGTGTCTATGATCAATCTCAAAACCTTTGGTTATCTCTCACCCACATCCATTCCGTTGATAAAAATAAACTGATCGTGCGCTATGTTTGAATGCTAGACTGTTATTTTCATTAATTTTTTTTGTCTTTAGCAAATCAACGTGATGGTTTCTGAAGTAAAAAATAGCTAGTTTGAGTTCATTTAAACTTCTTCACAAGCTCCAGAGTTGGGATTCGATATCTTACGTAGTCAATGTACAATTAAAATGCAATGCATTTGTCCTTCGTATGATTTCTACTCGCCAACTACGAAAATAATTGTCTTGCGCAAGGGTATCAGGAAAAATACACTTCACTGGTTTCAAGGATGATCAACTAGATGAAGCAGCCGTAGGCCTTTACAGCGGCAGACAGACGTCGTAGAGATTGACGCCGCTCTTCATGATGTTTTCCTTATATGGTTTCAGCCAGAAAATCTTTTAGGTGTTTCACCAAAAACTCGTTAATCCGTCTTGCAACTGCATCTCAGACATATTGTTCCAGGTTTTGTGGCCTTCCAAATGGGCTGGTAGTCAAGTTACTTCGGCAGTCAAGGTGTTTCCCTGACAATAGCCCTGGTGTCCTCATGTATGCAAAAGTTCGATAATATTCAAAACATAACACAAAAACTATCTATCAGTGAATGTAGACGGACCGAAATATCACTACTATCTTCTAAAAATGCATCGGCTGATTACACCTCAATGAATTATCACAGGGAAGATTTGTTATGCTCATTCGTTTCGAAGTATTCCAAAACGGCTTTCATTTACCTTCTCAGTTTCGATACACACGTGTTCCCTGATCACATATCAGTAAAAAAAATATCAACTATTTGAAAACATCTGCCTCCTGATACAGGTGTGCGACTTCACGCGGGACTGTTCAGAAGGAGAGGACGAAAGTAGATGCGGCACCACGGACCTGAGCACAAGCACAGCAGGATGGCAGGACTGGAGCGTCTCCTCCTACCGATGGGAGCGCGCCTCTGCCGAGGAGGCACAGGCACTGGGCGGCTCACCACCTCCACACGCCCACTTAAATTCAGACGACCAACATTACTTCTGGCTCTTCGGGGGCTACGCCGGTGAGCCAACGCCATCGTGACATTGTTCTCATTGCTGAGCCACCTGCAATCCAGTGGTTGAGCAACAAGGGACCGTAACGGATTTCTGTTCCCATATGATCAAAAATGAAGTTTATGTTTAAACTGTTTTTTTTTGTTCGTGTGTGTCTAACATTTTTCTTGAAAAAATTGTTGTGAACGATTGTACAACGCCTTCGAGAACATCGTTGCATCTACTGCTCATTGTATCAGTTGCGCTTTAATTATGTCGTGCGTTTCTCTGACAGAATTTCATTAAATCACTCCCTTAAGTCCAGTATCTCTAACAGTCGATTTTCGTTACTTTGAAATGGAATTCGTTAGGAGATCAAACTTCGACCCATTATTGTTTGCGTTTGTTAGATGACCTTCACTGACAAGATACTTTAAATCTAATTACTATCTAATGCAGCTTGCCTAACTTCCATCAGACTGCAAGTCTATTTACACACTGCTCATATGTAAACATTGCTGTGACTTTGGACCCATAAAATGACCTGTTTCAGTCACAAATTTCATTTACTCACTGTGTAAATCCTTAGCTGAATTATTGTCAACCAACACAAGCACTAATTTCATTACAAAATTGTTTTCAAGACAATAGCACTTGTTAAATTAATCTCAATTTGATGAATATTTTATTGGAGTTTCTCAACTTCCCATGATTCACTAATCAAAATAGTATTCATACATTACCAAAAAATGGTTGCATAAAAATTTACCTTATGAATGCGAATTATTCTTTTAGTATTTATTTGTTATAATCATAGTTTTCTTCAACTCCAAGGCTCTGCTCAATCACACGCCAGCCTCGTGAGTCCAGAGATGGGTCCCACGGCTCTGACCTGCAAGCTATCGTTCTACATGTACGCACGGAACCTCATTCCCTTCATATTGGTGCAAGTGGAGACTGCTGGTTCCGTCTTGGAAACTCCGGTCAACGAGTTCATCTTCGCCGTCCAAACAGATCAATGGGAGCTGAAGGAAGTGCACATCGGCGAGTTTTCGGAACGTGTGCGGGTAAGGTTTACGTCATAGAAAATGAAATGTTTGAACTAATTTTTCACTTATTTCTCGATCTATACGTCTTCGAGAAAGAGAGACCTTCTCGTGCAAAGTATTGCGAGTAGTTAAAAGTAGTGTATTTTTAATATTGAGTACAGGGTACAAATTTGCTATGTTACCACACGTTTAAAGAGATTCTTTACCTCCTATTTACCTCTTCAGCTAAAGTAGAAATGAAGAAATGAAGTCTGATTAAATCTCAAAATGATTTTTCTTCAAATTTGTTTGTTTGTTTTTTGCCAACAATAGTAGTGCATTTTCTTCCAGTTTC
Organism: Platorchestia sp. MABIK; assembly: GCA_014220935.1. Lineage (NCBI taxonomy): Eukaryota > Metazoa > Arthropoda > Malacostraca > Amphipoda > Talitridae > Platorchestia > Platorchestia sp. MABIK. Next base: position 53,130 of record JACJUY010000179.1, on the reverse strand, counting down.
TTATATTGTTGAGTGGTTACTGAGTGCTCTCCCTGTTCTTCAAGTAAATAACCTGGGATCTTGTAAAATAAAACGGGGGCGCAACAGTATTTCTACGTTCTCGAAAAAATGGAATATCAATTAATTAATATTAAAATATATCACACAACGCCCGTGGTTTTACAGGTACGCATGACAGCAAAGAAGGAAAGCTATCGGACTGAAAACGCCGTCATTGACTTGTTTTTAGACGACATCTCGTTCGATGGCTGCTCGTCGGAGGAGCCTGCCGTCAACGTGAGTAGCATCAACGATTAGGGCTGTTGTCCCGCATCCCGGTTAGATCTAAACTAAGGAATAAGTGAAGAGCGCGGCAAAGAAATAAATGTTCTAAATAATATGTCAAAAATAAATTACATTGCTTTACACTTATATAACAGGACGAGTGTGAACGGGGGAAGTAAAAGGGAAAAATAGATGGATAGAATGAGAAATTGCGATTGAAATATATAAATTCCGCTAGAAATTTTTCAAAGGCTCATTTGCTTCTGTGTTCAAATTTTACGTGTTATCACACAGAACTAAATCATGCTTGAGTAGTTTTGAAATAACCATAGGAACTTGGTATTACCTTTCATTGAATTTTAGTTAGGAAGTCATCGAGAATAAATAGGTGACAAACGTGTTTAATTGAAAGTATATTAATAGAATCAGAGCTCATCTTCCCTCTTAAAATTTATGATTAAATGAATGTTGTTGTTTTTTTAAATGAATTTCAATTCTTTCTTTTATCTCCACTTGGAAGTTGAAATTTTGAGCTTCATTAATCGGTGTTCGTAGATGACGTCCCTTCTCCCCAGTCCTGTTACTGATATAGTGTCGCTTGGTGCGAAAGTAGCTTCCGCAATTTAGCCTAGTTATTTTTTTTAATACATGTACTGGTACTTATTGAGGTTCGAGTGCCGGTAGATAGAGTTTCAGTTCCTATTTTTCCTAAACTTTTGCCCTTTCCTGCCGTTAGCGCCAGAGAGGTCTGAGTCTTAAAAGACATACCCGCAAACCTTAGCAATCATGTTCAGTTTGTAAAAGCATTTCTTCACACATCGTGATTATTCCCTTTATTCAGTAGAACAATCGTTGAGCCCAGAATATAATTATGAACCTATGTTATCAAAACTCCCCTCAGGGGTGCAGCTTTCTGATCTATGGGAATTACCACTCTCATAGGGAGTATGTGAACTTCATGGTTTTTGTTGACCTTTCATTTGGTGGAATATGTAAGGTTTTCTATCTTGCGAAACCTCATTTTTCGGTTCACTGCTGTCTTTTCTGCATTTGCAAACATTTCATTTATTTTGATATTATTTTACAAACTTCATCCGATCTTGCTGTCTTTGTTCACAGAACGAGGTGGTGGGGCATTGTGCATAGATTCCCTATTTATTTATGCCACGCTAAATGATGTCGTCCATCTTTTCTTCAGAACACGATTTTAAAACTTTCGGATTTGAGACAACTATTGTATCTATGGGAATTATCACTTCCAGGGAGAACATGTGTGAGGGCCCAAGCTGAGAGTTAGGTAGGCCTTCTTTTTGTTGTAATGAAATGTTTTCTGTAATGTTAAGGACCACTTTTTCTGCGGTTCACTGTTTTCCTATTTTTCAGCACCTACTACTTTCTTCTTCGACTTTGATCTTGTTTCATAATCTCCTTTTTCAACTTACAGTTTCTATGTCCTTTCTGCATAGATTACACGTTCCCTGAACTCCATACCATATGGTGTCTTCTTCCTTCCTCTCTTTGGATCGTATTTGTTGCGGATAGGGAGGCTTAACTAACCAATAAACTAATAAACTTTAATAGGTTAAAGATCACCTTTTTTCGGTTCACTGCTGTCCTGTTTTTCAGCGTCTTCTACTTTCTTCTCCAACTTTTATCTTGTTCCATAAACTTCTTTCTCAACTTACTGTTTCTATGCTCCTTCTTCCTAGATTCCGCGTTCCCTTATCTTCATACTAAATGCTGCACTCCTCATTTCTCTCTTTAGAACGATTTTTTTACCGCTTAGGAAGACTCAAACTCACATTTAACCTTATCTGATAACATAACATTTTACCTGGATGTTATTACGCTTTTACTTCGCATAAAATTGCGAGTGTCAATAAAAGCAATTAACGTTTCTCGAAAACAGTTGAAAATCTGTTGGGACATCGTTAAAACTAGAGGTAACCTATTCGATACCTGTTAAAATACTCTTTTTTTCCGGGAAAAGATGGCTGTTCCACACAGAGTTGATTGTGCTAAGACAAGACTGAATTGAGAGATGCTGAACATATAGGGCATTAATCTTCCTCTAGTGGAAAGGAACGGCTTTTTGCTTTTAAAAGGAACTCTCGGATTGAAAAGTGAATTTTAAAAATGACGCCTATAATTCCATGTGAACCGTAATGATTCTTTTCCGAAAGCTCGGACAAGACGCAACAGGTAAGAGATGTATTGGTAAACATTACTTACAATCGAAAATAATACCGAAGTATTAACAGGTACTCATAAAAAGTTGATGCCTTCTCTATTTGATGAATTCCTTACTCTCTCACTCGTGTTTCAAGGAGTTGTGGATTGAATTTTTCTAATTTAATTTATGTATTCAGAATTCAGGAAGTATACGGATTCTGAACATTCATAACTCCTTCTACACACACCTCAAAATATGGGTCCGTTTTCCAAATTTTCTCCTAAAGATTCGTCTGTTCGTAACAATAGCTCAGAAGGTCACACGTTGAAGTAACAGTCAAGTATTTTTTGTTCAAGCGTTCATATTTAGAAACCTCTAACTTTAAAATTTTCATGAATGGGTTTTGTTCTAAAATGATATCTAGTCAATTGATCAGCTGAATAATTAATCGTCGAACTATATTAGGACTCATGGCGAAGGATTTGTCTGAGTTAACTGCGTTATTCAAGTTACAACTCGGAGCAAAATGATGACTAGATCCAATCTCTTCTCTCCGAAGCAAAAGACTCTCATCACAGTTTTATGGCTCGGCGCAGCGGCTGTTAGGATACGAGTGATCGACCACTACGAGAAAAGTTGCATTTTTTGTGAAGAAATTCTCGCATTTAAGCAACCGCTTAACAAAGAAAAAAAATCACATGGTGCATCTTTTTCAAATGAATAGTAAATCAATTGTATTTATCTGTGAACTATTTATCCATTTCAGGGAAGCTTCGACTGCCACTTCTCCAGTCCATGTGCAGATCTCTATCAAGGACTAGACGACAACGCAAATTGGATCGACCAACTTGATCTTTTCACTCTGAGTACGTTTCTCACTTGGTTTTGTTAACAAGACCAAAATATGAACGTATTTTTACCCTATATGGGTACTCAGAAACGTTTTATCTGTTTCCGTGAAGAAATTACATTGCAAAAACCTTCACAGAACTCTATGGAATATTTCAACAAAAATACATGTCAAATCCTGCTTGATGTTTCTCAGCTCCTATGATCATAGTTACGTCAAGAGCCATTGTCGACGACTAGAAGCATCTGCTGAACTACACACTTACAACCGTTTTGAATCGTGTAATCATTACCTCAGCGGTACAATATAATGTAAAACCCTCACCTTTACACTTATTTTTCTTCAGGACAATTCATAGAAAGGTTAAAGTTCAACGATAAGAGATCTCAGAACCACGATGTTTGTCAATCTCCACAAAACTCTACATAAGACAACACGTTAAGCAGCGGTCTTCCACAGATATGAAAGTAATTATTAACAAAAGTATTAATTAACACCTGAAATAACAATGATTGCATACTGCAAGGAGCAGAGCAATGTATGTACCTATCAATACCCGCTTATGCAAATATGTTCGTTTTTCTCACGTATCAGCAACATATTCGCTGTCTTCCATCAACGTAAAATCAAGCTTCTATTTTTGGGATTCTTGTGTTGCTTCTTGTATGGTATTTTGTGTTTCAGACATTATAGAAAGCGATAACACTATAGTTTTACACCAGAGCATGAATATTCTTTTAATCTCCAATAACATTTCAAGCCTCTGTATTTATTCTCTTTTCATCATCTCACACAGTTTTCCCTTTTCAATATTTGTATTCCCGCATGATCGAAAAATCTGAGCATCGTTACGAGCTTTGCATTATAACTACGGCATCAGTATTAAAGTAACTGGATCTTTCAATTGATTTACCCATTTGAGCCTTGTATGAAATTATCTAGCATAAATTTACCATGACGCATATAATGTCTTAACTCAAAATTACTTAATTCTTTTAGTAGCTAATATCTAATTAGTAAAAAATTAACTTATTACTCGGATGTGTTCTTCGATCCATCAACCGGGCACGCTCATAATATACTCTGAATTTTGACCTCTATGGTATGCATCACAATGGGACAGTGATAGGAAAGAATCAAACGTTGTAATGAATTTACTGTCTTTGATACCTAAGTTTTCTGTACTGGCGGTGTGCCAAAAATAAGCGCAGTAAAAATTATCTATGGTGTGATGAATTGAATATCGATGGTGTTTGCCAAATTTTCGTTCTCGACAGAAAGACATTGGCATGATTCAAGGGGTTTGCTACTAGAACCTGCACTGAAAAATTATGTTATGCTTTTGAAGCTAATGTCTGATCTTCCTTCCAGATCATCACTTGACCTTATCATCGTCACCATCCAAAATTTTCGAGGCCGATTTACTGACGTGGTATCGCACTCATTCGAGTCAGTTCTGCTTTTCCTTCAGGTACCAAAAATATTTTATCTTATTGTTGTTAATGCTCCTCTAAATGCACAGGCGCTGTTATTTGCAGGCTGAAATATGTTCATTAAGTCATTATGAATGCAGAAAAAAGATGCTTAGGAGTTCAAGCTTAATTGATTAATAAGTAACAAACATTTTCGTGGGTGAGCTTGTATTTTAGTCTGTGTTGTGATAGGAAACATTAATCTCGAGCTTGTAGTGTTGAGGGTATTGTCTGTCACTCATTGGGTGAATAGCCTTCATTGTAGAGCCAAAGAAATTGTGTAGTAGCCAACGTATCTCATCTCCTAAGTATAACATATCTAAGGTTCATTTCTTGAGATAAACTACATGTCTCTTAAGAAATGTATTAGGAACTGCCATGCTGGACGGCTCGTGAGAGCTGTTCAAACCTTACAACATTTGCGAGAATGAATAGCTGAATGTTTTTGGATTGCACTATTTTGCGGTGTGCTTGATATCAGCATTTGATAGAACCGTATTGAAATTTTCCTGATAAAATATACTATCATATTGTGTTTTAACACTAGCCTATGGTAGGTTTTCTTGCGCTTCAAAGATTATCTACCGAACCTTACAATTTTCCCACGAGTAAATTTAGTCGTGCGTATTTCGCATCGTTGTACGTGCATGGGTTCCCCCAACAGAGCACTTTATCTAAGCGTTGTTGATGGATTGCAACCATCGAATTTGTGTGCTTTTTCTTTTTGTTCCTTGATCGCTTTCAAGCATAAGGCAAAATTGCACCAATGGGTCAAGTGGCCAAATAATGAACTTACGAATTTTACAATGTGAGACTGTTGTTTCACACATTTAAATGATGTTATCATGAACTCACTACATTCATAAGTTGAAATTTTCTGAATTAAATGCTGGGTGCTATCCTCTTAAAATAGTCCTTGAGAATTTGTTTCCGTGATTCGTTCATTTATTCTTAGCTACCTTGTTCTACTTTTGGTCATCTGATTCAATTCTTTTCTTCGATCGACACATCAAGATTTTCATTGAACATCGCAAATAAAAAGCGCAATAGATGTTTTCTCCTTTATCTCACTGAACGTTCTTGATGTAACGTACAGGGCACTGTAGATTAATTTAAATAAAAATTACTTGTAAATTCGGTGCGCACTTGTACCTCATAATGAATTGAGAAACATACCTTCGTACTTGACGACGCTGAAGTATATGTATTTAGCAGAAAGCTTCGGCTATCAAAACTTTGTTTTGTTGAATCCTGCAAATAAATTAGCGTAGCATAACATATGTTGTTTAACACTTCACTATCAAGCCGTAACTGTTTCATTTAAGTTTGAGTTTTATCGTTTTATGTTTGTCACACGAAACGTTTTTAATTAGCATATAAAAATTATATAAATGAAAGTGCTCATTGCGAAGTTTGATATGCTCATTGATTTTACAGATACAAAATCCAAGGAGGGGCCAGTCTTTTCATTCTGATCTCGGACAAAGGAGGCCGGAACGAGACCATGTGGATGAGGGAGCATGAAGTCGACTTTGTAGACTGGCAAAGGGTGCACTTGGAATTTGGATCTCCTGACAACGATTTCCAGGTTTGGATGCTCTCTGAAATGGTGTATTTTATCGGCAAGAGTGAATCAACTAGAAGCAGTAGAAGTTGAGATGGCTGGGCGAATAAAATTATTAGGTTTTGTATTATTTTTTGCAAGATTGCCTCTGACTTCTTTGAGTTTTTGGCTGGGCAGGGATTTACATGACACTACATGTATTATTTCTTCGTCTTTAATATCATTTGTCTCTATATTTCCGTATTCCTCTTCAACGCGTAAGATACTTCGGGTTGAACTGAAGTTTATTACTCTACATAAGTTAAAGTTAATTTTACCATATAATATTAGAAATGACAAACGTCGAATAAATCTTGCCTCCATTTGACTTTGATTGTGTACATGAAGATGGAGTCAGTGACCACAGATGTGTCAAAAATTCCTCAAGTGAAACAGGTGAATCACGCTGCAGTTGATCGGGCTAAGTTTAATTCTCGCATAAAGAGAGTTTCTAGTAGAGAAAATCACCTCTCACAGATCCACTGAAACGAAACTCTTCTGCGCAATATCTCCTTGAGCGGATCAGACACCTTCGCTTTCTTTGCCCACAGCTGAAGATGCGCGGCAGAACAGAGGGCACGAATGACCTGGAGCAGTTCGTATGGCTGGACGATGTGGAGCTGAGGTTTGGCCTCTGCCCTGCCGAGCTGACGTGCACGTTCGACGACGGCGACTGTGGGTGGCACAATGACACGGTCCCCGAGCAGTTAATTCCGTGGCTCGTGGTCAGCGCTGACACCAACACGTCTGTCTACGCACCTTCGTAAGGAATTAACTCTAATTACACGATTTACAATAGTTCAAATGTCATCTTAATTTGAGTTTGCACTCATCCGCATTGTGATGGCATTTATACCCATTTATTATTCAAACAAATGAGTCCAGTGTTGTAAGCCTGATTGGCATTCTTTGAAACGGAAATTAAGGAAATCCCAGGAATGACTGCATGCAGCGCTGGTGGAATTAATCTGAATTTTTTTTTAAATTCTTCCTCTTAAGATGGTGTTTGGATGGTGTTTAATACAACTCATTTAAATTAATTGCATTTTAATTTTATCCACGATGTAAATTGATAAAAAAAATTTCTGCTTCTCCCATGGACACGAAATTCATCAAACAGGAGTTTCAGTGAGAGTTGATGTCATATTAAATAAAATAGAACACAAACCCATAACAGAAAAGACATCTCTTGTGCCACGATATTTAAATTTTGGTTCACTCTAAAGAAATTAAGGATTCAAGCAATACTTCACCCATGGCATTCAAAGACGCATTGAAGGGCGACGCATTGAAGGTTGCTTAGGGCGAACGTGTTCTAGGTGTTTATTAACGTTTAAGACTTACCTCTTTCTCAGAGTACTAGAATAAACCCTTTTGAATCAATAAAACGAGTTCGACATACATTTTAGTAAAAATTGACAATTTTTTAAAAAGTACGTTATTTTACAAGCATTGTATTTACAAAAAAATTCTGACATCCAAACCCTCCAAGGAGATTGATAACATCTCGTAACTCATTTCAAATTACTCTCGACAATCGTTTCACTCAGGATGGATCACTCTTGGATGACAGCAGCTGGTCAGTACGCGATGATAGACGTGCAGGCCGGCCAGACTGGAATGAACGGTAGGCTGAGGAGCTCGGAGAACACACCCACCTCTGCTGCAGGCGACTGCTTCAAGTTCTGGTACTTCGTCTTCAGCGCTGAGTGAGTTATTATTTAGTTCATTTGCGTTTTTCTAAAATGATCTGCAAAATCTTGCGCTTTCGTTTTTATTTTGTCTTAGCTATTGTACTGATACTCTAATTAGTAGAGGTTAATGATTTCGTTTAATAGTGTCTGTCAAAGTTATCAGGAGAGATCGAATGTTGTAAACAATCCAGTATTTTTGATAGTAGAAGAGATTTTACAGTTACGATTGAGAATTAGGAATCCTTTAGCCCCTCCTTTTTAAATTTAATCGAACATTGTGAATGACGCAATTTCATTGAAATCTTCCTCCCCAAGGGTGCACACGATAAACAGTAGTCTTACGTTAGTTCGATTAATTTTATTCTATGTTACGGGGATGAGACTGCTTACTTCAGACGTTCTTGACTTCCTAATTTGCTTCCTTTTTAGTTTGCTGTTTTTATGCGCAGAGTATCATGGGTGAGTACATACCTTATGCATAGACTCCCCGTTTTCCTTGGTCCAGACTAAATGGTCCATTCTCTATTTTCTGTGAAACGTCTTGGCGATGGAAGCGAAGCGTTGCAATAATTTATTGTTTTACAACTCATTGCAGTCTCCGTTCATCCAGAAATTTCAAAGTGGCTGTTCAATGAAATCCTTAATCGCTTTCTAAAAATCCAGATAAGAATTAATCTCATAGCTTACAACATACCAAGAAAGGCAAAATAAATGTAATTCTCTGAAATGTTTGGAGCAGAGGAGAAATCAGCGTGGGAGAGCTGGCAGTACTGCTGGATACGGGCGACTCTTTCGATGAGCTCTGGTCAAATGGGCAAGAAGAATGGGACTCTTGGCAGCTGGGTCAAACCACAATCAAATCTACAGTTAACTTCTCCGTAAGTTTCTCCGCAACGTATCCCTCACATAGAGTTTTCGCACAGGCATCAGTTTCACAAAGATTTGATCACACTACAGACGTACGCGTGAAGTGACAAAATTTAATAACATTTATTCAGAGACGTCACGAACTCAGTAGCGTTTATTATTTTTTCAGAAATTATTTGGTATTCAATACTCGCTCGCCTTCGGTATTTTTTCAAAAGTTCATGCATCATTCAGTAAAGTAGTTTTTTATGAATGAATTAATGTTTGTTTGAACTTGAGCAAGCTAAATGTCATCTTTTAATATTTATGGAATATTTACTGCTATTATGCGTATGATTAGTATTTTTCAGGTTTTCTACAGTGTTGTTCTGGTTGATCATACGGAAAATGGCACTAAAATTCCTTTATTTGTTGTGTTTGCGAGAGTTTTTAATTGGAGCACTCTGTTAAGATGGGTTGCGAAGCTCTTAAAATTGACGAGTAGCATTCAAGCGTTTATTAATTCCTTAATCTGCGGGTGACGTTACGTGTTGCAACATAAGAAACCGTCTTCAAAATTTCGGTAAACTTGAGAAATTGGTATTCCTTGTAGTTATTTTTAATAAAGTCAACTGTCCTCATCGCATATATTTCAATTGTCTTCGGATTTTGACTTGATCCACTTGTGAGTTTTTATCATTTCAACTCATCTTGCTTCCAGTCAAATTTCCACTCATTCCAGTCCATTTCCCGATTTGTCAACGCCTATTGGCTCAAAAATTCGATATGACACTCGTTGGACTGCATCCGGCATGATTTGATCTTGCATCTCACCAGCTGGTGATCCAAGCAACCCGGTCTGAATCTGAGGTCGGCACGATGGCTGTTGATGACCTGACCATAGAATTCGGCCCCTGCACCAACGAAGTAGATTGTGACTTTGAAGGCGGCATTTGTGGCTGGACGCAAGACGGCTCAGACGACATCTTCTGGGACCTCTTTGAAGCCCAAAGCGGACCTCATGAAGTTCATGTTGACCACACGATCAACTCAGAATTAGGTGAGCTTCTTTTCGTGTCACATCTTCGAGACCTTAGTGAAGAATCAAAATTGATGAATGAGCTCGAAATTTTTAGCTTCTTTAACTTTTTTCTTTAATTCTGTCAATAATGATGTATCTATGCCCACAGTGTGAAGACGCACCTTGCGCTTAGATTCCTTCTCGCACAATTTCATTGCAAAAAGTGCTGTCCTTTTTTGGGTATACTGTTGTGGTTATTAGGAGGGCTTGAAGTAACTTAAATTCCCATCTAATTTAAATGATCTTTCTTGGTTTAGATGTATATTTGGGTATGTAGTACAATCAGATAAATCTATCTTCAACTTGCAAATGATAACTTGGTGGTTCTCCTTCCTTTTGCATAGGAACCAGCTTAACATATTTTCTCTTTTTATGTCAGTCAGAGCGAGTTACGTTTGGAGGATAAATCAGCTCCAGTAATATTTCCTCACATAAGTGTTAGGCGAAATCAATAATGATCTGCTGTAGCTGATATTGTGAGTAAATACTCACCCGTAACCTTTCAGACCAATTGTAAAAAGTAAATTGTAAGCAATTTAATGACATTTGTTGTACTGATGCTCCCATATATATAGACAAAACTCAGAGACAGGCGTGGAATAATTTAATATTTGTAGGCAATTTGTATGAAAATTAGTCGAAATCTTAATCGAAAGCTTCCTAAATTATATTCAATTGTTTTTTTTTTGTTATAGCGGGATTAGAGATCTTAATGTTTTCCTTCTCTTCTGGTTCACTTGATTAAATCATTAATTTTAAGTGTAGGCTCTGGTTGTGGGTTTTCTATCAATTTTCAGTCGTTCAATTTGTGAATAACCTTTGTTTCATCGTTTTTGCCAATGAAAATGTATCCGAAGAAATAATTCGTGAACATTAAACATTTCAAAGCATAGCCATTGCGAGAAAGTTGAATGTTTGAAAAATAGTATGCAAATTATTGTTAAATTTAAAGAATTCAAATTTTAAACGAAATTTAACAATTAAACAATTTTAAACGAAAGCAACCGTTTTTCGAAATCGTGGTGGTCACAGCCATAAAAGCGGTACACAACTTTCAGAAAAGATAGTTTATTAAGAGAAATCCAAAAGCTTAATATGGTTCGATTGCGATATCTAAGCCTTTCAAGGTATCTGACAAGGTAATATCGACTGGAAATATTGTTCGCTGATAATGATCTCAAAGGGCGTGAGGCTAGACAATAGACGTTGCTGTTGGTGGAGAGTGGACATGCACCTCCATTTTACGAAAAAGCATGAAACTTCATTTTACGGAAAAACATTAAAATTATACAGCCAACCATTGAAGTAAACTTGCTTAGTCGGGTGAATCACTCAATTTATAATATTTTATCATTCGTCCATGGGTGTGTGTACATGGGCCGAAAATCTCTTTTTTACATAGATTATTACCTTATAATGTAAATTGCTCCAAGAGAGCTTCTCTCCTAAGACTCTTGCGCTGCTAGTGCTCAGCTATATCACAAAAATCTAATTCTAATTCATTGTGCTTAGGTGCGTGAAACCTAAGTGTTAATAATGTGAAGAACTTATCACTAGTTGAGTTTTTACTCTATGGAGGTAAAGTCGAACACACGACGTCATAGAAATGACATTTTATTTGCTAGAAAAATAATAAATGTTTATTGCTAAAGAGTTTTTCGATTAAGAAATTTAGACCTTCCAAAACTACCTTTCACATGTTCCATACAGGCCATTACATTGCATTTGATAGCCAAGTCTGCGATGAAACTGAGCCGGCAGATTGCTCAGCTAACCTGTACAGCGTCTACGTCCATCCTGAGGCATCTGAGTACTGCTTCTCTGGCTACGTCTACGCTTCTAACTTGGATGGTACGTGCATACTACATCTTAAGCTCAATTCTCATACAAAGAAAACCAAAAATAGTTATTCGGTAAGCAGTGACAATGCTTACTTTTTTCCACCGTTAAAACTCCATCAAATGATCGAGCCTCCTTTTATTCACATTTTACTGGGTTATTGATTTGCTAATGACATCCATAACAAGGTTATTTACACTTCAAGGTTTTATCAGGATGCTTATTAGGTTTATATCAACAGAGAATTTTGTTGACCAATTATTCATACCTAAGGAGGGAATAAAAAATTAATACGCAGTGATGTCATTGATTATCTGAAATCTGCTGGAACTCATTATGCAAGTATAAGAGCGTAGTTTATTTGCAATCCAGCGAACGACACGATGACCCTGACGGTGCGGCTGCTGGTGGACAATAGCTCGAACACGATGTCGCCGCTGCCTGTATCTGCCGGAGGCCAGCAGGCCTGGGTGCCCTTCTCGCAGAACATCACCGGAACCAAGTCTACCTTCCAGATAACGCTGCGGGCCTTCGCGTTGTCTTCAATTGGTGAAAGTAAGAACCTACTCGGCGCTAGTGAGTTTCGTAAAAACTGCAGTTGTTGTGTACAAACGCAACAGCCTCTGTGGATTAAAAAGCATTTGCATTTTAGCACTTAGACAATGAATACATTTTATTCTTTTCATCCTACCACAAAGCTATTTACCAATGATGTTCCACGTTTGAATGAGTGCATAAAACTGCAATTCAGCTATCGTTATTCTCAAACTACCATTGTCTCCCAGTTCTTAACTTAGTTCCAAAGAAAACTGTTGGGAAATTAGATGGAGTGACTCTTATACAGCAATCCCTTAGAAGTTGATGTTTCAATAATTTATTTATCCCGTCGTAACGTAGAATTTATGCGGGAGGCGGTGCAAGGAGCTTCATTTTATTGAAATCCCTATGTCAGTTCACAATGGATGATGTAGTTGGTTGTGAGTGATCATCGAATAATAAGTAAAACTCTTAATCGTAACATCAACTAAAATGAGGTCCAGTACTCTTACGTTAACTTACAACGAGATCCTGCTGTTTAAAGTGAACTACATCGAGATTTTATATCATAATTTCAACTAGTACGAGATTCTGGCCCATAATGTTAACTAGAACAAGATCCTACACTATGATAACCAAACCACGGTTATGCAACGTGATGTTAATCAAATCAAGATCCTGCACTTTTATGTTAACTAAACGGAGTTCCTCCACTGTAATGCTAGCTGAACTAAGTTGTGCACCGTAATGTCAATGAAACCGAGATCGTGCATCGTAATGTTAACTAAACCAAGATCTTGCATCATAATGTGCATTTATGAGACATTTATGTAAACTACAGCAAGATCTAGCTCTGTAATGGCAACTACAGTAGTTAATTAACTAGAACAAAAAACAAGGCTAGTCTCAGGGTCAACAGAGCAACCTACGTTAATAGTCCGTTCTCAGTTTTTCAAAATGAATTCAATGTGAATTTATTCCTTGCAAATAATTGGTCTTGTTTTTATTTTAGTTTTAACACTTCTAGCAATCATTTTAGAGAAAAAGTATTTAATTTGAGAGTGTAAGTTTTATTCAAGCAACAATACACTCCTAGGGGAAAAATGTGAGGTCCCGAGCGCAATTATGTAGGCATTCTTTTCGTTGAAATAAAATGTCTATTTTTATGTTAAGGACCATCTTTTTTTGGTTCACTGCTATCCTGTTTTTCAGCACCTACTACTTTCTTATTCAACTTTTATCTTGTTTCATAAACTTCTTTCTCAACTTATCATTTTTACGCCTTCCTCTTTCCTCTCTTTAGGCTGTCTTAGTTGCGGTTAGGGGGTTAAACTCACATCTAGTCTAATCCAATCTACACATCCTTAACAGTCGAGAAGAATTGAGGAAAGTATTAACGCTAAAAACAAATATCAACTCAAGATAGACATCTATCAAAAATTATATGAAATTGAGGCTTTTCATTGTCTTTGTTCTCTACCATGCATTACCGTGCAAGAAAAAAATTTTGTTGTCTGAATTTTCTGTGTTTAAATCAAGGCATAAAGGCTACATCATGAGAAAACGTTCCGAGGTATCTCGTTCAAGATACCTCAAGAAAGGCTACTGTTCATGAAACTGACCGTTCATCTGCTAAAATATCTGACATTACGTTTCATAAAAATTTCTTATGGAGGTTAAATCATACCAAAACAGTGGCTACGCTATCTAATAATTGCTTCTAGAGCTCAATGAGAACAAGATATAACCTAGACCCTCTACTTGAATTTAACGCCATCGTTTGTTCATGAACACCACCTCCAAATCGAGTTGCTGATGGCTTAATGTTGTAAAAGGTGATTAAGTGTTCTCACCTAAATTTAGAAAATAATAATCCATTTTGTATAATATTGAAGCAATTTATATACATTTGTTTTTGTGGAAATTTTATAAATGATATATTGTAAAAGTAGGCATGACTACTATTAATGTGGTATCGTCATCGATAAAAAATGATGTGTCGATACCTTCCATTTTTTAGTTTCACTCAGAATATCTCTAAATGGGATATCATTCGCATTATTTCAACTACGAAAATCCTACAAACTTTTTTGGGGGCCGTAAGAGTAAAAATTATACACTATCTGGTGCTAACCCTTCAAACATCCTCAACAGTGTTCATAATGCTGGACGACCTGCTGCTGACGCACGACTTTTGCGGATCAGAAATAACGACGACTGTTGCTGCAACTACATTACCTCCCTTCAATGACGTGTTCTCGTGTGACTTTGAGGAAGGGGACACATGCCAGTGGACCGTAGACGACATGTGGTTCTTGGCGGACGGCGAAAACGAGGTTTTGCAGCCCTGGGGCCCCTTCTCAGACCACACCACGGACCTGTCCTCAGGTGACCCTACGGTTTCGTTCTGTCTTAGATTAACGTTGTCATAGGAGCATAAGTAACGGGTTGAGGATTTGATTTCTAAGAGTTCAAATTCAATTACTGACGGGAATGTGTGTATGTAAAACTTCTTAGCAATTCCTTAATACTCAGAGATTTGCTCGTCAATGTTTGAAAATATGCATTGGTGCGCATCAGTTTCATAATACAATAACATATTCATTGCCATAAAATTGAAATCTTTGAAGGAGCTCGATACTTTTCGGTGATTCGACAAACAATGCAGCCGATTTACTAACTACAGTAAATAAAATATCTTTGAGGCGTATGCCTACTAGATGATTGTTCAATTATTCGTGTAAGGATTAAAACTCGATAATATATCATCTGATTAGATTATCTCAGATTCGGTCGCCTTAATGAAATACAGAACGGAATATATTACGCGAGAAATGTCACTACTTAATAACTATTTTTCATGTTTCCAAATCTAGTTTCAATACCAAACTATATTTTACGTACACACATTTTCGGAGGAGCTCACTAATTACTAATGGACACAATACAAAAAAGTAATGAAGCTGTTAACTCACGTTTAGCTTATCATAAAGGTCAAAATGTTATGAACATTTATTTATCAAGGCCTGATTTGTGATTTAAGAATAGGCTCGAACTTTTGAACTACATTCGATTTGTGAATCGTCTGTAGTTTGTGTGAATAATTTACCTAATTTACCATTGCTTAAAATTAATTTCTCTCTAAATGCAGTGCTGAAGAGTATTGTTGTTTGATTAAGGTGCTCGCACTAGTATAGGTTGCACATCATGCTTAACGTTGAACAATGGAACTTTCAGTCTTGTAAATTGAAAATGGCGATATTAATAATCGCTCTGATGAAGCCCGAGCATCCTCTGCTTTTTAAAACGAATACTTGTGACCTGAACATTCGGAACAATTTTCTTCATTACATATTAGTATTAACATTGTTCTTGAAGAAAAGACAGCGTTTTACGTATAGATTTATGCCTCCACATATGTTCAGTTTTAATCTTGGACAACGCAAACATTCGATAGATTTTGCAGGTTTAGCTGAATTTTTGCTTCAAGTAATCTTTACAAGTTCTACATCAATTGCTTAGAATGAGTCAAGTGAGCATGATCTCAAAAAATATGTAAAAATATTTCGCCAAATCGTACACATCACTCATTCAAGTGTCGTCTGGTGTCATAGTAAATCTATCACACTCGGTAAAGAACATCCTGCATGACGAGACAGAGTCAGAAGTTCAGTAAATTTTACCTCTCAGGCCATATGCTGGTGGTGACGGGAATCGTTGGGTCGTCAATTGAGAACGTGGAAGTGTACTCACCGTTCACCACCGTTGCTACCGACGGGGTGTGCTTTTCCTTCTACTACTACATTCACGGAGACGCTGATATTTTTCTCTCACTGGTCGTCTCTGAAGGAGGTCAGATATGAAACTCAACATACGATGTTTGTGTTCCTAGTCTTTTGTCTGAGGTGTTTCGTTTTTCGATTCATTTTGTGTACACAAATTGAAACGAAGTTTTCAAAAAGCCGAAATCAACGTTATAACCCAGTTTTTGTTTTCGCATGAATTGATGCTTTACCGTAATTTTAATTAAATTAATTGCTTAATTTAAACAATTCGATATCGATTAAAAAATTAGCATAAAATTTAACTCTCCTGATTACTTTGTTTTAGAATAGCGATGTCATCACAGCGCTTGCTCCTGCTCCTTAAATGTTCGTTCCTGATGACTATTATCAAAGGGTATTATTCGATAACGATAAAATTTTTCAGTTAACTTTTCATTTGAATATTTTACGCTTAACTACAGCTCATTAGGTATGTTTAACAGGCGGTAACAAATTTCTCAGTCAATTTTTAAATCGTTATGTATAGAAATCTATCCTTTTTTTTTCTGGCTTTGAAAAAATTCGCAGCAATGTGAAGTTGTCCATTCCTTAATTCAAATGCTGAAAGCAAATCAACAACTTTTCTCGGGTATTTTATCAAGAGCTGTGATGCGAGTGAATGATCGTTAATTGTTATTATATTTTGGTGATCATGAATGTATTATGTATCTTCTCGTGGAATTTAAAATACCACATGAAAAAGTTTATTGAGATGTTCCCTGTGCTAATTCCAGTTGCAATTTTAGAAAATGAAAATTACCTGGCATGGCAACACGAAGGAGAGAAGGACAACCAATGGCACCAGACATATTACTACGTGGCCTACGAAACCGCTAACTCGAAAGTGCAATTCAGCTTTTCTGCGGGTTACATCACGGCGGACAACCGCACCGGCAACATCGCTGTCGATGACGTCGTGGCCCACGCCGGCGAGTGCGCTGAACGAGGTCGGTGGTGACCGTTGCTCCATTGTTTTTTTTCGGGATCAGGAAGCAGGTCAACTCTCTTGGTGCAGTTTTCTGGACGAACTAATTACTTGAGTTCTCTATTCGTCACATTCTTAACACGTCAGGCGGGAGGCCTGAATCGCACGTAAAACTGCAGATGCATGTTATTCGATCTGACTGGGGACTACTTCGACATTGTTATATTGAGTCAGAACTTTGGGTTTGTTTTGTAACTTTCAGCGATGGCTAAAAATACGTTTACGTTAATGATTTATTTTCAGGATGAAAAGTTGTGTGTTTTTAATGCTAGGTAAAGAAAATTTTGATAGCACTGGATCTTATCAAACTTCTGAAATTACATAGCACTACTATATTTCTTTACAACACTCCATGTATGCAAAGTATATTGTTCTGATCGTCAACGTGTAACCACCACGAGATTTTCTGGGCTGCTCAAGAACTTGAATCAATGATGCTGGAAAAAACATTTGCCACTTATTTCCATGAGTTGAAAAATTTAATCTTTTGATATATGTAGAAAAAAAAAATTCAGCATGAGTGTACCAATTTTCAAAAACGGGAAATAGAGTTCAAGTATTATGGACACAAGATATAAATACAAGTCTAGGATCAAACAGATATGCTTTGTAATATTTCTGAGCACCCAAAATCATCTACTGTTATTTCAGTATCGATACGAGCTCAATTTGCTTCAAGGTATTGATGTCACTCTAGAATGCAAAAACGTGCTCTCAGTTCATTCAGACATGTTGAATTAATTAGGGCTTGAGGCTATTTGTCCTAAAACCGAAACACTTCTACTGATTTTTATGCCGCTGTTCTTGCGTTACTCTAAAAGACAGAGATAATTTTAAACTTTTATAAATTCAACTGTAATTTCAATTTGAGTAAAATCTGTGAATTTGAACATGAAAGCATTTCCTAATGAAATTTAGGATTTGACCTCTTAGGGGAATACAATAATTATTGTATCTATAGAAATTAGTACTCCCAGAGGGAAAATATATGATGGCCCGAGCCGAGAGTTAAGTAGGCCTTCTTTTTGTTGAAATAAAACGTTTTTTGTAATGTTAAGGACCGCCTTTTTCGGTTCACTGCCATCCTGTTTTTCTACTACTTTCTTTTTAAACTTATATCTTATTTCATTAAATTCATTCAAAACTCACTCTTTCTATGCTCCTTTGCATCGATTCCGCGTTCCCTTTTCTCCATAATAAAGGTGTCTTCCTCCTTCCGCTCTTTGGAACGCTCTTTTTTTGGCGGTTATGAATGCTTTAACTAACATCTAATCTAATGTAGAATATTATCAGCAATAGTTTCTAGAACTAATTTTTTTATTAGGAAAATTAATGAAAATAACTAAAGTTCCAGTGCTCTGACACTGATAGACTAGATAGGTCTAAGCTCGTAGTTTCGACTGAAGTTGAATTGCATGCAATCTCCAGAAGACAACTCGGCAGTCACATCTTAATGATTTGTTATTGATTGATCTCTCTCGACTCTCATACACACTCAGTGTAGCTTTCTTCAGTGCTATGTTTACATTAATGAGTACCGCTAGTTTTTCACGTTATTTTCTGAAAATATAACACTATTTGGTCTAATGTAACACCTCAGGATTTATGACCAGATTTTGACCAATAATTATGGAAACTACATTAATTCCATTTCCATGAAGTTTGGATTTTCTAATCAAATTCATGTATACACAATGGTTAATCTGGACTGTCTGAAGTCCCATAGGGTGTTTGTATACTTAATTCATTTGGAACTTTCCGTAGACTTTTGCGACTTCGAGGCATTGGACGTGTGTGGCTGGCAGATGCCGGAGGGTGACGGCACCGTGCGGTGGCTGCAAGCCGAAGGAAAGGATTCCGCGTCGTCCCCTGACATCCCTCCTACAGACCACACATATGGTGCGAGAATCATCAGTTTTTGCTTATTGAGCGGCTAATTGATGTGTGCACCAGTGCAATAATTTTATTTAAAAAAAAATTATTTCAATGATTGAATGCAAAACAATTTACTTACGAATAATCAACGTTCTGTTATGCGCTGAATTATGATTAACAACAGAGGCCTATTTTAAAACTTAGACTAATTGCCAAGAATGGAAAAAAATTTCGTTACAAAAGCTGCTCTTAATTTTTTGGAATGAAAAGTACTGTATTTTATCACAAAAGACCATTCAGTACAGCATGGGCCTCAAAAAGTTTAAATTCAATAGCCATTCATTTTTCTCTTAGCTAAATTTTCTGGTCTTCATAAATTTTCACTTGTCATCTGCAAACGTGAAACAAATATGAGACGTAATCACGATATAATGTGTTTAATTCATTTTTAAAAATAGTGGTTATTTTAAAGATTTCAAATCCAATATTAAATTCGAATCCTAGAGTTGCACAAATATGCATCAAATATCTTCCGACCTTCTCCGACAAGCCACTGGTGTGAGCACTGATGCTATGCGCTCTGTCACGCTTTGCACTTTAGCACGCGCGCATTTTGAAGATGATTGTAGGAATCTGTGAGTACAAAATTATGGCCGTAATTCATGTTTGTTCTCCTCAAGAAACACATCACTTGCATAAGATGACGACAGCGTGCAATGTGTTCACAGAACTGTAAGTTCAGGGACCGTATTTTGAAACGGTTTACAACGTTGTAGCGGCAGTACAGCTAGGAGCGCTAGTTCTTCTACATCACCATTGCAACTCTACGTCATCGAAAATTGATAAAAAATCTGGTCCTAAAAAGCCTAGAATCAAGCTTTTACTCTACTCTGCCATTTTTCTGGCAATGAAGCCAAAAAGAGGGTTTTCGAATCCATTGATATTATTCAATATTTCTTTGCAGTTGTTCACGTAGCCGCTCTTTCATTACGTTCTGTCTTGTAATTTGGGTGATGCTATAGGGAATCTTACAATTTCAAATGTGAATATTTACCACAGCCATAAAGAAATCAGGTTTTCATTATAACACTGAGAAGTAGTTTTGATTATTTTACCTGCAATTAACCTTTACGAACTAGTTTGTTGGATTAAGATTTTTTGGAGTTGTTCTATTATTTCGAAACTATGTCAAACCTGAGAAAGCAAAGTGTAATAGCTGATGTTCGTGCATATGCTGATGAATGTATAATCTTTCGGTCACTCGCACAACTGGTTCAAACGCCACCGAGCTATTCGCTTCATTATTTGCGCTGAAACAGTTTCCATTATTGTTCCTGCTTAACATGGAGTCTCCAGTGATTTTTCTACACCTCTCTTCACGAACGCCTTGAATGAAATGTTACGCTAATTTCCCTTATTATCTTTCATGAAAGCCAGTAAGATGTGTAATTTTCTTATTTCGGTTATAATATTTGTAGGCAACGAACACGGCCACCTCACGTACGTGTCGCACGCAAGTTCGAATGAGGCAACCGACCCACTGTGCGCCATCTACAGCCCTGCCATCACTGCGCCAGACCAGCGCATCATGTAAGTGCCTGCAGTTGCATTTTTAAGTGCCTCATACACTCTGCCGGCGGTTCAGAGCACCAAGCAAGTTCTTGGAGATAGTACCTTGTTATGACACCCTAACTAGAGCTTCTCTTTTCATTTTCTCTGTTGTTTAGGAATCATGATTCATCTAACTTCTTGAAATTTTTTATTAACGCAAAGGGATAAACTCACAAAACACGCAGTGTTTCGAATTGAAATGCAGGATCTACAGGTTTTCTTTTCAGAGAGTGTTGGTATTCTGAATGTAGTTTAGGTGAAATACAGTTCTGGTGCGCAACGATTGCTTAAATTGCGACTAGAAATTAGATCAAGGCTAATAAAATAATGTTTTAGATCACAAATATAAATTTTGGGACGATGATGAACTAAGTGGTCCTTTTTGTACAAGAACTGATGGAGAACGACATTTTTATGTCTAACATTAATCATAGTAACTCGCTTCATGAAAATTTCACTCGCGTAAAAGTGCCCTTTCTGTAAACGAATGCATTGCAATATACGCTGTTTGCTTGTAAAAAATAAATCTGTCAAAACTTGATAAGCAAAGTTTTCACACGTTTTGATTCATTAACTTTGCTCTAAAAAATATTTAATATGGAATATTCGAAGAGTTTCCTAAAGGATTGCTTTTATTTTATCTAGTATAACTTGATATGTGCTTACTTTATTTCTACAAATGAATTTTGAATGAATTTTTCACACCTAATTTATCTTGTAGCTTATGAAACAAAAACAATTTGGAGCTAAGAGAATACTAGAAAATATCCCTAAATCTATGGTGTTTGATTCAATTTCCGTCACTCTCTTGATGAAGAAAATGCCATTTTGAGGGCTGCTGAATTTCGTTTGATGACTTACATCCTCTGTAAAAACATTTCACAACTTTGAAGTTCCATGAACGTTCGAAAGACACTGAAAAAATTTTGAATGAAAATTTCACACAGGCTCACATGCAAAGAACATAATACATATTCTTCAATTGCAAGTAGTAACTGCTTTGTTCAAACAATCAGCTTTGAGAGACAGCGATATTTTTCGAATGCACCTGCTTCTATTTTTATCATCGCAATTTCTGTTTGAAAATATTTTAAGAATGAGCTGAACCTGTTTTAATATTGCGTTTTCAGTTTAAAATGTCACCATTTTCTATGTTCTGTACTAAGACCATTAGCACATACTCGAAACTTTGCAGCATCATGGTGTGTTGAGATGTTACATATTTGTTCAACCAACCTTCGGCATTATTTTTTTTGTGAGATACCTTGAGACTGTTAGTGTTTCAAATATTCGAACTTAACCGATACCAATCCAATAACACTAATATCCGTACGATATTTGAACAGCTGCCTGGAGCTTTACTACATAATGCAAGGACCAGCGGGATGGGCTGGAAGGCTGAGTGTACACGTGAAGCCGCCTTATGAGAGCATTGAGGACTCCACTCCGATCTGGTCAACGTCCGGCAGTCGCGGTGCCAACTGGGTGCGCTTCTTCATCGAAACTGATGTGGAGGAAACTTTCCAGGTTTGTTCTGCTTATTTTTCTATGAATTGCACAAAAAAAGGAGAGTTAGGGAAACTTTTTGTATTCTTTTTCACACAAATTCTGACAATATAAGAATGGTAGATTCTATAGAACAGGTTTTTATGTAAGCCCTGATGAAACTACTAAAACCTGTTGTGAGATCCGAGCGTCAAAGTACGTTCATCTCATCGCACCTTGTTGGAGACTGAATGAAATTAACCAAGCCGGAATAGTACGGCATTGATTTCTATTCCGATGAAAATCATTTGAGGCATTTTTTGAAATACGTCGACAGAGTACATTTTTTTCGAAATCGTTGTTCACTCCGATAACCCGCAACAGTTCAACAATTATTCAAGTCTAGAAAGATTATAAAACTACGAAATTTCTTAGCTTCACCCTGATATGTACGTGCAGCGCGTGCAATGTTGCACGCAGAACATTAGTTCGGTATTACAACCTTTACACTTTTATTGAATATTAAATTTTAAACCTTTCTTTTCAAACTGTGTTCGTGAAAATAATTTGAAGTGAATGTGAAAAATTGCATTCGGTTCTAGTTCACGGAAAAAGTAAGATAATATAATGATTTACCATTTTCAATTGACATTTCAAGATTTTATTTCATTTTGTCATTTATAGAAGGAGTTTATCACCCAGCGAGCAATGTATCTGTTCTGAAGACTTGGTAGATTTTCAAACCCTACACTTACTTTCAATGTTTTTAATATTTCAATAGTTTTTCACATCTTCAGTTGGAGAGAGAGATTTGGACACAAAACACGAAACTAGGGCAAAGAAAATTACTTAAGTCAACAGATGGGACAATTTGAAAATTTTCTCCTTTGGAAGTGGCTAATATAGTTCAATTTAGCATTGTTCTTTTTGAAATTTTGTTTCCAATAAAACAGACAACATTTTCCACCACATGTAATTTATCGAGCACGAATGCGTTTACACAAAACGCCTCGTTTTCGTTCCAAATTTTTTTTTTTGCACAGAAGATGGTGGACTGTGCTTCTGTAGATTTCAAGTTTGAATGATTTTCATTGAAATTTCAGTATTGGTTGAATACATGATTGGATGGATTTTTTCGACTTCTGATCTTGTTTTTCATTTGACCACTCATAACCAGTAATATTTTTAATGAGAAGTGACGCTGCACATCACTCTCACTTTAACGACACACTGCTAGGACGATAAGCAACTTATATGACATCAAGTGCGAGAAGGTTTTCTGCTGCTATTTCAGTCGAACTGCTTATGATATAAAAAATTCTTTAAGCCATGTGTGTCCCAGCATTTAAAATTAAATGTGATTAAAACATATGCAGAGAGTGTTTAAAAAAAAACGACTTTGTAAATTTTACTTCCCAGATCGCGATGGTCGCGTTCGACAACGACACTTCCTCATCAACTATCATTGCATTGGATGACGTCAGCTGGAAAGAAGGATCGTGCCCAGAGCTGGGAACGTGCGACTTTGAGGCTGGTACTTGTGGCTTCACCAACGACCAGATCTCTGACGACTACGACTGGGTCGTATGGAGAGGAGATGCCTCCAGTCACGAAACTGGACCAAATGTAGACCATACGCTAGACACAGAAAAAGGTAGGAGCATGAACTCCTCGAAAAGATGCACTTTTGAAGCGTTTTGTGAATTTGCAAGAAAGCTTGAATTCTTTTACCTATCATAAGAAGGCAGCGGTTCAGGTGATAGCTGTTTGAAGATTTATTTGAAAATTAAATTTGACTTACTGTGTCTCTGATGCAGAGTGTATCGGATAACTTATGAGCGCCTTGCTTAGTTTTTAGAGGAATTTTTTTTTCTCGTAGATCTGAGAAACATGACTGTATTGCGTGTTCATCATAGATTCGATCGGCAGTAAATCTTCTGTAGGTATGGTAGATATCTTCGAGTAAATTTTCCCTTCTTTTTCTATCCCACAAGATCATCATGAATATTTCCCTCCGGTAAAATGGTATGAACCTATTGTCCGGTAGGGTTTCCTCGCACTTCAATGTTTATTCCTAGTAATGGCTGCCATTAGTGTTGGAAAAGCATGAGATGTGGCGCGAAATTTGTTTGAATCTGCCCATTGTATTCGTAATTTGTTTTTTAAAGAACAAATTCCGAGTACATTTAGCAACGACGTAAGATACAGCAGTAACCTCGTCAAGAAGAATTCCTCCTTCTCTATTCTCATGATCAGAACTGTAAACACAGCAATTATTTCGCCTGCAACAACCGTTCTTGAATTGCACCTATTCCTTAAAACGACTCAAGTCTCACACATAAGTGCAAACCTGAAATGGTTGTATTTTAAACGACAATGCCCTCAAGTGTCTGCATGCATGAAGGCTGCAGTTGCTGGAGAGGTAACCGCTGTTTTCTTAATTCTGCTGTTTGTGTTATTGCTCTAAATCGATAGAAATCAACCAGCAACGAAGTTTCATTTAACACATGAATTACATGACACCTGGCAGAGGGATATCACCCTGAGGTGTTATTTTTCCGTCCTTCTTCGACCGTGTGGGATTATTGACCCTTGAGCATCTTTGAGCCGCTCCAACTAGGGCTTTATTCCATTTTGTTAATTTAATTTGTGTACAATTTTAAATTGTGCTCCTTTTTTGTTCTTTCTATTACGATGTGGGACAGACATAGATGCCTAATGTGAACGTTATCACTTAAGGTTTAACAATGCTTGAAATTTTTTTGCGTAGCTTATTGAATGATATTCTTAACTGCCGTGATGAGAAAGTTTATTCTTTGCATGATCATCCGGAAATATTACAATTCCCGCTTGATGCACTAAAGTGCCCAACAAAAATTTGCCACTGAAGCACGTGACTACGGGCTAAAAGGCCACATCACCTTGTTACCTCATGCTACTAAACAATTTCCCGGTGTAATTCATGCCAACGGACCATGTCACCAGGTCACCACATGCTACTAGACCATGTCACCCAGTTACTTCAAGCAAATAGACCGTGTCACCAAGTCACTACATGGTAATAGACAATGTGACCAAGTCTCTACATGTCAATAAACAGTGTCCATGGGTCACTACCTAATAACAGACTATATTCGCAGGTCACTACATGCTGCTGGACGCCAGTGTAGGTACGCTAGGAGATCAAGCCATCCTGCTCCTCACCGACATCCCGCCGGGCACATACTGCTTCAAGTTCTACTACTTCATGTACGGGGAAGACGTCGGAGGTGCGTACTAGAGTGCTCAAGTTATTTATTATACGAAGGAATTCCGAACATTTTATCATACATGAGTCGAGTGTTTTAATTTTTTTTTCAATATATCTGGTGTCTTGCCTTCACTTAATACTGATAGTTGAGTCTAAATTCTTCTCCGCTACTTCTATAAAGTACAACATCCATTATTTCTTGTGAAGCTAGATAGTTGCGCTGTGTCGCATTCTCAGAGCCATAATAATGAAAGCCGTCGTGTGTTTACATCTAAACATGTATACTTATGTACACCTATAACTATAATCTTTACACATGGAAAGCTTTACTCGCACAGATAGAGGGACTTCATGATTTTATCGACGTCTTCCCAAAATGCTTTACGTAACTTTCAAGGCGGAGCTCATTAATCTTCTAGGGGCGATGTTGATAATGAAGTTTCTTGATTTTCTGAAATACTCTAAGCAGTATTTTCAATGCACCATTTTCACATCTGTTTTCGACGTTTTGTTCTGAAGCAGTAGGTATAGACTTATATTTAACGAATGCGCTATTTTCTAAAAGAGAAGTAAAAAGAATTGAATGAATATCGAATGTTTGAATTGCAATGGGAAAAATTAGTTTTGCACGCTCACTCTTCGCAGAACTGTATTCATGCGTTTTGAGACTGTTTGTCTCCTGATTTATTTACCTTCATCACAGGGCTAACTGTGAACGTCAAGGATAACAAAACGATCTTCACCATCTTCAAGAAGACTTCACATACAGGCGATCAATGGAACCTGGTAAGTCTAAAAGATATATGAATCAATGCATGATCGAAAATAAATTCACAACCTGACTACTCTCTCATTATAATACGTTTCACTTACACGAACAATTGAACTTGGTTGTATGTATTTCATGTGAATCCATTTGCTTCTCGGATGTTCAAGTCAAATATCACTAAACCCTCTCTATTCAGCTAGATTGAGGCTTTGTGTCGCATTCTTTATTTATAATCTAATACCATGAAAACTTATTTTCTCTCGCATGGATAGAAGGACTTTATGATCATATCCGTAATACGGGTTTTACTGCCTCATTAGCATGAAGATGAAATTTAAATTAAGGGTTATATGAATATGGACAGGACAGATAAGTTTGTTTGATGTTCAATTGCTAAGTTTTAGCGCATTAAAATATCAAGAAGGGGCTAAAAATAAGGGGTTGAAAATATCTGGCTCCATGAGCCCATAGTTTTAAGTTTAACATCGTAGTGGTTGAAATAGACCTAACTTTTATTTCCCTCCCTCCAATAATTGCACGCAAGCTGTTGTTGCACGCGTATTGCCTATGTTTTTTAAACATTAATTTATCAAATAGGGAAAAATTCTACAACTAAGCATTCGTTGAAAGTGAATGTTTTCCCATAATAAAATTATCCGTTAAACGCAGGCAGTAACCGAAGCCCACACTGATGAGTACTTCAGTCTGGTGGTGATCGGCACGGTGGGCGAGGGACCGCTGGGTGACATTGCCATCGACGATACCTCCCTCGAAATCGGCGAGTGCTACGAAAACCCGAACGAAGCAAGTATTGACGGTCGTACACCTTCTTCCTTTTTTGCCTAGTGTGTTACCCCAGCCCACAGCTGAATGATAGGAATACGCAAGTGTTTGCTTTTATCAGCTTTGTTTTATTCATACTTAGCTCGTTTGAAAACTGTCCCATTTAAAAAAGTGTCCGTAGTAGTTGAGGTGTCTTTTGTCACACGATCAGCGGCTCAAAACGGATCAATGTTTGTTACTTGAAGCGTAAATTTACATTCAATGCATTTCAACATTTAGTTGGGTCTTTAATACTTTCCCTCAGATAAAAAATTATTTTTACGAGCAAAAAGCTGAAGCTTTTTATATTGAAGCGTTGTGCTTTGATTCAGGGCAAATATTCGGTGCAATTCGTATCAGACTCTGCTGACTTAGCTTGACTAAAATGCATCTGTAACGTTAAAAAAAATAAGAAAAAATTTTTCAATAAAAGACAGAAGTTGATTTTATGAAATGAGAATGAACCAACAAATTTCCATTGCAAAGTTTTAAAAATAGGCAACTCAATCGTACTGCTCTAAATTCACTAATTTGCGAACATGAAATCCCTTATTAGAACTGCATTACGTCAAAATAACAACAGTGATCCTGGAACACATTTCACTGCAAGGGCAAGTTTGACGATACCAACATTGATGATTATTCTCTTTACAAAATTTGTTCATCTTTTTATCGTACGGTAATTTATTGTATTTCTTAGCTTTATGGTACTAAGTTATTTACTTTACAGCATAACCAACTTACGATTCAGGAAAAGAAATTGCAGGAAATTGTATAAAGAAATTGAACTTTTAAGACATTGTTGCAATTTTCACCTAAGTTTCTGGCATGAATTTGATGACTTTTAAATTTACTCAGAGATAAATTAGCTTATTATCGTAAAAAGAAGTTAAGTATCATTTTTCACTGGAAAATGAATCATGCTGAAGTAGCAAATTGTTCTTTGCCACGCGTGCAGGAGAATAACTTCGAAGAAATTCGTTATGTTTGTATTCCGGTCTCTTAAATCGGAAACTTGTTGAATGAAACAAGTTTCTAATATAAATTATTGTTAAAACCAATGCGGAATGACTTCCACCAAGAACTGAAACGGCTGGTACCACAAATTAGGGTATTTTTCATCAGACAATAAATTATGACTGCTGTTCAAGTCAATCAAGTAAATCTCGATACTTTTAAACCTCCTCAAGCTTATTTCCTGAAGCGTATTCTTTCACATAGACGTGCTACGACAATGTATTTTTAAACTTCGTATTTCATGAGAATTGTGTCTGTGCTGAGCGTGTCATAGACCACTGTAAACATAGTTGCACTACCGTGAAATCAATTATTAGGTTTCTATTCCTGTTAGGTAGCGTCTTTATTTTGCTCTCTTCCTGCACGACCTTGCCAGGAACTACTTATGAAATTCTTCTCTTCTTTCTTGATTGTTGTTTTTTATATTTTCTTTCCCCTCTCTGTAGGGCATCAGAGTAGCGGAAAGAGTTTTGTTTATATTTTGGAAATCTCTTCATGATTGATGGTAAAACGTTCAATAACTTCAACTTCCCGAGTATGCAGCCTGGGTAAATTCTCATCATCAAAATTCATAGAACCTATAATCTCGGCTACAATTTATTCTAAAAATGTTGATAAAAATTTAAGTGGAGCTTTTCAAGTTTTTGTTATGTAGAAATAAGAAAAACCATCTTAAGTGTTAATGTTTATGCTTCGCCTCAATTCCTGGAGGGAAAGGTGCACTTTCTACCAAGGTCATATTTACGTTGACTTTTTATGGAAATCTTTTTGTTACTTTCCAACGCAATTCTAATATTTCTTATTCATTTCGCTTCAGTATCATTGCCACGATGGGAGCAGCATCCCTTTCGACAACGAGTGCGACTTTATCGAGGACTGCTCCAGAGGAGAGGACGAAAGTCTTTGTGCCGATTGCCACTTTGAGAACTGTAAGAGTATGCAAGTTTTCTATCTAATTTGTGTGTATCACCTGTTTTTTCACTCAGGAAATTTAAGAAAAAACTCGGGTGTTCGAGAAGTTGACCTAAGTTAACTATCTTCTAACTAAATATTACAGAATTGAGGAACCAGCAGATGTCAGTGATATAAATTTATAAGAACGGATTTGTACTTCAAAACTGCGTCATCAGCATCACCTACCTGCAAATGATGAGACAGGGAGAAAATCAATTAATCGGAATATGATGCCGTCGGATGTTCGACATAATATTTTTCTTCCTCTATCAAAAAAGCTATGACGAATTATTCTTCTAAAAGAAATTGAAAATCAACGCAAGCGTTGCATGCAGATGTTTGTACGTATAAAATGAGGTATCCCGGTTTTGTAGTTAAGCTTTGAATGTAAAATTTTTGCTAGCACTGTTTTGAGGAGGATAGGCCAAAACGAGTTTTTGCATCGAACAAATGCGAGCAAAACAACAACGGACTAACCTACGAGCCGCACTTGAAGATGGGAAATTGTAAAGGCTGTCAAGAACAAACAACAACAAACAAACATCGGCATCTTAGGATGCTTTATTTCCAATCAAGCCTGATACATATGATCTTAAGCATTGGTTTTTCAAATGTCTTATAACTAACACTATATGTAGGACACCATGACGGTTTCCCCCGTGAAGCCGGTACCCATTTCCGACACCTGGGTTGAGTGGGGTATTGTGCTTGAGCTTTCCCTTATACCCAACGGGGAAAATCGCCGCGCCAGTGCCGGGAAACGAACCCGGGCCTCCAACATGCAAGGCCGATCCCTTAACCACTGTACCACCGCGAGCACGCGAGCAAGAACTAGATAAGTTCTCATATTCTACAGCGTTTCCCTGCCGAAGAGCTTATCTGTCAAACGGTTCTTGTTAAGTGTATTATATACCTAAATTTTGTCAGAAGTAATGGTAACATTGAAAAAACTAGACGAATTGATAGGTCACAATTAGCAATCTAGATGTTCAAAAATGTTTAAAATAAATATTAGCCACTTCATTCGACGATTTGAGATCCATGAGCTGAGCATACCATAATGCTCAAAACATAGCTTCGAATCACATGAAGTTCAATGCTTATATAAGAAAATTAAATTTTAACCCCCTACTACGTCTAATATCACATTATCCGTGTCAAGTGTTACTGCTCCGAGTCATGACTTTGCTTACGTTAAACGCAAAATTGCTTAAAAAATTACAACTTGTTCACTGCTTTTGTGGAAATTTGAGAAGTGTTGAGTACTTTCCATGTGTGAAAGTGAACCTCGCCATCGGGATCGAAAGGGTGGCGGCGCTTCAAGTAAACCGCCTCAAGAGATTTACTGAAGCTTATACCACTCATTGGAGCACAGCAACAAGTGCTACAAATAACATACAAGTTTAAGCAATATGCCAGTGTAAACGTGCCCTTCGGGTATAGAAATATGGGTACATTACGTGAACAGACAGAGGCAGCTCGGATATGCGCTCACTAATGCTGTCCGCACGTCAGAGCCGCTGAGAAACTCGTTCTCATTCGAGGTATGTGAGCGCCATAAACTTCAGTTTCTCATGACATTACTTCTGGGATAATTCAGAGTAAGTACGGGTTATCCTACATCATTATTAAGCGCTTGTGAGCAATACCGAGATAAGGACTACTCATATTCCCCTACAGCTCGTAGGAATGGGTGAAACTTCTATGAAAAAAGATAACACTTCTCAGTGTAGAAATTCACTTGAAGATTTTAAAAAACAGAGTTTAGGGAATAATTTTCGTGTGATAATTTTGACTTCTGTTTAGTTCCCTCAAACAAGTGTTTCAATTGGTGTCCGTTTCGAGTCAACAGTATCTTTCTACTCTGTATCGTACACGGAAACAGTCTTATGTACTGTAGTACAAGGACGCGCTGCCACCTCTCGTAAAATCTGCCGGAAAACGTTAAGACGCACTTCAGAACTGGGCGTGATTTTGACTGCAGTCCTCAAAAGTCATTAGGCAACCATCAGGTAATTCTATACTCGATCAGGATGAACTTCAGCTCTCAAAAGTTTTGAAAAATCACCTCAGAGATGAGTTAAAGTAGTGAGCGTCACCACTCGTATCACCTGTAGTAATCAGAGGACAGAAATAACCGTAATACTGGCTATTTGTTCAATTTTCCATTTTGGTGAAGTTACTCTAGAGTTAAACACTCGACTGAACTATAAAATGGTTTCATGCCTAATTAGGAAAATACTAAAATGCGAGATGGGTGAAACCCTGCATACCTATAACGCCTATAGTAGCTGTTTTAGATTATCCTTGACCGTTTGTGTAAGCTGACGTCTTCCATGCGCAGCATTCTGCGGCTGGTCACGTGATGAATCTACAAACCACATTTGGGCCTTGGGCGAGATGTCGCCTACGTTCAGCAAATCACTCTACGTGGCGGAGCGTGTGTCAGGAGAGCCTGGACCTGCTCTGCTGCACACCAAAGACCTGCACCACGCTTTCCTCACCTGCACATTCAAATTCTGGTGAGTCCTCAACTTCCCAAGCAACTTCAAATGTTGTACTGTTTTTCTGCGCCCGCAATCACTATTCATTTTCAAGAAATTTAAGTTTGGGCTTTGATTTCCAAGTCATTAAGTCTTTTCATTTGCAGTTTGGTATTGATAATCATTTATGCATATATTTACACGCACCTACTCTTATTCGACGTCGCAGCTGAAGCTGAGTTCATGAAAATCATGAAAGTACTGTACAGCAAACTTCGTACAAAATGACTTGACTGCATATCGTAGTGGTGTGTACATTATGAATTATGAAAATGTCTAAAAAATATGTTATCCATAAGTTTATTCAAATCACTTGGGTTCTATTAACTCAAAATAACCGGTGTGTGACCAATTCCGCCGACGATGACTTCACGATAGTATGTACGTTCGGATGGGACGAAGTATTATGTTCTTCATAGCAAGCACCAGTAGGGAAGTATTATGGCTCAGTTAAATGCCCTTTTCACACTTTTGAGATTTTGACCGCTTCAGAGGCAGCGAAGTCGTGAAAAAATTCACGTGCCCTTAGTAAATTTCATTCACTCCCCTCAGCACTTCTCAAACGTAGACTCTCTAAGAATCAAACACAATGCAATATTGTAGAAAGTACGAACCTTCGCTGAGCAGATAGTAGTTTTTGCTCAAATCTCTGTCGCTGGTACACATTCGTCGGAATACAGAATTGTATATTCTCACGATCATCAAATCATGACAAAATGTAAGAGCACACTAAACATTGCACACAATACGCATTCGTAAAATCATGTGCCCTCAGAACAAATTGCAGTACACTAATTTCAAAATGAAACGCAATTTGCGTTGATAAACAAATTACAATCCTGCAGGTGTTTCTCATATTTTATTCTTCCTACTTGACTTCTTGGTACATGACATTAAAGAGGGCATGAGTGAAGATGTTCACATGGTAATAGGAATAGACCAACGTAAACAAGGAGCGTGTCAGTAACTAGTTTTAATAGAATTGACATTTCTTTGAATTCCTCGATAATTTGAACTTCAAAAGTTAAATTACTGTTTTCAGCCATTCTAATATTTTCAACAGTTTTTACGTTCAAAAAATGCTGCAACTTTACCTCAGATACTGTTTTTTTTCTTTCATATTTCTATTGAAGTACGCTTTAATGTGAAAATAGTGCTCCTTGAGAAGCTGTAGTAACTCTGAGTCAAATATACATCGGGGCTTAGGCGCCAAGTAAAAATCCCCCATAGAAATACAATTTTTAAATCTGCGAAGTTTCCTATTTCAGTCTTTGGCGTCTTCTGTTGGTAGGTCAAAAGTTAATTACTCTAATCTATCGGTCGTCTTCCACTCTTAGGGAGGTGACTATCTCATTTCGTAAATTGCTAACATTGGATAAATTGTTTATTGTAGTCTCTACAGCACTTGAATCGTATAATGTTTGCAGCCTCATGGACACATCTTTGGCACGGTTTCCCTGGCAGGAACCTTTTTAATCTAAAAGTATTTCTGTTTTTATGTATTTCTGTCGATGTACAACTACGCAAGATTCACCTTATGGTTTTTGAAAATATTTTCATCGAAACCACTTTGCTGCAGTAAAGCTCTGTGTTCTCCTGGGCATTGGTGGTGATCGCGGAGAGATTTTTCGCAAGGTCGAATACATGAAAATTTTCTAATCATTTTCAAGTTTTAAGTTCCAACATTGCGGGAAAAATATGGGCTCTTTTAGTCCCAGGTTGTTGAGCTAAAAATTGCCAGCTCGCGACTGCTGAATATATCTCCTAATTGTTTATTTTCAGTAGGGAAAAGGCTTTTCGTATATAAATCTAGCTTTGACTTCGTAAGCAAGCTCCTAAACAATCAAGCAACAGCAGAAGCTAGAAAGCCTTTGCCCCATTAACGATGTGTCTTTACCCAGAATCATTTCACGATCTGATGATGAGAAGAAACGAAGGTATAGTCGACCTATCATGACTATGCAGCACAGTTCTCAGGCTCCATGTGCGCCAGGTACCGCTGCAACCCCGTAAACGGCACCTCGGCGCGGCTGAGCGTCTCCGTTGCCACAACTGGCGAGGTTGCGTACGTCTATCATATCATCGACGAAGGCAACGACGAATGGAAAGAGGCTGCCGTCGAAATTCTTGGTGAAGAATTACACAAATTTTAAATTATTTTGTATGTGATTTTTACATACATTAACTAGCTTGTTATAAAGTACATATAAAATATAACCCTAGACTGTTATGCTTCAGACACAGGATTGCGTTTGTGTCAATGTTTATTCCCAAGAAATCGTAATTTTTAACACAAGAAGTACCTCTGTATCAGCTCGATTTGAAAGTGCCTCTGCATTAGCCAAATGAAACATTTTTTTCGTAATGTATACAGTTCCTACCACCTATTTCTTTCCCAATCCCATCAATTTTTTAACGTTTAAAAAAAATCTAAAAACCAAAGACTTGCACTTTTTTAGTAATTCTTGATGATTCGAAAAAAGGGTAGAATAACCACAAGCAGCGTGATGTTACGTTAATGAGTAAAAAATAGTTCCAGCACAATATGGTATCGATCTCTAGTTCAATTATTTAATATTCGAAGCATTGATTTCAGTATCATTCCATTTACCTGCAAAATATAAGATATGAGTAGTACAAAAATTTCCCAAGTTGGCTTCTGTCCATTGTTAACACGATGGAGCTGAAGTAGGCATTGATTCGGTTGTAGGTTGAAATTTATTTATACATATTCATCTTCCTCAAAGCCTCAAAGAGCTTGGGCGAGAGTATGCCTTATTTGAAGAAGTGAAGTATCAAAATTTTAAAAAGTGAAGTAGTGCGTCAAATCCTTTCCACTGCTTGAATGCCATTCAGCAATTATTGCCTGATTACAACATGTATTCAATTTTCTTTTCTCTCCTCGCGGTGTGGCGCAGAAAATTGTCTAACAAAAACGCACTTACATACCTTTCGAAAAAACAATATTGAAGTGCACTAACCGGTATCAAAATTTATTTTATAAAATCACTTTTCTGAGCTAACTTTCTGTCCTGTATTGAGTGAAGATGGCTGACGTAACGTTACAGCAACCTGGATCACTATACCTCTAAACTACAACTCATCCTTTCTTTTTTGCCCGTTTTCCCTCACCTTCGTCGAGAAAGATTTAATGGTCATTAGTAAGATCGAAAGTTTTTACGAAAAGAGTTTCAGTTTCTTCTGTTTATGAATTATTTTGATTTAGCTTTCAATTATCTAGCTCGTCCAAATGGAAAATGATTGTTTGCCAGCGAGATAATGCATCAGACTTGCCTTACTCTAACCCAGCGTTAAGGCGCGTGTGTGTGTGTGTGTTGTCGTGTAATTTTAGGTCAAGAAGCTTTTGCTTTCTGCCAACAGTTTTCGTTGCCATGACACAAGATCAGACTTAAAATGACAATTTCGATGTTGAGGGAATGCAATTATTGTTGTCTAATTCAAACTAGTAATTTTTGAAACAATTTCACCTATCCTGAATCTACCCTTTCTTCTGCAAGCCGTGAGCAGTGCTCCTATGCAGAGATTAAAGCCTTTTTTGAACGTAACTATCCACTATGGGTGAGACAAATGTTTCAATAAATAAACGTTGTTCGGCATTCCAGATAGGTGTTGTTGAGTAAGCCGTTCAATAACATGATATTTCGAATGTAACCCGGATGATCGTCCGACTATAAAATGAACGAATTTTTTGAAACATAACAAGTCTACAGTAAAATAGTACAATTTCTTCTGAATTACTCAAAGTAATAGAAATACGCAAATACGAGAACACGAGTGAGGAAGAATGTGTGTTGTTTGTTTTGCACGAGCAGTAATACTTTTGAGAATTAAACTGTTGTTGTAGCCGTACGTTAATTATACTTTTGTCTTTATGCCCTTTTTTATGTCATACGGATGCAGGTGGTGTTCGATTATTAACGAAAGTGAAATCATCAGTTTAGAAAAATGTCGAATCAAAGTTCGAGTAGCTGGTTAAGTAACTAAGTTCATCTTTGAAACAAGATATATCCAGCATATAACTCCAGACCTCAATTATTCCAACTACAAATAAAATACATCGGGTACTCATAAACCAGAGAGGCCGCCCAGGAGGATACTATTGTATCTATAGGAATTGGCACTACCAGGGTGAAAATGTGCGAGGGGCCGAGTTGAGAGTTAAGTACGCCTTCTTTTTGTTGAAATAAAGTGTTTTTTTTTTGTTACGTTAAAGGCCCACCTTTTTCTGTTCACTGATGCCGTTTTTTTTCAGCACCTCCTACCACTTTCTTCTTCAACTTTTATCTTGCTTAATAAACTTCTTTCTCAACTCTATCTTTCTACGACCCTTTTGCATAGATTCTGCGTTCCCTTATCTCCACACTAAATGGTTCCTTCGTCCTTTCTCTCTTTGGAACGCTTTTTTAGCGGTTAGGGAAGCTTGAACTAACATCTAATCAAAACCAGAGAGGAAAGTGAAATTTGAGTCTTTGTATGATGCATGATACTTCCTTCTACCGCAGATTACGTGGATGTGTTCCGTCTTATTTTGGAGGGAGAAACTAACGCTGCGCGTTCAGCGCTGACTGTCGATGACGCGTCAGTGGAGAGTTGCGCCATACCGACCGACAACAGGACGTGCGAGACCAGGCAGTTCTCGTGCACTCAAACAGGTAGTCCAACTTTTTTCTCATTGTCTCATTATTGCTGAAATTGTGGGGGAATTGGTCTTACTTTGAACAAATTACTTAGTTTGTGGAAGTGGCCCATTAATAATAATTAACGTATAAAGTGAGTAGGCATGTTCTTGCTTGATCGAGTCGCCTACTTAGAGTTATGAAAACAGCATTGGAGAATATTTTAAATAGCTCTCGTGACGAGGGAAGCCCCTGATTAATTATTTTGTAGATGAATTCAACCGTTTTTCCTTTCTCGCATAGAGCAAAATTTAAAATTAAAATGTTTGTTTCACTACTAAACTTTCAAGCATTTCATTCAGCGTAAAACATCCATGAATTATTATTATTGTTTTTATTCGTTTTTCCACCGGAGAATGTACATGAAGTTTTTTCTCACTTAAAAACTTGTTTCCACGCTCACCTGCAGGCTTGTGCGTGGACGAAATATATCTCTGTGATGGCACTAATGACTGCGGCGATCTGAGTGATGAAGAGAACTGCCTCCTGAACGATCCTATGTGTGACTTTGAGGAAGACGACTCTTGTTCGTGGAAACAAGAAAATGCCCGCGATGACATCGGTACGGCGTGTTTGTTTTGTTTATTCGCTGACATTTTCGTCGGAACGGTGTCTTTATCTGTGTTCACCCACTCCCGTTTTCGTCGGAACGGTGTCTTTATCTGTGTTCACCCACTCCCGTTTTCGTCGGTACGGTGTCATTGTCTGTGTTCACCCACTCCCGTTTTCGTCGGTACGGTGTCTTTGTCTGTGTTCACTCACTCCCGTTTTCGTCAGTACGGTGTCTTAGTCTGTTTTCATTCACTCTCATTTTTGAATTTTTAATGACAGAAATGACTTCCTCACTTTTCTTGAACAGTGAGGGTTTGACTTGTTGGTGTCGAACATAAGCTCTGCAAAATTGACATCGTGTGAGTATGACGTTGGTGAAAAAAGTTACGTAGTCTAATGCTTTTTAAGAAACCTCACCTATTTCATGGTATTGCAAGGTTAGTCGCGAAATGATTAAGGTACGTGCGTGAAGGCAAATTTTTTGCGTTCAGCGTATCATGAGGCCTTCCTGCTCATTGCACACGTAGCTTCTCCAGCAAACTGCTGCTCACTCATTGCCAAACTTTGATTGCAACACTGACCCTGCAAAGCCTTGTCAAACAATTTTTATCTTTGCAGTCTCACACTGCCACCGCAGCCTTAGTAAAGTTTTTGTCTGCCTCGGTCTCCGTAGCCTAATTGTTGGTTAATTCTTGTTAACTAGAATACCTTGAGTATTCCTTCTTCAGCGTCCTAGAATGCAATCATTCCTTTCTCATGCTTTCATTTCAACCCCTTCTTCCTTTTTCTTCATCACTATCTCTTCTTTGACTTCTCTCTTTTCTCCTTCATAACTTGCCATTCGCATGCGCAGGGTATCCTGTGTGGGAAGCCATCTTGTGCATAAATTCCTCGTTGTAAGCAGTTCGTTATAGTAAATGATGCATTCTCTTCGCTCTCCTGAAATAGCCTTGAGTCTTAAATGAACCCGGATGACAATAATGATAATTTGTAAATAAAATAATGGTGGCTGGGGCTTATCCGCGTTTTTCTCGCCAGTAAGTCAATTCTAAGTGTTTAATCTTCCATTTTTTTTAAATTGTCTGGGCTCCCTACTTCGCATACGCTCTGAGAGTGCAACTGTACTGCTTAGTTTCAACGTATTTATACGATGTACATCTCGTCAAAGTTCACATTGCGCATTTGGACGCACAATTTTTATTTTTTCAAACACATAAAAATACAGACTGTTGCAATGATTTTCCTCCTTGTGTCGTGTTTTCCTCTACATTTTAACACTGAAGGTGACGGGAGAAAATGAGCTCTCTGTTGATTCTTTGTTAATTCACTTTACATGTTCTCTCCCCAAGCTACGTTTTTACAGTCGATAACGACAACAGATGAGTTTACAAGTTTTTGACTTCGCCATTATT
The DNA here is from genome assembly GCA_014220935.1 of Platorchestia sp. MABIK. Classification (NCBI taxonomy): domain Eukaryota; kingdom Metazoa; phylum Arthropoda; class Malacostraca; order Amphipoda; family Talitridae; genus Platorchestia; species Platorchestia sp. MABIK. The sequence goes on along the minus strand of JACJUY010000179.1, from coordinate 14,975 downwards.
TTCTATTGTCGTTAGTTTCTATATGAATCGGCCTATTATTTCGTTCATGTTTTCCTCTGTTCACATTAAGAAGGAACATTCTATCGTTGCTACTGAAGATAAGTTCGTAAGCCTCACTCAACATTTTTTTAAAAACAGACGATATGGTTGTCTTTCCGATACGATCTAATATGTGTTAAACAGTAGGAGTCCTTTTCTATGAATAACCTATCATACAAAATATAGTTGTGTTAAATGAAGTTAGGAGCAACGATTGTCAGGCATAGCGTCACCTATAGAAACTTGTAGAAATTACATAGATAGTTGCAACTAATACTTCGAAATAATTTGAATCAGATTGGATGGTGAATAGCGGCCAGACTCCAGCCGGCCTCACTTCCTTCAAGACCGGTCCTTCGACGGACCACACGACGCGGCGCACCGAGGGACGATATTTCTACATCACACAAGTCGACTCCAGCGAGCGGTCGTACAAAATTTCCAAAGCCTGGCTCGTGAGCCCGGACGTGGAGAAAAATGAAGAAAAAGACTGTGTGCTCCGTTTCCACTATTACATGTATGGTGCCAACGTGCAAGGTCTGAGCGTCTATAGCATTCCGCTCGATGGTGGCGAGACCACTACACTTTTTGGAATTGCTGGTTACCAAGGACAGAAGTGGATTCGTATTGCTGTAAATGCAACTTATTTAGGACGGTTCCAGTTTGTAATAGAAGGTTTAACAGCAGACTTGAATTTTGTTGACATTGCTATTGATGACATCTCCCTTTCTGAGGGATGTAAAGTATACAACGAAACTCATACAGGCTCTACTGTCCATTCCACTGTGCCTCCAAGTTCGACGACTCCAACTCGCACTTCTACGAAGACTACGAAGCCAACTACGCCCTACACGAAGCCTCCCTCTACATCACCGAAGCCTCAAACAACTACAGTTAAAGGGTGTCCTGCTTCCACCATCAACTGTGGAGACCAAAATACAACCTGTGTGCCGGGGATGCTCGTTTGCGACTCAATCAGCGACTGCCCCAACGGGTTTGATGAACAGAATTGCATTGGTAAGGGCGTGGTTACTGTAAAATTACCAAATTGTCCCACATATTTATAAAATTTCAATTGTGTGTTTTAGTTTTCAATAGATGAGTCTACCTACAAATCTTTACTGAGTATATCCTACGTTGGCTAGATTAGACGTGATGAGCCGCCAATTGTGCTCACTTGCCACCCACATATCCGCATCCTTCAAGTTGATTATCTATTGCGTTGATTTCGTTTTTTTGAGTTAGTGTGTACGTCGACTTGGTAATGGTTAATTTTTTATGAGGTGTCTATATGATAAAATTCATTTCTATATTTACCATGGTCTGTGGTTTTATCGTTTGAGATCATTTTAAGTAAATTTGCGTAGTTCCTGTTATTATCGCTAACCGCCCATTTATGCTTTCTGTCGTAATTTTATACCTTATTTCAAATGGCGATATCATGCTTATGTCTGCGTCAGTTGTCGAAGAAAGTAAGTGAAGCTTAAGGGTAAAGAAAATTGAAATGGAGAAAGGTTCAGTCGTTACTCGCTACAGTGGCCTTTATCAATGGAGGTTTGTTCTTTTGAGAGCGTTCCCTTTCACTGGAATAAGGTACTAATTATAGTATGAACAAGCTTAATTTTGAATGCATTGTGATTGTGGAATGTAGGTGATAACAATTCGATTCTATACGTTGGCTTAGTCGGATTCATTGCTCATAGTCGTTTTTACGAGGGCTTCGCAAGATCGCATTGGGTGTTGAGATTATTTGGTTGATGGAAGTTTTATGACTAGTTGAATTTTAATGTGTGCAGCTGAGTTAGAGTACAAGAGCATGAAAAATTCACAGTTAATGAAGTCAGATGTTTAGAAAAGTGACTGGGGTATGTAGAGAGAGGGCTCCGGAGTTGCCCACCAAGTGCACTGCTCGCTCGGTACTGGCTCCTCTTCCCAGTGAGGAGAAGGGGGAAGATAGTGTGCAAGAAGCAAGATGCAAACTAAGAGTTGTTGAGAATTAATTTAAGTCCTCAATGAAAAAGGTAATTGAAGAAGAAATTTTGCTGCCTACTCTAACTTCTCTGCCAAAGGACTGATGTTTTTAGCAGCCCAAGTATAGCATCTGCAGTTGACGCTTAAAATTATGGGTGCTCTGAAGAAGAGTACACTACGTAAAGGTATGGGAGAAAATGTTAACAACACCTCCTCGAAAACATCTGACCTTTTTTTGCCTCCATTTCCTCTCAATTGGCCAAAACGAAACTTGAAGCATGTTTTTTTTTTCTAAATACATGCTTTCGTGAATGAAAGCAAGCAACCTTTAACAGCTCACTATTCAAGCAGAACAGATGCAATGGTCACGATAAATCAACGTACATGAAGTTGCTCCCGTGATGCAGTCAAGTACCAAGAAATGGATGTGGTGACGTCGCAAAAATTGCTAGGCAATCGACTGGAACTCGTCTATTGAGTTTCTGTGCAAATAAAAAATAAATTTCACGACCTAAAATCTTGTAGGGAACTAATTCGAACTTTCTTCGCAGTTACTTCATTAGAGGTACGAGCCCAGGTCCATCATTAAAGAAGGAAATCCTGAACATTATGTGTGTTTCATCAGCTGGAGCTCCCTGCAACCCCGGTTTCCTGTACTGCGGGAGCGAAACCAACACCTGTGTGAATCGTTCCGAAGTTTTATGCGACGGCACAGTGCAGTGTCCGCTGTATGAGGCTGACGAGAGCATCTGCGGGGAGTGTCTTTCTTACTTCTGCCTCAACGGCGGAACTTGTCAAGTTGACCAAACCACTACGGCTCCTGTTTGCAGGTTAGCACCATAAGTTTCGTTTCAATTGCAGGCGATTTTGAAATTGGAACTATAGGAACGGTACAAATTACTTTCTATGCATAGAGATCAATTTAGAAGATCAAGCAAGTATACACAAAATCGCCTGTTTACCAGGAGAATTAGGCGCAAAATTCTTGATGCGGCAAGTGCATTTTATAACATAAAATAAGTAAAAACAATATGTATAATTTGTTGATTTCTGCACTTAATTACTACGTCACGCACCCTGTCAAAATTTTCAAGTGAAAGAACCCAGCGATACTTAGATGGAATCATGAACTACACATCGCTTGAGCCCATAATTTTTCTGCAGTTGTACATCCTCCCGCTATGGGAACCGCTGCGAACTTGAGCACGAGAGCAGCGGGGGTCTCAGCGGCGGGGCCATAGCGGGCATAGTGATCGCAGTGTTGCTGCTCGTCGCTGTCCTGGTGCTACTCGCCTACTCTCAGAGATACAGGCGAGTGAATATAATGAAAACGTCATTTCCTCTAACGTCTGCTCCACCTCATTTGTGGTACCAGTGTCTCGTAGTAACATGCATTCCAGCAAATGATGCTTTGTGAATTCAAGAAATTCTTTTGTTTGCCCAAGTGGAGGGGACACATTAAATTGTTCATACTCTGAGATCATCAAGCAATTATCTTTCGTTGCAGGATGGAAGCTTTTATTACAACATCGGTTTGAGAATTGTCCCTGAAAGCCTAGAAAAGGATTATCTAGTCGTTTAATTTTTTGAATGAAGCTTACTTGGATATGTTAACATTTCAGATGGAATCTCTAACATCTGGTAGAAGAGGAGTTACTACGTTTAGCTTGAGTCTGAGAGCTTATTTAATTTAACGAGTTTTGTTCTCCTCAGTTCTTCTTTTTCTGGTCCATCCCATCTCTCGTAAATTGATTGACCTGGATTGCATTGTGTTCAGAGGAAAAACTGGTCCATAATTGCTAATAGTCATCAAAACCGAATAAAACCACTCTTAAAATGCGTGTAAGCTAATGACTAAATGTCATATATACATGTATCATGTAAAAAAGACTGAAAATAAATGATATCTGGATTTCATATAACACAAATCTCCTAGACCTACTTATAACACTTAATTAACTCTTTCCGACAGGTTTGATTGCCTGAATGATCCGACCAGCAACAACTACTTGTCTGCCTCAAACTTGACTCAAAGATCGGAAGCAGCGGACGACGCAGCGTACGTGGGCCCAGACTTACATCTACACCAGCTCGGAGATGCGACAGACGGAGGTGAAGATGAACCCAGCAGAAGCAGTGGTCCCACACCCAGCCTGGCTCACCCCATGACCAGCTCGGTGCACTATGTAGTCAGCAATCCTTCGGCGGATAAACTCTTTAAAAAGAAGCATCCGCCGGCCAAGTTCTATGGCAATGAGGCCTTCGAAAGTGAAGATCACGTTAACAGATCAGATGTTGTTTCTAGCTCATTTTATAACATTTCATTATCAGAAATGTGAGTAGAAAACCACGTGCGTCATTACGTTCAGTTTTATTGTGTAATCGAATTATGGACAATAGTCCTCACAAATATACGCGGATGTTTTGAAAAAACTCAAAATTTGCGTGAATTTGTTTGTGCACTTACGTGAGTTCTAACCATTCTCAAAAAGTTTATTACTGTACATTATTCCAGAAATATACATTTTCCAACATTGTCAATGGTCACAGTAGACCTGTGCTATCCATTTTAAAAAATTAGCTAATTGATGACTTCAGATTTAAAACTTTTTTGGTAGGTGAGCATTTTTCTGTGAACCGTCACATTGTTTTATCTTCAGAAGCGGTACATCAAGAGATAGGCGTGCAATGATGTGCTGAGGCTATTTGGAGCATCTACTTTAGTGGTTCTTGACCAAAGTTTGGTCGCCAAGCCATTTCATCGAGTCTCTAGAGCTTGTGTTTCCCGTTTGTGTTAACCTACAGTAACCTGTTTTCAAAAGAATAATCATTTTATGATTTAAAAATTTTATTTTGAGCAAATTTTGGGTCACTGACAAAAAAGTTTAAAAATCATTGAGCTAGCTTAACCAAATTTCCCGACTCGAGCTAGAAGTGTGGCGAAATAAATTATTGGCTCAATTAACCGGTTACATGGAGTACTTTGTGTCCACTTTACGTCCTCCTTATAGGGCTTAATTTCATAAAATATTATTTTAACGTATTTTATCCATTAGATAATAATTCCCAGCAAAGTTATATCAGCCATTTACCTCATTGTGTGGAACGTTAAATTTATAATTAGGAGTATATTTTTTGGACACGATTAATCCAAATCACGAGATGATAGAAAAACCTTACTGTTAGCATACGTTGTAAATGAAATTTTATGATAAATATATTGTCAAAAAAATATTAAAATGGTGTTTGTTATTTATAACAGCATTAACTGCTCATTCAAGCTAAAATATTTTGAATGCTGAGTGGTATTTTAGAATTTATAAAAAGTAATGTCGAAAAATGTTCTAACTCTTGTTTCTGAATCTAACACCGAACTGTCATCTCCTCAAGCGTAAAATTGAGACACAGTTTCAGCAAAATAAATTGAAAAAAATAAATTAGCATTTAGTTCATAGTTAAACATCTTTAATTTTACGAAAATGCATCGATAGAGAACATTACCCTTGAGTTTTTCAGAACTTTCCATACATTTGAAGCACACAAGCTATTGAATTAACATTTCTATTTTTTGACCCATCTTCAGGAAATGATTAAAGCTGCGGTTGATCTGAGAAACAAAAAGAGAGTAAATGTGAGAAATGCTTTTCTTGGCGCGGATGTAGCTCGAGAAGCCAGATGAAAATTTTAGTCTCGTACTTAGTTTCAATGTCTTCGTGATATTTGAAATGTACTTCTTTTTCAGGACTTGATGAGAACACATTCATATGCTAAGAGGCATGTGTGTATTTTATTCCCTAATAGTTGTGAAAAAGTTGCTTGGGATGTCCTCCAAAGATACCGTGAACTCGAAAATTAGCGAAACCTAATCTTTGATCCCACTGTGCATAGTTAGGCCACATGGCGTACCCAGTCTGAGGCACGTCAGGTTTTCCTGTTCAGAATAATACGTAGGACATTTTGAATAAATCAATTGCCCGTTACTATCGTATTTGAAATTTTAACGCAAAAAGACAACTTCCTCTTCCATTAACAACAGATTGATTTTGGTGGAACATGTTTTTAAAGAAAAGAATGCAAGTCCATTATGGAACATTTCTCCTTAGCTTGAACTCAGCACTGATGGAGCCTGATTGAATGTAAATTTGAAAAGCTCTAGACATGTTTTCACTGACCTGACACCAAGAGCGACATCCACACTCTGGAACAATTCGTAATTTGGAAAATTAACTTGACTAGGCAATAAACTTCGACCCTCGCCAACAGCCAGTTCACACAGTCTCAGGAAGTTAATAAGCCGGAGGGAGAGCAAGGCGGTACAAAGTTGAAAATTCTCAGAGAACAGAGACGTTAGTGTTGAAACTAATTAGGTTAGAGGAATAAATTTCTAGTCTGGCGCTGTGGTCTTCAACGCGCTGCAGCTCTACCGCTGACGCAGTGCTTGTCATGATGCAAATAGAATCCTACTTAATTATAGCAGCAACTCACAATATGCGCTCCTATATTGACATCAGGTATATTAACCCCCTGCCCTCAGTGTGGTCGCGACTTTATTAAGTAATTGATAATAATTTGGATTGATGTTTTATTGATTTTATTGATAATAAAATAAAAAATACCTCTTGATGTTTATGATGGTTAGCGAAATGTTATTTAGTCAAACAATGTAAAACTGAAATGAAAAAATATTTGGATCGATTCGTACGCTTGCCCGAGAGGAAGGACTGCAACTTATGGGAACATTTAAAGTAATAAAAAGATTGCGTCGCTAAATAACGAGAAAGGGGGAAAGTAGGTATAAATAATCCAAACCTGATTTCATGCCGTTATTCATTTGAACGGACCTGAAAATGGCTTAACAAAATACAAAATAGATAAAAAAATATATGTAAAATCAATTAAACAGACACCAAATTTAATTTGAAGAAAGACGCATAACAATGAGAAGCAGCACGGTCGCCGGAGACCAGCGGGCGATGTGCAAGGAAAATATCAGCTTAGAATTCGGCGCTGAAAGCAGCTGTGCACGAGCCTGATGGGTGCGTGGATCTTATGAACTCGAGCTTTGAAAGTGTAAAATAATTTCTCGTTAAAAGCGATAACGTAAGTGACGCACCTATAGAGAACACGACAGACTACTCAAACTTTCGCGTAATCTTAGAAAACGTGTGAAGTGTCGTAGTTACAGCTTTAAAAAATATTTCCTCCCATGATTACATCTTGAAATAATACAAATTTACCGAAGTCCTAACTTCTTGAGTATCCGGACGGCTGCTATTTGATTAATACTCAAAAAGTTTTTTCATGTGTGACCAAACCCAGGCCAATTGAAAAATAGATTTCCTCACGAACTCGCGCATTCTTGCGTAACTAACAAACAAGGACATTGGCAAAATTTTGAATTGTTTCATGGCGCCCTAGTATCTTGCCATACTGAGCAGAAAGTTCATAGTAGCTCTGTCATCGTTCGGAGCTTCTATTCACGTCGCTGAGAGAAGTCAGTAGTCGACCTCCACCTACGTGTCTCGCTCTCCATTATAACTGAAGGTGACACAAGACCCTAGCGCTGCATTTTGAACGCGCTGATGTGGGGGTTCATTCAGGGGATTTCGCAATTTAGAATACAAAAGAGATTCAGGTCATCAGGTTGAACGAGCCATTCTACATCATTTGTTCCAAATGTTAGGTGCAAAGTTCGAATGAACCGGCTTTCACTGGGCGCTGAATTCGATGCAAAATGAGTGAGTAAGGTTCATTGAGTGATGCCTTTTTTCCCATCTGACACCCTCGGCAATATCAACGCTGCTAAACTAAGCATCCCATCCATTGTGTTCAATCTCCGTCTTCCAGATGCTTTATGCTCAGTTATATGTACCGTAAATTTTGAATGCGTTTCTTGCCGCCAAAGGAAAGAAATTTTTGTTTATAAGTAAAACCTCCAGTTGAATATTCAATACCAACGATGGCTCTTATGATAAGGCAACGTGCCGAAGAACTGTGTAACCCTTTCGGAAGGCTTAATTACTATGGCTTACATAAGACAATCAGAAGTAAATCCCGAAAATATCAGTCTTTGTTTTTAGAAAAGCAATGGCAGATTCATTCCTAGCGGGCAATTTTCATCAGTAAAGACATTTTCAAAACACACACTACACTACAGTAAGTGATATTGAGATTCAAATCATAATCTTACGCATTACTATAAAATACCTCGAGCAGCAAAAAATTGTTATTATTTCTTCTGTCTATAGCTGACTTGGAATGACATTGAATTCATATTCCTGTATGTAATGCCTTCGTAGAAAATTGACGGAAGGTAATAAGACAGCTAAAGAACGCGTGTGCTCTTGATTTACCTGATGTTTAAACCACATGCATAGCAGACAAGGCAGAGTTATAGGATACAAATTTGTCACTCAATTAAAGGTATTTTTGATTATTGCATTCAAAATTTAACTTCCCTGAATAGAGTAAAAAACAATGATAAAAATGTGTAAACAAATAATGTTTTAACAGCTCAGGAGTGTGAATTACGAAAAAAATCATATCACACGCTTGAATGAAAAGTGTGTTGAGAGCCTTCCTTGAAAACGAGATAGAGAAGAGGAAAACGGACTCGTAAAGCCATCAAGCTCTTGTCACTAAAGACGCCAGCAAGAGATAGTAATGATTTTGCGGATTAGAAATACAAATATCACTGAGAATGTTAACTTCCAGATGTACTGAAGCTAAAACAAAGTTTTCCAGTATATCCCTCCAAGAAACACGAGCAGAATCTCTGACAAACTCCAAGAAGCTTTTAAACCTCAAGGTCATCGCTCACTGTCGGGAAGGCTGACAATATCCAAGCCTGATCACATCTCAACTTTAACCGTGTAGATTAGATTAGATAGAATGTTAGCCTCCCTAATCGCAACAAAAACGTTCCAAACAGAGGAAGGAAGAAGGCGCCATTCAGAATGTAGCTAAGGGAACGTGGAATCAATGCACAAAGTGCAGATAAACAGTATGTTGAGAAAAAAGTTCATGAAGATGGAAGTTGAAGAAGAAAGTAATAGGTACTGAAAGACTGGACAGCAGCGAACCAAAAAGAACATGTTCCTTAAAATAACAAAAACCATTTTGTTTCGACAATATGAAGGCCAACCTAACTCTCAGCTCGGCACCTCATATATTCCCCCTGGGAGCGGCAATTCCTATAGGTACAATAGTTTCATCTGACTGGGAGACTTCAACTATGCATTGTTACTTCAACGAATAAGGTCATTTTCGTAAGTATAAATGTGACCGTGTGTGACATCACAGTTTGATAACTTTCAAAAAATTGCTTTGAAAAAATACATTTCCAGAGCAAGAATAAAAACCATTAATGCCAAAATTCCTGTGATTGTCAAATTTGTAATTATGTACTTTAAATCAATTTTTTTCCAAAATTGAAGTGCGAGTTAAAACGTAGTTATGACTAGTCTAAGTTTTTCCAACACACAGGTGTCTTAATTATTTATACTATCCTATTCCTCCCTGGCACGAGTTACATATTTTTGATTTACCCTGTGTTTTCAAGGGGAAAGGAAGTAATTTTTCATTAATAGTCTTTGTAAAACAATAACAATTTTCTCCGCTCTCGAGAGTTGAAATTTCATTTCTATAATATCTTAGAATTTAATGAAATCTAAATCATTTTTTTAAACTGTACGTACAATTTCCCTACTCTCAAGAGAATTAATTTATGCAGAGTTCACAACGTCGCTCAACTATTAAAACGTTCTATGGCACCTTGTCTTAAATTTATTCATTGTGAACCACCAAGCAAAAAGCAGAAGCAAAACTATTGCAACCTAACTAAACTATTCTTATGATAGGAAACCAGATTGAAAAACTAAAATTTATCAGAAATTGTTATAAAATAATTATGTATATATGGAATATGTGCATTTTATTCCCCAATAGTTGTGAAAAAGTCGCTAGAGATGTTCTCTAAAGGTTCTGTAAACTCGAAAATAAGTGAAACTTGTGTAAGATTAATTTATCTTTCGCCAACTAAACGACTTAAATTAAATGTCACACGTGTAATGCAGGGTTAATGTATACTTTTGGAAAATCATAGTTACGTTCTTTCTTTATCGCGCCATGAAAGTGAACTCTGATCACGTAGCAATTTTTGGAAAACAGACTCATGTTTAAGAGCTGAGTCAAGCATTCAGGGACATGACACATTGAGTGGCTAATTTTCTGGAACATTACATGAATAGAAATTACATAACTGTGTTCTTTGATTATGCTGTTTCAAAAGTGTAATCGCAGTTGCTTCGTAAAAAGGCAGAAAATCGCTATCGGCTATCAGAAACAGATTTATAGAGAAAGAGACATGTAAATGTTCTGAAAAAAACTAACGCCTCACTTTCGAGCCAGGTTCAAGTTAAGTCTTCCGCGTTAGCAGACCTTCACCCTCACGCAAAAAGCCTGCGATGCTCACACACCGAGTCATCTTATTCGGGGACGGTGTCTTTTTGTTTTACACCACATCGTTTGCCATAGTGCCTGCATGTGATGAAGAGGTTCGCTCACGATAGGTGTTTCAGTACTCATATCAAAGTAATAAGAAAATGTCAGAGGACTTTGTTCCCCAATTTTTGCCAAGCGCTTATTTTCGCCATGGTTCCGACAGAAAATTTGCCTACCTTTCTACCTTGAAGTAATACTCCCAAACATATGATATGTTTTAGAGTATTAAATATTTTATTTTCGCTGGAAAACTATTTGTTCCGGTGTACAATCACAAAAACTGATCACATGGTCCTGCTATGCGATGAATGCGCTTGCCAGATTATGAGTGCCTGAACCGTAAATTGTAAATGAATAAAAACAAGCAAGGAATAATGGACGCATAAAAAATTACTTTATGATAATAATACTCGGTAAAATAACCCTTAATTTCTTTAGCATTTCCCTTAGCTACCCACGAGATGTGCTGGAGAAGCAAATATTACTAGGTTTTCATGACATTATCGATTACACAAAAGCATTCAACTATTCGTAATGTGAGTCTGGGGCGAGAAAGATTTCAAGCTCGATTGTTGGCGTGATTGACCTACTAAGTTTACTTACCATCAGACAGAAAAACTACGAGGTCGCATCCTTGCAAAAAGCTTGGTGTGCGGATAAAAAGTGTCCTAGTTATAGGGCAAGCAGCACTGAACGCCTCAGTTGAGTGAGGGAGCTCTTAGATGGTAGAGCTATGCGATAGCCACTTATAACAGACTTTGGTTCACTGGAGTAGCTGTGATCGACAGATTTAACGTAGGTCTTATTCAGTGTTTAAACAGGAATGATATTTAATGAGAGACCCCTGTTTGACACAACATTAAACACAAAGCTTTTTATAATATTTAGTTCACTATGGTTGATGGAATCAATCATAGATTCAGGCGAGGAACAATAATTACAGCATTCAGGAATGGATAGCTGCTAGTGATTAGAGGAGTGGTAATTCATGGGCCGATCGTGGCAATTTAGGCGATATGATGTTGTGGTTCTAGAGAGTGTAGGACTACCAGTGAAATGCAGGCTTCAGAATTAACCGTGTTGAAATTAAGCCGGAACTTACATGGTTTTTAGGAGCGGTGAATTAAAAGTGGTTAGAAAATCAGTGGTTGTTAAAACATTACTATCTTTCATTTTCCTCATCGCAACTTTAGGGAGTGAACTGATATTAATTACAAAGCAGTAGTTTGTTAGGACTGACGGTGGGAAATCAAATGACGAATTGTAGCTGCTTATTTCAGAAGAGGATGACAATCAATATCACTCTAGAGATTAGAATTGACTGCGTAAGATTGGCGACAAATTAAAGTTGACTGGCTTCGTTTGGTAGTGCAATAGAATTAGCACATGTTATTGCACTCACTGTGTATAGGTAGCTGTACGAGATGGGACGAATTCCTAGTATAAAGGGTTTACAAGCTCAGCACTGGAAAATAGCATGACGGCTAGATTTTTTACGTCGTGAAGAAGGCACTTTGCAAAAGAAGATTTGAAGGTTCGCGTTAGGATGAAGATTCGATTACAGGAACTCTTCAAGAGCCAACAGGTTTATTTGAAAATTGTCTAATATCTATCACTTGTTATAAACGGATCTAAATATTTTCTCTCACCTGCATTTTTTCAGTTGAATTAAAAATTTCTTTCATTTTCCC
>JACJUY010000178.1:274526-321160 GCA_014220935.1 Platorchestia sp. MABIK | reverse complement strand
CTTCGAGATGAGGGATCCCTTGGGTCGATCCGGGGCGTAGAACTCCACGTGTTGCGAAGTGGTGGTGGTTCGGATTGGTGCACCAGTCAGGGAACGAAGAGTGATCAAGATGTGGTTGTAACTGTGCCGAAAAGGATGTAGTTCGTGTGGAATAGGTATGGAGTTATAGTGGAACCGGTGGTTAAGTGGTTGTGTGCAGAAATGCTGCACGTATGTGTGGTGGTGGTGTTCGTGGTCCGTTGTCCGCAGGTCTCCCGAAGCACGAGAAGGCTGAAGTACCGGACCCCGTGGGTGTGAGTATGAAAAAGTGAAGCTTCTAAGATGGAGTCTGGCGCTGTTGCCATATCACAAGGGTGGAAGTCGGAACAGCGTTTCGGTGAAAACTACTTGCGCAATATTCTCAACAAGGTTCAGGGTTTTATTAATGGAATCGGTGATTAAAACTACGCAAGTGTTTGTGTTAATGATAATGAATTTTTGTGATATTAAAAATGCGGAATTAAATATGAAATTAAAAACGTGAAACTAAATGTGAAATTAAAATTTTGTCAGGCATGGCTGCGTGTGCTGATGGTTCACTACAAGAGCACTAATTTCTATATACACAATAATCGTATTTCCATGCAGAGAATTACCAATCATGTCAAAAAATAAAAAATAAATTTGATGCGAATGATTAAAAATAAATATTCTCAACTTCGTGCCTCCTGTTTTATTGTCTTCAGTAACCCCTTGAGCGGAAGAAACAGAAAAATGCTCCAAATGAAATCATAAAAGCACCTACTAATATAAAGAAACCAATGCAGGTGTGAGCCTTATTGAGGATATATTTTTCACACAATCAGCAAACTGTGAATCGGTAGTTGTTCCTGCCACTAGTTGGTTTCTGCAGCAGAGCTTCAAAAAGCAGTTTACAACATCTCAGACAGAAGTTTGGCGCACGAATGTCAATAGAAATGAAATAAATTAAATTTATTCATATCATTTTCCTATATTCAATATTCATTGCAGGCTATTCAATTACTTTTAGGTCTAAACTTGGCGCCTTACTCCCTGACACGAAAACAATTTTGCTTTCCTAGCAACGTACTCAATGTCCCTCACCGGCTGGACGACTTTGCTTAGAAGTTATAAGTTACTGACGCGTAAATTATCCTCTAAAATCAACTGTTGCGGGCTTACCCTGATCTGTCGTTTAGCTCTCAACATAATTCTTTCGGGAGACTTGTTTGCTCACTATTTCAGCTTTTTACGACGAGTCAACAAATTTCATGTCCTCTCACGGAAAGGTTAGAAGTTTTTGTTTTGCCTGAAGGTCGTTCTTTTGAATAATGGCGGGCACAAAATGATAATCCATCACTGAAACGTAGAACCTGTTGAATTTGAGTTAGTGTCAGCATTTAAAACGTTACATGCACGCGATGATACCAAGCTTAAGTTGAAATCTGATCTACACATTCATTGCATTCAATGCCAAGGCAGAATCACTCAAAGAAATGGTGCACACGTTCATCCCTGGTACATTTTTCACGTCACGGTATTACCAAATATGTTCTAGAGGCGTTACTACAGCATTAGAAGCTCATGAGAGTGACTTCTTCAAGTCGGTGTGGAATTAATAAAATTATACTTTCAGCTTTAATCCTCTGCTAGTTTACACTAATTTAGCAAAACTTACGCGTGTATGCGAGGCTAGTGCTGCAGCACTGACAGTTGGAAAGTTATTAACCACACATTCACCTACGATGTGATAGCGAAATTAAACGGGTATTTTAGGGAGGTTAGTTGGTATAAAATTATAGAAGGTCCGGTTGAAGTAACGATGACATCACTTCAGTTCATGATGTGCAACTGGAATGATAAAATTCTCATAGTTATGTAAAGTAATTTTTCATGCAGACTGGCATGAAAAATTAAACTCTAAATTTTGAGTTCTGTGGATTCAGGAACAAATTTATAACTCAAAAAAGCGTCGGTCTCTTCGGCAATGAACTTGGAAACGGTAATCGGACGGTTATGGAAGTCGCTAACGGGATCATTCAAAAGTGTGCCAGTTCCCGGTGTGATTCCCGAAGGGACTTCTGAAACCTTAAAGCCCCGCACAGTTAATTTAAATTCTGCACTTTTTCATGTGTGAGTCTATCAATAAATAGAAATATGCTGAGGGCTTGGTCGGTGTGCTCGTCATAGCCGTGTGTGTATAGGACCTGACTCCGTACGGGAAACCCGGGTTCGAGTCTCGGCGCTGGTGGCGATTTTCTCTGTNACCAATGTAAAAGGTGATATGTATCATGCTTCAATTGGAAATAAAGCATCCGTAGATGCCGATGTTCGTTTGTGTGTGACAGGACCCACTAGTCCACCGAGTGCAGGAGCCAGACACGGAGACGTTCATTCATTCCCCAAGTGTGAGGCACATAATGATGAACCAATGTAAAAACAGTCACCGGATTCGCCGAAGGTTCACTAAAATCAAAGCAATTACGTCAATAAATGGAGGTGCAGCAACTTAAAAGACCTCTCTGAAATTCTCAAAAATCTGAAACTTTTTGAGAAAAGGCAAAAGAACAAGAAATTATTCAAGTTTACAAACGAGTCAGCTCTCATCAATTTTCCAAGCACTGGCCAAAATATGTCGGTGGCGACTAGTGAAATGACCTCGACGCTCTTTTTCACAGTTGGAGCACTCAGCAAGATGAAGTTGAGAAATTTGTAGAAAAAAGGTCTTCCATAAAGTTTTGGTCGCCTTAAATAAATCTTCAAGGAAGTGAGGATGTGTTCTTCAGTTGACATTATAATTTGCGCCTCGCTCCGGAGTGACCGGCCGATGAAAACCTTTTGACCGACAACTTCTTTACGCGCAATTTCCCGCCACAGAGATTATCCAAGCATCGCGCATGTGTTCAAAAAAGAAGTGCTAAAAATGAGATTCCAGACGAGTCAAGAACACTCCGTAACGCGTGTCCACTAGTCGGCCAAAATGTAGTTGCGTAGTTCCGACACACTCAATATTTCATCAAAACATAACTTCAGAAGGGAATAAAACGACTTGAGATATTACAGTGAAAAAGTTTATTTATCCATTTATATGAAACACAGATATGACAAACATACAAGGTGCGAGCCTGTACAGCTGTGATTAGGGACAGTGACAGCGACAGAGAAAGGGCTCTGTTGAGCTGCTAGAAACTGAGAGACTCCTTACAAATTGTTTTCGACTGCACCAGACGCTCGTCTCTATCCTTCCCAATGCATGAATCAAGGACACAAATGTATTAGTAGTGTACCATTTTCATGACTGAAAATGAAATTTGTTTGGTTAATATGAGCAACATCCTAATCATTTAAGTGGAATGGAATTAGCCAAATGAAGTGTACTGCTTGTGACGACCGATTATTCTCTTCCTTTACTTGATTACACTGCATTTGTCGAGAGTTCATCGCCAAAAACTTGGCATGTGTCGCGGCTCGCAGGAATAAGAGTTCTGGTAGCAACAAAAACAAGCACTGAATTTTTCTCAGATCGGTCGTGAAGACAGCGTCAACGGCACGCGTATATGAAGTATAGTAGGAGGAGAACTATTGTTTATCTCCACAGGAACAGACAGAGACAGACGCTTTATAGATCAGGAATGTACAGGTTCAGAAAATACATTAATTGCTAATTCCACTGAAAGCAACGATGAAGTTTAGCAGCAACGGGAGATTCAAAGTCTACACAGAGTAGGGAGAGACGGTTAAAGATCAACAAAAAAGACTCGTTAACAAATAGAGCCTTCATTAAATAAATAACTAATTAGGGGGTTCTTGGGCGGAGGAATCTGTAGTATATGATGAATTATTCCTTTAAAAATGTACGTACAAAATCATAAGTAATGCAGCGAATGTTGCAATTGTTGCTATACCGTTCGAAAGTTAAAAACGAATAATTTCTTTCAAGGGGAAAAATACGCATAAAAGGGAAAGGGATGCACATACCTGGCGAAAGGGCAATGACATTATCTAGCTGCACGTGTTATTACATCATAATAAAAATGCCACAAGCCATCCAACCCAAAGAAAGGATGACTTGATACTTGAAGACATGGTACACGATAGTAATGAATCTTACTAATATTATTATATCTAGAATATGTACACAATCAGATACGCTGATCATACCACGACCCTTCTCATCATGCCTGGCTTAATTAAGACTAAGGATTGGCCTCACAAGGAAAGGAAGGAAAAGAGAAAAAGGCAAGTCAGGATGGAGGTTGAAGCAACCTCGCTCAGTTCCTCATCACAAGACCAATGGTTTGGCTAGGGTGTTTCACAGTTCAGCTCAACCGAATTTCTGGCTGATTTGATAACATTATTGCTTCAAGAGCAAAATAAACCGCGACTCGTACTTAGGCCTTCAATCTATGGATCCAGTAAAATTTATTGCCCCGTGGAATCTACGCTTAACACTTACAATATTCAAGAACACCACCTGCTAGCTTGTGACAAACGAACATTCAGCACCTACCTACTCCTTACAAGCACCGGCAAGACCTTCATCCTGCATTCCCATCATACCGTACCGTAAGGGGTCGTGGCAACTTTTCTGACATTCAATTGATTATTTAAAACCTATGTAGTTCCATCACCTAATATGATACAAAGAAACTATACACAAAATAATGTACAGAAATATTTAAAATCAACTAACGGAAGAGTCCAATAAAATGGTAGTAAACGCTGTTAAAATACACGGCAATTCTGATTAACTGAATTTCTGTCTGAGTACGAAAGGATTACCGAGTTAAAATGATGGTAATAATACGATAAGACGGCATAAACGTATCAATTAAAAAAGACGAACATGAGAAACAGCTCATGGCTCTAAAAGTTGAACAGTAAATAACGTGTAGCATAAGTCAACGAAGCCTCACACAATCGAATTAAGGTGTGAAAATGAAGAGGGAGACTAGGGAGGGATTAGCAAGTTCCGCTCTTACGTCGTGTGAGTATTCTCTTTTTCGTTTCATTTATACAATGGTAAAGCACACAAAGATATAAGATACTCCACATAGAAACACGTCACAAAATAATATATAAACAATTATCTACACAACGGAAAAAATGACTAACCTGTACACACAAATACATGAACTAAATACAATCAAGTACATTGAGATAGAGAAAAAGTAAACATAAATTCGAGAAGACATAGAATCAAAGTTTTGCATGCAAGCTAATAACGACAAAGCAAAAACTGTCGGCTAAGACTCATGTAAATAAGACGAGAAGTAGATATAGAGAGGCGCACTGTGGGTGAGCTTGACAAAAATTGAATGCGATGATAACATTCGGCAAGTAACAATGAATTGTTTTTCATGAATACAGCACCTGAAAACATGGGGTCCAAAAAGTCAAAAGAAATTGTTAATTGCACATGGAGCCAGTAACGGTGAAAATCACGGAAATCGAATCGGTAATCAGTTTGATGAGGTACGGTAACGTTTGAAGCTCAATATTTATAGATAAAATTCTTTTTGTGCGCAAGAAAAAGAAAGGTCGCACGTCATAAATTGAAATAAGTGATTGAAATTCAATGCCCTTAATTCTCCAGTCGTTTTATCGTAATTCGACAGGCTGTGCTGAACTTAAATGTGCAAGAAATCAATTTCAGAGTCTTTTCTTCAAAAAACATTTTCTCGCTTATGAATCATGACAGCACTGTAGACACTTGACTTTTTCAAGGTTGATATTGCAAAACTGAAACCGCTGCACAAAAAACAAACCCATTTCAATCCTCATTAAGCTCAGTTGCGAATAAAAAATACCGCACGTCGCTTTCGAGTGAGGAGAAAATCCTGGCCGACTATCAAACGCAAAAAAAAAATAAATTTGCATGAGAAGGTGCGAGGATGTTCAGGTACGTTTTTTGAGTAAGCATACCAAATATGATGTTTGGTGCCACAGGCAACACAAATCTTTCAATACACAGACTACAGATGCTCATTAACAAAGAACAACTTCAGCTCTGAAGGACTAATAAAAAATGCAGCAGGTTCCATTAATCTCGCAGACTTCATTAACGTACTACGGAAATTTATTAATGAATTCACCTACTAAAGAAGTCCTAATTATGACAGATAATACAATCATTCCGAAGCGCATTCAAAATATACCATCCACAAACTAAAGATACCATGCAAAACATGAAGTTCAATGCCATAAATATTTTCCAAAATGTAGTCCAAGCAAGATATCAAATTTTGGCAAAAGAACACGGACCACAGAAAGAAAGCACAGTGCTAAGATAACAACACACTGTTGAGCAAACTATCACCAGTGATCCCATGGGTAAAACACACAATGCAAGAGTTACTTTACATTGAAAAATAAAAAAACTCTGAACAAATTCAGGTGGAGTGAAACATGCAATGATGCACCGAGGTAGGCGAATATACCGTCACGTAACGTAAAATGTAAAGGATGTGTTAATGAATATATTACTGTTAAATCCGACGATGAAAAATTCTGAAATGTAGAAAACTGGTAGCAGAAGTAACTACTACAAACAAAAAAAGACGTTTGTAGAAAATGTATGTAAACTGTAAGCGAACTGCTGTTAAAACCGCAGTGTTGGAACTTTAAAGTACCTCACTGCCTGCGGAAACCAATAAACATGAGCAATATTAATCGGTACCTAATCAATATCAATAGATAGTACTTTAACATTATTCATTTCTAGAATTCCTTCCATTGAATAATACTTGAAATGTGTTTGCAATAATATTTATAAAGACATGGACTAAGTTCAGAAGCTTAAACATTTACACATTATGACACGTACAGATTGTTAAGATAGCAGCTATTGCGCGACGATACCAAGAAGCAGATACACGGGCAGGCGCGAATACAGGCTGATATGAAGAGACTGTGTTACTCATGGCTCAATAACTGAACAGGTCGACTCGTTATGGCTTATGTCTCGTCGGCACGCGAAACAGTTATGGCGCCACGTGGAAACCACAAAGGAGCACAAATGCTACTGCTTCCGAGTACAAATTTGCGCATGCTATGTCACAACCAGCACGCGTAAGACGATGGTCCACAGTGCGCCTTCTGTTACTGTCATTTGGCCATGGCGTTGCTCGTATAAGTAGTTGACTGGAAGGAAGAGCTATGTATTTAGTCTGCACTACTGCCACGCCACCAACCACATGACTACTAAAGTTTTGCTCCACTTACATGGAAGTCTGTTTCTTCAGCAGTTAGTAGCACAACTAGCAACGCTCGGTTGAGCCAAAAACGAGGAGTATTTCTAGCAGGTACTCAAGAGTACTTCAATATAGGGCACGATATCAGCTAGCCTTAAGTTGTCATTTTCAATGACTAAGAATTTATTTCGTTTACGAACGTATCCACGCGTTGGTAGTTGGAAGCAGGCATGTGAGTTCGGAGTAAAACGCTGACACATGCATACTGAGCCTCTCTTTGGTTAGCAGAATTAGTAAGGGGTACTGAAACCTGTGAATTTTGCAAATCTTGTCAGGTTATGCACATACTTTTTCTCAAGTCTTGGCAAGAAATATATCTTTCTGACTCTTTTTCTCTCTCTCTCTCTCTCTCTCTCGTTATTATACTGACAAATGAATACATTCACTATTCGAGTGAATAAGAAAGATAATAACCTTAATTTGATCACGATATATATTACATTTACTGAAAAAATATATAAATCAAGTTTAGTATTAACAGAAAATATTCGTATCTAGAAACATCCTAGGGCTTTGGGCAAGACATTTTGTGAGGTAAATGACCACTGCGAATAAAAATTCTCAAAAGTAAAGTAAAATAAACGACATAATTTCACAATATGGACCCAAGCAAGCGTTTCTCCCCTCTGACAGATGAACATAACGGCGAGGACGTGCTTCAGTGAACTGCAAAATGAAAGGCAATGAGACTGAGCGCCGCGACGCTCGCAAGTACACGGAGCTTGACTGGTCGTAGCACGCAGTCCGTCATTGTAATATAAAAAAATAATTGACCACTTATTACTTATCTACATACACGCTAAAAAGTCCTTACCAAAAGCTTACACACCGAATAGTAATAATTATCACAATGAAACGCTGAAAATCAATTACATGATCGGGCGCGAACTGTCGAAGAACAAAAGCGACGAGGTCTATGAGCAGGGAAGAGGTCAACTACAGTTACGCGACCTTTACGCTTCGAAAACTTATAAGTAAATCCCTACAATCAAACACTTGCTTTCCAGAAGCAGTTGCGCAGTAATTCTCGAGATGTTTCACTGAATACGACAAAGTGCACAGAAAATTTCATTCTGATACACACGTATTCCGTAAGTATACGACAGTAAATAGAAAAGGAAACTTGGTAACGGCCGCGAATGAACAATGAAATGGTTTTCGGAACTTTATGACGCATGTTTAATCGAACTCGTCCCTAAATATTTGAAATTGTCGATCCACCGCGATGAAATACCCATTGATAATTATTTACGCAGCACCAACAATCATGCACAAAAGCGACTTCTACGTAGAATCGTCTCAGAGCCAATTCTACTAATTTTTTCACAACAAACAATTTTTCAACGATTTCAACTAATCGCTGGGATTCTATGAATTCTCTCCGGCCCAAAAACAGCAACATAACGAAAGGAATACTCACGCCATTTCTTAAATTGATGGCTCAGAAGATTTATTTTTAGGACACGCATGCGCACTTTCTGGCGAAACACGGCTAATCACAGGGTGATTTTGGTGCATTACTTAGAGGCTCACGTCACAACCGGCTATGGTTGACACAGTTGAGCTTCAGGTGAAATGTGGCTCTTCATATTCGAACTCATAGACGTCAGGACCAGGCCGGTTACTGTAGTGGGCGTGGGTCGGGAACGGGGCGGGTGAGAGTCTCGCAGCGTGATGAGGCACGCCGTACACACCGTACATGTCACCGCCATCCATCGCGTTTCCTCCGTTGCCGCCGCCACTGCCGTTGTGGTCACCACCGTTCATGTTGGCCATGTTATCCATCGGTCCTCCAGGCCCTTCATGACCTCTCATTGAGAACACGGTCTCTAGTTGGGCCTGGTAGTGGGGAGGCAGCTGGTGGGGAGGAGCAGAGGGCACCGGCGGGGCGTAGTGATGTGTAGGGGAATGCTGACCGCCAGCACCAGGAAGCGAAGCGTTAGCCAGAGTGTGTGACGAGTAATGTCGTGTGGGCGAGTGCTGGTGGTTAGGAACGTTAGGGTTGTGTGTGGGGTAGTGCCTAGTGGGGGAGTGTTGCTGGTTTGAGGTAGGGATCATGCCAGCAGGGCTGCTGTAGAGGCGAGAAGGAGAAGAAGGAGGGGCGGGCTCAGGAGGAGGGTTGGAAGGCTGAGACGGAGGGGCGTCTTGTCAGTCGTTAGACATGATGTTGTGGATCTGTTCAAGCTTGTAGGCCAACCGTTGCTTCGTTGAGAACTCGTCCTCTTCCAAGGCCAAGATTAGCTGGTCGTTATATTTGAAGGCGTAACCATAGAGCTCGGCAAGGGCAGCCAGCGTATTGAACTCCGACGAGTGCATCTGTAACAGTTGAGTTCATTAAAACCTGTTCTTTATGAAATAAATAAATGATTCTTTTCTAACTGAGAAAAACTTCAATACTCGTGGAATTTAAAAAAACAAATACATTTCGTGTCATACATTCCTAACAAAAAGCTTACACCTAATGCAAGTTGAATGTCTGTTCAGTTGGAAAAAGGATTAACACATGGTAGCATTTTTTTCAATTAGAATCGAAAGACTTCATAAATGGTATTTTACTACACATTTTCGAATTGATTAATTTCAAAATGTAAGTAAAACAAACATTACATACATAGCTGATTTAAAATGATTTTAATACGTGAACGTTTCGGTTTTAGGTTCAAGCCATTATCAACACCAATAAAACGGTAAAGGGTTAAGGGAACAGTGAATTTTACTGTTCCCTTTACCACGTTTTACTGGTGTTGATAATGGCTTGAGCCTAAAGCCGAAACGTTCACGTATTAAAATGATTTCCAAACCCGTTATCTTTACTATCATTTTCATTTAAAACTGGCAAGAGTAAACATAACATAATACGTGGGATTTTGTTTGTTACATCGAACTGGTTTAATTTTTTTCAGGTACAGGGAGGAAAAAACGAAAAGGACAGCACAAAAGTGTCATTCTTCAGCGATTAACATAATGACTGCCAATGCGTTTTAAGACTCTCAAGCTTAGCATATGGCCAGCTTCTGAGAAAAAGCAAGATTTATTTGAGCACCATGTAGGTAGTACTTACTCTGCTCTCCTCAGCAAGCATGGCGTTCATATCCTGGTCGGATATGGGTTGCATCATCTTGATGTCGCTGTAGTAGCGGTCCACCCACTCTTTGTAAATGGGGATGTCTTTGGCGTACAGAAGCTTCGAGCTTGGCGAATCTTTCCCTGAAATTTGAGAGTGGGACAAATTTAAACCATTAGCGTAATTTTGTTAATCCATCACTATTAGTCAAAGCAATGAAATGGCCTACAATTTACCAAGCAGGTCGGACACATTAAGTAAGTGTGAAGCTTGGCTTTTCAATGAGAACGACTAGATAGTGCTGAGGGCTTGATGAAGTACATTGGGCGGTGAATGAAATGTCCAACTGAAAACAAGCATCAAACAATAGTGATTGATTATAATTGACCTGGGAAGGAACGAAGAAAAATCGCTCGGGAAGTAGCTCAAATGACATCGGCATTGACACCAGTCTTGAAATTGCTAAGCCTGAACGTATTTACACTTGGAGTATTCGAAGACAATAGCTTTGGATTATTTCTAACACCTTGTTCGGAACTAATTAGGGCTGTCATTCGAACGTTCTACTGTTTGACGTCGGCTCTAAATATCCACTGAGAGAGACTGCGTTTGGAATCCAACCAGAAGCACACGCTGCACATTATAACAAAAAGTACACAAAAATACAATCATGAAAGAACAAGGTCAACCAAAATTTGAGTAGCCCAAATCACTTACCTAATCTATGGTCGGACGTTGAGCAAGAGTCCATGAAGGTTTGTGCGACGACAGAGAGGCATGCGTCGACGATATTCGACTTGTGGATGTCGAAAACGAAGTTAGGGTTCTTGATAAGGTTCACCCAAAACCGCAGAGGTAAGCTGTTGCTTTTCCACGTGTGCACAACCTGTTGATACAAAAGAATGAAGTAATGCGTCAGAACTAGAAGGGGAAAGTATGTTTTGTAGGATTAGGGTTTATAAAATGAAAACGTAAGTAAAATATGCATATACGAGTAGAATCGATCTCAAGTTCAAGAAAGTCATAAAATCGTTGTACTTGAACCACTTTCAGTTTTGGCCCAAGTTATGCCCGTAACAAGCAAGAATCGGTGAGTTAAAAACTAATATATTCTATTAAAATATTGTATATAATTCCAAAAAAATATGAGAAATAGCAGGGAATTTTAGCACGTTCGTCCGATGCCTAAGAGCTTCTCGAAAATACCATTTTACTCTTATGGTACAATACAATTACTACGAGCGAGGTAAGAACACTCGATAACGTTAATGGATTCTATCAGTACAGGCAATTGAATAGTCAATAATATTTAGGTAAACCGAATGCACTTGGTAAACCATGGGTTTTTTTATTCGGTGTCTTGAATGTAACAAGATTATTTATCAAACTTGTATTTTTGTAATACACACTTCATATAAATTTTTTGATAGCTAGCATAGAACATGAGAACAAATAGAAATCATTGATTAATCGCGTTCGAGTTTGAGTTTACCCTATCGGGTATGTGCCAGTTGTGAAGTTCGCAGCACATACCTCAGGATCGGTGATGCCGTGCTGGAGAGCTTGATCGTCCAAGAAATCGAACATATACTTAATGGCTAATGGCAGAGCAGAGCCCCTATGGGCGATACTGAAAATCGTTTCGAAGAGATCATCAACAAATTTCTGCAGCGTGAGTTTGGTGGAGAGGAGGCGTGTGAGGTATATCTCGGACACCATCTTGTTAGTTCGCTGCTCTCCCTCGCGTTGTTCCGTCTCCTGCTGTCGCACTAGATGCCACACCTGGTGTACGAGAGACAAAATACAGCCTTATTAAACGTGGCTAAAAATAACAGCAGATTGCCACATTAGCAAATTGGCACGAAAAAAAATCGTTTTTAAACAAAAGTACTTAACTTGAAGAATTAATTTTTAGTCTTAATGGATGCTGCACAAATACATTCAAAAAGAATATAACCAGACATCCTCTTTCGAAAAATTTGCAAACTGTGAGTGGAAACTTACGAACACGCACAAACACACTAAGACTCGTAAGTCCCAGTCTAACCTTTAAGCCAAAGCATCAACGAGTTTAGCTGCCCTAATACAATCTCAGCACTGGGCTGCAATTATCATAGATGCTGCGCCAAAAAAGTGAGACCGAGGTGCACATAGATATAACAGCAAGATGGTTTTCGATGCTTAAGAGTGCGTTTTAGATCGACCCATCAAAAACGAAATATGGCGGTATTTACAGGCCAATTATTGGAATCATTAGAACAGGCAACACTCAAATAATCCGTTAATATATTTATCGAAGAAAATAGACCTGACATTACGGCAATTCAAAAATTATCCTTAAGCACCAAAATAATGTGGTATAAACAATTAATCCCATATGGCCAAATTTGAAGAACGTTAACGACACATGGTAAATAGAAATAAATTAATATCACTCGGTTAATATCGATACATGAAAAAGATGTTAGTATGCAAGCGCTAATGCTGGACGTTCTAGAGTAAGCTTACTCCCAAATATTCTATACAGATGTAAATAATGAGATGTGGTATGCGTAATAGAAGGAAGCAGAACGAGGTGCTGCTGCATTGTCGAGCTCAAAAACCGTACATCTAACGTAAATTACTCCCTCCATAAAATCTTCGCTCACACTGAGTATCCCAAGAGTGTCAACAAGTATAAGCAAAAGAATATTCGCCCTTCTGTGGGCGAGTGAGGTTTAAGTTGTCCGCAAAAAAAGCGCGTGAATATTACACTTATGCTACAGTTAGAACCGAAGTCTCAGCATTGATTAACAAGGATTTGCCTCGTAAAAAGTTCCAGCTTCACTAAAGTTGACGGCACACTAAACTAAACTTTACATCGAATATCAATTCAGAAGTGAACGTAAGTGTGAATCACGCGTGAAATGAAGAAACTAAATACTAACGAAGCTTTGAAGACGCTTTAGAATCCCAATTATTATTATTATTGTCATTTGTGGTCGCTTTTCCACCGGGGTCGCAAGCTAATTGCAAATGTGGACCCCTTCGCCTTCAAGAAGCAATTATTAGAATCGCACAGAAAAATGAACTAAAAATTCGATACTTTGCATAACTACGACGTATTTTGTCTCATAAAAACGCAGAGATATTTGAACCTTTTACAAATCTGAAATGGTTCAGCATCCTCATTCGACCTAAACCCTTAGTTCATTTTTAATTTCAGAGCATTTCAAACTAAGCATAGTGCAAAGCATCTCTGAGCAACATATTCATCCGAACATAATTTACATGGGAAGTGCGAGCCTCCTGAGAGGCCGTTTCACTGCGGGGGTCTCCTGATATGCTTGTAGAGGGTTGCGCCTCGTGTCAACAAGCTTGTGTTAGTGGAATGGTGAAAATTAATGCAAAAACAAAGAGAAACAACGGTAAGTGAAAACTATAGGCATTCGTGAGAGTCTACTTTTTTAAGTGTTCTACGAATATAAACATTGTTATTTAGTAATATATGGTGCGTTAGCATTGAATAACGATTTATACTTCTTCCCAGTCGATCTCATTCATTAGAATTAAAACAGAAACGGAGTCCATTCAAGTTAGATAGTTAAACGAGAAAATAAGCACATTAACACCGCAAAACACCCAAGTGAGAGACAAGCAGGTCATCGGAGTGACAACAGTACTCTGATTGGTCACTTCAGTAAAAGCGGAAAACGAAGACTTCGTTTAGACCTTATTGTTTCTGTAGTTGTTATCATAGGACTGCATGTCCCTCTGTCTGTGGTGGAAGGCTGGATGTAAGAAGGTTGTATCATCGGCGAAACTCGACCCCTTCGGCGACCGAACGCGACTGTAACTGAAGTTCTAAGGGGGAAGACGGAGGCATCCACGTAAAAAACGCACCGTGCAAAAACAAATTAAAATGGAAAAAACAATAATTCAAATTGAATTGTGACACTTGAAATAATTCAAAACGAATCAAAAAACGAACAAAAGGCTTTTAATTCAATGAATAAAAAAATTTATAGAGCGTAAATACACGAAAAAATAGAGTGCAATCCGTATAGAAGTTAAGACGAGACAATTTCCTATTTATCAAATACGATTCTTCACTTATTTAAAAAAAAGTTGTTCTCGGGCTATTTTTTGAGAATTCCCACTTATCAATACAAATGTGAAGAATGAAGCCAAAATACAAGCATTAGATACGCTGCGACATAACAACCCTGACAAAAATTACCGTCTAACTAAAATTCTGATCACAGGCGACAGCTATTCGCGCTCCGAAAATGATAGAATCAGCATTAGGCAGAAATCAATATCATTAAGAAGGAGTTTCACATTAAAAAATGCTTAGGTTTTTAGTGAAAACAATGTGATTCATAAATCAGAAGAGAAAAACAGATCATTTCCTGACTTTACAATACAATACGATGTACTTATGGAACTTCCGCAAGGCATTCCATACGTAAAAATAGCGTCTTCGGTCAAAAACAAAAATCAATAGTTAAATGAAAATGAGAGTGAAACATTTGAACAAATATCTTTCGAATGTAAAAAAGCCAAGCTCTCAGAATGCGTGAGCCATTTGTAAAGTATAATTGCACATGAACGCAACAGAAGTATGAAGATTTGAAAGGGACTGTTTACACGAATTGGTTTGTAATACGAGGGAAAAGTGCAAAATGAAACTGAAAAGTAGAATAGTCTCATATATGTAATTGAACTAACAAGAGGTTCTCTGAAAAGGTGCAACTCAATCCGTAACGTGAGGGTCATATCTTCATAACATACGCTCGCGAAAACATTCTGTGCTGGCCTAGCATTTGAAACAAGTGGTTTTCAAGAAATGAACTCTTCAATCACGAAAAATCTCACTCGATCAATGTACATCATCAGAAATGAAGTCTCACAAATTTCTTAGACGCATGGGCGCTAAAAAAATTCAATTCGGAATTCTATTCCACTTTAACGATTAATATAAAGACAAAATTCGCCTGAGTAAGCATTTGGGTCAAATACATTACAACATTCACGGGCGAAAAAATTCAGAGGGGAGGGAAAAGAGGAACTAACCTTAATCCCGGCATCGTTGTCATGGTTGAGCGGCGACGTGGCCCGAGACAAGGGAGGGCTGGCAGAACTAAATTTACTGAGGTTCAGGGTCTCGTATTTGTGCTGTTGTTGCTGCTGCTGCTGTTGGGACTGGTGGTTGTGGTGCTGGTTGTGGTGGTGAGACTTGTCCGACTTATCGGAGAGCATCGACATGTAGTTGTAGAGGGAGGACTGCTTCGGGATGAGGGTAAGTTGAGCCATGTCTGGCACATTGTAGTGAGACAGAGTGTTGAGGCGCTTCCAGCCGCTGTCCACGCGGGTCGTGCTGTCCTCGTCGTACAGAATCAGGCGGCCTGGGCACAAGGCAACGGACAGTAAATATCTAAGTCTTGAAAATGTTCAACAGAAAGCAATAACAATAAAGCCAAGGATTCACAATTGAGCGAGGAAACGAGAAAGCCCAAATTGTTTTTATTTTTATTAAAATATTGCAGAAGGAAATATAGTTATTTTGATCCATTAGGAAGATGAGGGCAAACCGCAAACTTCGATGTGGGTCATAATGCTCTTTTTTCTTTCTCTCTGTTATTCGTTCGGAGGAACTGAATAGATAAAAAATCATTAATCTATGTAGCGTTAGCTGTTCAATTATGTAGATAATACTGGGGTGTATCGTCCACCATTTTTCCTCGATTTTTATATTAGGAACTCATCGAATTAAAAATCAATTTTGATTATAAAATCAATACGGAATGCAAATAACGCATCAAAACAATTCCTCAACAGTTTCCGGTATTTGACCTAAACCCAGCATACCATGAGTATAAAAGGATTTTTGATTCTAAAAAATATAGATTGTTATGTGCCAGTAAACATTAAAGCAAACGACATTTGATAAGGGCATAGTTATTTTGAGGGACGAAGAGAGGATACTCGTTATAATACTGAGGATTCTGGACGTGCTTCTTCAGAATTAACAGACCAATTAACAATTGCATTTAGGAGATGTTACACGTCAGCAACATTACTGAAGAGAAGATTGAATGGCGAATAAGCTCCGAGCCAAATAGTTACGTTGATGGCGAACCTTTGCCAGACACTATCCGATGCAATTTCTTTCAGGACCTAGAATGGCCCGTAACAAAACAACGCAAAGAGCATGATAATTTCCAGCTGTAGTATTGAAAGAAGAAACAACAGCAGAACTTGGCAACATCAGACTAAATTGCAATCGAGATCATGTACAGTAATACATTAAATCGTAAATGACACGATCTCATCCACAGTAGATGAGTAACAGTACAAGGAAAACCCTGGGAACAAATGAAGAAACAATGACTAGAATACAAACACACCTGAAGTGCCAGTCCTCCATTCGAGATCGAGCTCATCCCTCCACGGGCGATGGGAGTAAGGGTAATAGCGGTAAATGGCGTCCAGAGCCTTCTCCTTCACCTGACTGATGGTGTCACAGTCCAGCACTTTGACAGGCGTCTCCCCTCCCTCGACAGTGCCGTCACCTCCTCCGCCGAGGTAAATTTGGCACATGGACACCTCCACGGTCATCTCCTTGTACTCGATGCTCTGTCGAATTAGTTTCTCCTCGGAGAGAGAGTATCGCGCTTCACTGAAGACGGCATCTACGGGTCCCTTGTCGACTTGCTGTTTGATGGCCCTGAAAAGCATGTACAAGGGCTCGCCCGCACATTCTTTCAGGAATTTGTAAAGCAAAAAAGTGAACCATGATGAAAGCATCTTCTCGGCGACGCTCTCAGTACGACGGAAGAGCAGCTTGGGATGAATTTTGCCATCAATGCAACGTTCGATGAGCTCGGCTAGCAAAGTCTTGAGGATGTCTGAACAGTACTCCATCTTACCCTGCAGGGCCACCATTATAAGAGACGCCACGTTCACACGGTCACGCATCGAGAAGTATCTATTCGCTTCCAGTGTTCTGATGAACAACAGCAAGAACGTTTTATTGAGGATCAATTGATTGAATATCTTCAGGCCTTTCTCTTTCCTCTCCAGGTCCGGTCTTTCCATTTGAAGCACTGATGTTTCATCCATATTGGGAAAGAGGATCTTCATGGTGTAGAAGCGGTAGTCCAAGAAAGGAATTCCACCCGCTCCTATCAGGTCACTTGTTAGATCCGTCATTTCTGTCTGGAGCTCAGCGAATGCTGCAAACACACGTAGTTATTAATTTACTGATTTATTAAATTTTACCCAGATGATTATGCACGTGCAATTGTACTATGAAAAAAGTAATGTACAATAAGAATTCAAAACCGTAAACAATATTTACGCATGTAAGAATTCATGTCAAATGCATTAATGTAACGTTATATTTCACAACAGATGTTATTTTTGAGAAAAAATGTAATTTGAGAAAATATTGAAATCGTTTGGCAAATTTCGGAAGAAATATTCACAAAAATTGTGAGAAAAATACAATAGTAAGATTACTAACAACAGTTATAGATAAAAAAAGATTACTAACCTTCCTTGCACTCAGCTGCGACTCGCAGTTCCAAAACGTCCATTTGCTCCTGCATGTTCTTAAGTACCCTGGAGTTTTGATTGCTTTTTTGCCTGTAAACAATGAGGCAGATCACAAGAATAAGGATGAGGACGACTGCACCCACGGACAAGCCAATGATGAGCTGCTGACTCAGCGCACCCACATCCGACAGACCCGAGTACTGCAGTCGACCAATTCTGTACTCAAGTTTGTTGCCAATTTTAACTACAACCAGAGGTAGTCCAGAGTCGCTCTTGTCGTTCGGACCAGGAGACGGTTGCTCCTCCGGAGGTCGGCAGGTAAGCTGGGATCTCGACAACGATGTCACGTTGCAAAATTCGTCTCCGATGCGCACCTCCACATCAAGCTCCTGAGAGGCACGGTCCAAGTTAGCGCCATTGATGGTGAGGTAGTCGGACTTGTACTCCTTGACGGTGTCCTCGTCTTCCCCAAAAGTGTAGTACACAGGGTTAGGGAACAGCGAGAAGTACTGCAAGCTGTTGTGATTGTTTTGAGGCAGGTTGCGCACGCTCGTCACATTGTCCATGATGAAGCCATACATGAGGTTCATGCCGTTCGTAGGGTCCAGCTCCCGCTCCCGGTCAGGAGGCATCAGAATTTCAGGAGTGCGGCACTCGATACGGGTGTCGTTCTTCACCAGGCATGACTGTAATAACAAGACGGTTTACAAACGGTCACACATCAGTCTTGACGATTACATATAGACGGTCACCTATCAGTTTTGAATAACTAGAGTTTATACGAACCATGAAAAAGATTAGGCGATACTACTTCCAACATTTTAAAATTGTGTAATATAATTCGCCCAAGATTCATTGAAACCAAATTATATCAACTTTCAGAATTTCAACTAATGCCAAATGGATCAGAGAAAAGTTGAAATAAAATTAACAAAATTCATCAGAATTTGTCACATACGACAAACGATAAATATAATCAGTGCCCATAACGAGTCAACGAAACGAGGATTTCATTGTTTCACAGAATTATTATTGGCTTCACACGTCCGTCATTCATAAAACGGATTAGGAGGAGGATAAAATTCGAAAATATGAGTTCTGATCATTATTTTTCGCCGACGTCACAGGAAACACTCTACATTTACGATTATCATTGCAATTCAATAAGCGAGCAAAGCAAGCAGATACTCACGCTGTTGAACTCGATGCCGTCGAACTCGACGTACATCTTGGGGGCAGCGATGACATTGAAGCCTTGCCCGTCCACGGTGATAATGATGCCGCCGTTAGGGATACCGCGGGGGCCGTTGCGCTGAAACCCAAGTTACGTCTATTTCACGCGCTAATGAAATTCTCTTATTGAAGTTAACACAATACGTGCACTGCATGAGCTTTGATCAACATATATTGAACATGACATATGAAAAATATAGCTGGTAATCAACCCTAGGTCTGTCAGGGTACAGTAAATCTCGGAGTGAGAAAAAACAAATAAAATGCTCAAATCACTCGGCGTTGTTCCAACTCTGAAATATAAAAGCAATCGAGTATATAAATTAAAAACGTTCAAAAATCATGCTAACAAATCTTAAGCAAACTATTTGATTTCAAAAATTAGAATTTATCAAGTTAATTAGTGAATGCAGAGCTCAAACTAACGGTTCAAATAACTAAACTCAAATTTTAAGGAAGAGCTTCTGCCATGAAAATAGCCAAAAAACTCAAAAAGTTATGAGTTGTTTATGTGGATTGTTCTTCAGCACCATGACTTCGCGTGAATTGAATTTTCATTTTCAGGTGTCTGACTTGACCTAAGGCAAGTACGCCACAGCGACAGAGCACAGTAGACCCGGCAACACAAAATATGGACCCCGTGATGCGCCTCACCATGCCCGCCTGGCCTGCGCGCCCGCTGCGGACGCTCGTGATGACGGGGTCGTCGACGTAGGAGAAGCGCTGGGCTGCCAGCTCACGCACCCCTTTGTCGAACCTCATCAGCACTTTGCCCTCTAGCTTCTTCCGGCTCGCGCTCGTCAGGCACGAGGCTACCGTGCTGTTCGACCTGCAAACAAAAAATAAACACGATAAAACTAAGAGCTTGAACAGTTTTATTCACGACATTACATTGTCTGACAAATTTTATCATTGTAGTATGTGACGTCTAAAATTATTCTTACGAACTACCTGTCCTTTCTGGAGAAGACTCGGAAAATTTCGAACATGAATCAATCATGGTCTATAACATACACTAAAGCAATATGTTCAGGGAACAAATGCCCTTACCTCAACACTTTGACTGCGACGTGAGCCATATCTGGTCACTGAGGGAATTTTCATTATGCTGCTCACCAACCAGTTGTCACAAATTCAATTTTAAAAAGTGCTTAATTAAAACTAAATGAAAACATGATCCAGTTAATGTTTAGTGTTTTCAACATTGCTTACAGCAATTGACTTTGAATTGAATATTAAACTTCAGTTTTACCTGCCGCAATCAAAGTGTTAGAAGAGGCTTGAGCTAGAGCTTCAACATTAAAAAAATTACAGTAAAATGGGCTCTTACAGTCAGTGAATTAATCCTTGCATTAATGCAAGGGCACCAATTTTTTCAGGTGTTGCTTACTTCTATGGATAAAAAATAAACACAAAGTAAAGTGTTAATTGGGAAATTTTACATCGCTTATACAAAAAGAATTACTAATGACTTGGAAAGGAATGAAGACACCCATGTTACTTATTAAATGTTTACGTACACAACACTTGACAAAAATCGTTAAAATCTTAAAAAAATATCAAAGTACATCAAATGACTAGATCTTCGAGAAGCATCTAAAACGCTTACTTCATTCACATGAAAGATCCTACCCGATTTAAATTGTGAAGAGAAAAATTGTACTTTTGCCTCACCGCGCAAAACTATCACGCACCAACAAATGGAAATAGATGACAACCCACATTAACCCGCTCACAGTGCCTATATAAGAACATTGAGCGATAAGTTCTAACAAACGGGAAACCATAAGCTAGAACACAATCAAAAGAAGCTGGCTGTACTGACGAGATAAGGTAGCACGGCAAGCCGGCGATGCTGGCGGTGATATTGCTGCCGGCGTTCATGTGCTCTCCGCTGATGTAAATGACGGTGCCGCCACTCAACGGCCCCGATGTCGGAGTCACTGAAGTGATCTTCGGATTCACGAACTTGTACTTGCCTGCTGATTCGCCGCGAAATTCTTTGGCAACCTGAGGAACACGTCAATAGATCTTATAAAGCTGTGATTCTAATAACACTTAAATTCGACGATTAATTTACAGTACAATATGAAAATATTGCGAAAAGCCAAAAAGTGTGAAATTTGGCAACCTTAATGGTACACGCAAAACTCATTAGACTTTCCTATTTAATAAAAATTGCAGAAACATTGAAAAAAATGAGGATTCCTTTTGAGACCTATTTACATACGCATCACAAAAGCCATTGCCTGAAATTGTTATGTTGACTAGGTAACAAGTGGCTCATAGAATGATCACAATAAACCTGCCAAATATTTCAGCCTGACATCCTACATTCAATAAAAAAAATTAAAGTACCAACAACCAACATAATCATAAGTAAGTCACGATTAAAAGTCAGAGCATCAGAAAATGTCTAAAAAATATTTCGTCAACAAATTTCTCATGAGTTGAATACAAAAAATTCATGGTCGTGCTTTTTCACAATGAAAGAGCATTTTCATTCCGAACACACACAATAGGCTGTGGCAAGAAAGAGTCCAAGACACGTGGAACACGGAGGGTATGAGCAGCACTAATAAAGAAGTGCGGTACGTACCATGACTACCACAGGTCCCTCCTTGTACTCGTCAATGCCGGGGCTGTCGACACGACACGTGACCTGCTCCGTGGGGACGTACGTCTCCTGGAACGGCTGGCACTGAATGCCCGCAATCGTGATGCCGTCGTAGATGTCGTTGAAGTGTTTTCCCAAATTTATACCTGCACAGATTAATTAATGGATTACAAGTGGACATGCATGTTCACAACGAACGATGGAGCTTCCTGACACATCTGTCAGAGGTAAAGATGGTTATCAAAACTGATTCAAATCAAGCCTTTCATTTTACTATTGAATCCATAAGGGAAGCGTTTTCAGCTCTAAAATCTTTTAAAGAAAAGCCATATCTAAAATTATTTCACTGTAACTGTGGTATTTGCAAGACCTCGCATCTTGCGATGTAATTTGCTTCGTCATTAAAGAATATTAGTAAGGCAAACAAGAATATCAGTAAGGCAAACATTTCAGGGGCACGAAGAAGGTGCCTTCACACATCTGATAACTAACACAAATATCTTGACAAGGGGACTAAAGTTAAGCTATCCTAGAGTTTACTTTCAGATGAATAGTGATCATTCTGAACACTGAATCTGCTATAAAAACGCTAAAACATTTGAAATCGAATACGGAGTTAACACAGCATGGCTAAAATTTAGTGATAATAGCAGAGTGAGAATCGCCAACAGAAGAAGTCACCAATTAATTCAACTGCTGAAAAATAATACAGAGTAGGTATGAGCTAAGCTCAATTTTCAGTCCTAAGTAATGAGAAATTTAGCACCAAAAATGATTTTCACACGGGTATAGAGCAAAGCAGCTAACGCACCATGAATGGTGACGTTGGTGTCGCCTTCCCAAGGCCCGGTCTCAGGATAGAAGGAAGTGACATTGATGTTAGGGCAGGTCTTGTCTCTCTGCAACCAAGCGGAGCCTCCGCTGCATTTGTCTGACACCATACACCGGCCCGTGGACTGGCACCAGCCGCACTGGTATTGTTCGGGTAGTGACAGGCACTGCCCGCAGTTGTCCGCCATCAGCTGGCATTGGTACACCAGCACTGTTGAAAAAGAGTCAATAATTAAGCTCACACATGGATGTTATAAACTTTGTCCAAGCCAGTGCTTAAACAAATGCATCATGGTTGAAATCAATTACTCTATGAATCTGTAGCGAAATCTACACAAATTACCTAACTCAGAGCCCATTTCAGATCGTAGAATTCTAGCTTTCCCGCTATGAATCAGCTTGTAAGAAGAATTTAAAAAGAAAATAATGGGAAACTGTGTAGCAGAATGGGTAAGTTAAAAAGCAAGTAACTCAAGTACTTGCATAATCTTAAATTATTCAAGTAGCAACTCGAACCAGTTGTGCCAGTGGAGGTACAATGTGCGACTACTATTGAAACAATAAGTTTATTTGATAGACTCATCAAAGGATATGAATTGCTTCTTAACTAACATGCTGGTGTGGTAGTCCTTAGACATACTACAATACGAATTGCAACAAGCTCAATTATTTTTCGCGAATATAAAATTAAAAATTTCACTTCATCATGTACCGAAACAACTTAACTTTACTCCAAGTTTTAAAATCCAATTTATTTTTTGTTAAATACACACAATGAAATTCATTATGCAGGAGCGATTATCAAATGAAAAGAACAAACATGGAACTCGTTCAAAAGAAGTCGCACACATTCCCCGTCTTTCCGTTACGTGAAAAAGAGGCTCGGCTCACCATGAATGTCGTCAGGGTTGTCGAGTGGCTTGGAGCCTCCCCAGATCACAGCGAAGCTAGCGTTAGTCGAGGGTGAGGGCGTGGTGTAGGCAAACTCCATCTTGTCGCAGTAGATGGTGTCGCTGAGCAGCTTCGCGGTCACGCTAGTGACGCGGCCTTCTATGTTGAACTGGCACACGAACCGCGTCTGGGTGATGAATTGCTGCACAACAACCAAAACCTACCTCAGTGGAAACGCTAAAGACAATCATAAAAATATCTGTCAACCATGAAGTATGAATGAAGAAAATACCTCGCTCTTGAAGAGTGTTTTTCTTTTTGATTCTTCGTGAGATCTGAGAAATTTTTCGAGTAAGCAGCATGGTATAAAAACTGGAAAAGGTAAGAAATAAAGACCTACTTTTAGATCTAAGATCAGCACTTTCATTTATTTCCCTAAGGAAAAAAAATCTTAACGGAAACAATGAGAAACTATAAAACAGAAAATCACTGTAAACGTCTTCATCAGACAAACAACAATAGCTATCAAGCAGGAACTATTTTGAAATACCATTATCCATCTTGATAAGTCAAGAAGCAGCTTGGTAAACTCATAAATTCCCCAGTGACAAAAAGCAACAACTCACAGCTATGTTGTCGACTTTAACTTTGATGTTCTTCTCGGTGCCAGAAGACACGAGGATCTCTTCACTCTCGACGACGGTGATGCGGGGGCAGAAAGTGGGTCCGCTCCTGATGCTGGGCCCCACGCGCTGCACAGACACAACAGGTCAGCTCTGAGCATGCTAGACTCACTGAGGCACGGCTGCACTATATCGCTACTGTCACGCCTGATCTTTACCTGAACCCTTATTACATTTCCATTAAACGCTTGAATACTTCACCATAAATGGAATGGAATACGCTTGGTAACATGATAAAGAACTTGAAAATTTTTTTTCGAAAACACTACCTACTGAAAGACAGAGTGTTTCAAACATTGATAGATCATGGGGCTCACACATACAATTATCACAAACACATGATATAGCTTCTTGCTTTGTAAGAAATACGGGCAAATAGAACTCAAAAATTAACTCAGTAGAGCTATTTTCTTTCTCTCCTGCTATTCGCAAAGGTAATTCAACTTCTAGGGTATAACCTTCTTTACGAGTGTACTATTTCGAAGGTATGCAGGCTGAGCATTTTAGTTCTTTGGAGAATCTTCGAGAATTAGAGATCGATGAGATAAGTAGAATTTCCAATGTTCAATTAGAAATAGAAGGGATTAGGAACAGAAAAAGAGGTCGTGCCAACAATCATAGCTAGCGTCCATAAGCATTCATTATTTCCAGCATGACGTTGACTAACTGCGACATATCGTGGAGAATTAGCTGTGAAAATCTGTTCTATGTTTTACTATTGTGTGCACGAAATTTGCTTGATCCACGTGATACTTCATTCCTCATAATGAAAAGGACCTACTTCTTTTTACGTATATATTCTGAACCAGACAGCACTCAAGTCGTTATGTGTTGTCCACGAATACAATCAACGTCAGAAGGGCTTCTGAAATAATTCCTCCAAAGAACGTACGTGTCAAAACAATTATCTAAACTCATACCACAATTTTCGATCAAGTTTTATCGTGCAGTCGCTCACGCCCTAAGATTCTCATATAAATTCAGTCACCTCACGTGATACAATCTTAAATTTTTTAGGTTTAGCGCGTTAGGCATCAGGTGTAATAAAATGAAAATCACTTTATTGTCGCACGAAACAGTCGCAGTGAATAATAATAATATTGCTTTCATCGTCGTAAGGTATTGTGGTTGACTGACCTTGACACCGTTGACGAGCACATCGTTACGGCAGTTCTCAGCGGAGTCATGGGTACATCGGTGACCGTCCACACACCAGTCGCAAGGGAACGCTGATGATACGCACTCCGTGCACGAACTGTACGTGTTGCAGTCGAAGAAGGTGAACTTTGTCGACACAAACTCTGGGCCATCTTGCTTCCGCACCCACAGGTCGGCAGTGAAGTGATCTGAACGTATCAGAACACATAAGCAAAAAAAAAGGATACCCGATGGTGAAACACAAGTAAGCACACTAAAATCAGTTTCACCCAGTAAATAAAACAATAAGGAATCCTTTTGATGTTCGATGAAGAATAGTTACAACAATAAAGTCACATAAATCCACATCTCCATAATACACAAAATTTATGTAAAACACCTCAACTTAAACGACATTCGAAAGAATAATTGCACCATAGAGTTAAAAACACATTACAGCTTCGTTTGAGCAGATGGTTATTCAAATCACACAAATAGACACAGAAAAAATTGCAAGATAGTTCAAGTTTTCTAAACACATAAACTGTGGCAATTAAGCCCACGCTCGAGTAGAGTAAAGCAAGAGTTGCTTACGCTGATTTTGGGGTATGTCGGGTAGCATGTCGTTGCGTGGCGTTGTGCAGTGGACACCCTGGGCCGTGCGCTTGGCGGGTGTGGTGAGCACTTTGTTCATGGCGCGAAACACGCACTCAAGAGCTCCCTCCACCGAGGGCAGGTTCTCGATGATCAGGTTCAACTAAAAGAAAACGTAAGTCAGCGAGATGTTGTTGCAAATATCCTTGATGAGACATTACAGTAATTTAAGTTTCCAAATTTACTTGTAAAACAGTGGTTCTGCTTTTTTACACTTGTTTGACTTAATTTGAGATTTCTTTTTTCAACGACGCTCATTTTAAAATAAAGGCTTAGGCACAGAACTTCATGAAATTTTTGTGTGCTTTAAGACACCAAGACAAAACTTAATACAACATCCAAGAGGAATACAACCGACAGTAATATTTTTGCAAAACAACGCCAATCCTGATGTAATAGCATAAAATGCATGGAATTTTGGTTATGAGAGTTGGGAAAGCCGGTCAGTTTCTTACGCTGAAATGTCTCCCTATCGAAAACCGTGTTGGGTAAACTTGACGCTCACTTTGCTTTGAAGTACCATGCCAGAATAGAGTAGAAATAAAACGCTGTAATATCGACCAGTTTAAACAAACACTGTGTCATTTCAGAGGAACTTCAATAGTCCTTTGAATTTTTCCAGATCGCGTCAGCTAAGCTAAACTTTAAAATTAGCCAATCAAAAATCCCGTGAGCATAAGTAGTTCAATTCAGTATCGTGATTTAAATATGCATTGAGCATGAGTTCAGCGTATTTAAATATCATCAGAAATTCCTTAATAAAAATTAATAAAGCAGGACATACATATTTTCCCTTAAGGGTAAAATATACTTTCATGATCAATTATTCAAAACATCAATTAATTTATTTTACTTCAAAAACAGAATTATTCAAGCAAGGAACCCAAATGATGCTAAAGAAAGTAAGAAACAAGTGAGCAGTGAGCACTAAAGAAGAATGACTCACGGTGCGGGCGGTGGTGCGCTGGAGCTTATCGGGCGAGACTTTAGCGATGGTGGTGCAGCGGCCGGTTTTGTAACTGACCCAGTGCTGAGGGTCTTGTGTAGCGTCTCTGCAGTCGCGGCGCAGAGAGCACTTGTTCTCCAGCGAGCACCAGCCGCAGTACGGGTCGCGGGCACCCAGGCACTGCTCGCACCCCTTGTAGATGCTGCACTCCTGAGCCTTCACCTTCGAAATCTGCACACACCAAAATCCCATTACAATTTTGAACATAAGCAAGGCGCAGAAAGGTTTAGTCTCTCAAGTTTTCACGTATATCACGTACTATTTTTCAGTTCTGCACTACCCTAATTTACTTTTCTGGTTTGTCACGCTTAATGAAGCTCACTCGATCAGGACTCTGATTCGAGCGTATTTGATGAAAAAAAAAAATACATTCGATGGATAGGCGATATTATTTCAGCTCGTTTATCGTAGTTTCCACGCAAAAATAAATGGGTGTATGCAGGAGGATTTTCACGCCAGTGCTCACGTTCTTATGAGTAACTTAGTAAGGGGATAGGGAGAAAGTACTGCTATCAACCGAACTGCGACCGCCATTCTTTCTATCATATTGTATAATGGGTGAGGTGAGGCGATTCTAAAGCCCAATTACAAGTTTCACGCAAAGATCGAACTAAACTATGCTAACGATGTCAAAGTCTGCTCAGGAACCCGATATCAACACACTGCAAATTTTTCTGAATAAAAAGGAATTCAATAAATTGAGCACTTTCATGCAATATTGCATCTGTTAAGTCTTGACAGTGGTAAAGAAGAGACGTGGCAGGATGGAAGAACGCAGATGAACTACCAGCAACAACTAGGAGTTTCACAAGCAAAAAATGACACTGGAGAGTTTGGGGCGTAAGAGGCGCAGGAAATGTTCGCAAGACTGAGAGCTTGAGGAATATTGAAAATCGAAAGCGCGAGCGTCAGAAATTTAAGAGCGCAAGCAGCGACCAGGGGAGAAATATCGCCGCTCGCGGAAGGCAGCAGAAGGTAAGAGCGCCATGGAGGAGACACAATGGCAGAATCCAGCGAGGAATGGAGGGCAGCTCATCAGGTAATTGTTAGTTAATGGAGGCAGGGCGGGGGAGAGGGGGCGGCCTGCACCGCCACTTAGAGGGGACGACTCCCTGGCCAGATATGTGATATCGAAAACAACGGAGAGGTCGAGTACAACAGTGACATGAACGTGTGAAATGGTAAAATCTAGCTTTGAGGTGTCTGAAAAGTTCGATTAAAGGCACTTTTACAGTGATAACCACACTAAAATATTTACACAGAACATACAATCGCAATACATTCCACGATTCAACATAACGTTCATAAAAAATATAACTAAACTAGAGGTATAATCACGTATTATGGCAGTTTTATTTTTTTAAAAATAAGTATACGTGAGTATTAAATCACTGTAAAATTTTTCCAGGAGCAAAACGCAAGTAACGAAAGCAAAAGGAAAGAAAGCACAAAAAGTATACATTGAGCGACAATAGAAGACTGATGCGAATAAAACATCAGAGCGAGAAGCTTTAGAAAGGTCTCATTGAAGTATATCCTCTGGTGCTCGGATGAAGCAGGAAAGGTGATTAAATGGAGAGGAAGAGGAGAGGCGGTGCAGCATTGTTAGGTAATGAGGAGGCCGGGAGGGCAGATCAAAGGGTGACTTGGGAAGACGGACGTCCCGTGGGACAGAGGGGACGGCGCACAGCTAGGGGGAGACTCCCCCTCCCCACGCCGGCTGGCAACAGTCGAGATATGCTTCAGCTGAACGAGCAGTCTAACTTAGTCAGGCGAGCACGCACTTCGTTTTAATATTCATTCTGCTAAACGAGTACGAGATAACTATCATTTTTATAATTTTGGTGGAAATTTGACTATTATGTTAGAAGAAATAAACCCAATTCCCTTAAACTCAAGCCTGCCAACTCCTATATCGCTGAAGACTGCTGATATTTGCTGAATAAATCCAGAGAAAGAATGAGTTTGAGAATTGAGAGAATGCTTTCTTTGACCGGAATCAAGTGCTAAAATGATTGTAGTTACGTTGTAAAATGGTGCGACCAATTACGACTGTTAAGTGTGATGCACGGAGCTAATTGCAGAGCTAATTAAGTATTTCAAGATCGACGTTTCGAAAAAATTCCTAAGCAATAAAATAGAGTGAAAGAAATTTCCAAAGATGTATTAAATTGGAGAGCTATTATCAGTAGAAATTGATCCTCCAACGCAAGTGAACTCCTGAGAATGTTACAACCAAGCCGCAACACCAGCAAGAATAAGTGAGATCAGAGCCAGAGGAGGAAGCTAAATTAATCATAGTCGGTACAAGCAGTGTCGGTCGGCACTAAATAATTGAGACTAACTCAATGGATCACGAGACCCAGCGGGCGAGACTAAGCTCAAATAACTCTAATCTTGGGCCAGGCAAACGGTTTCGTTGCAAACCATATTATTTGCACTTAGGATTTATAGGTCAGTTAATCGTGAGATTCTTACGAACAATTCAAGAGAAAAACTTATGAAATTAACTTTGTGAAATTCATTATTCAAGGCGTAAAACTGGCATAAATGTCTCAAAATATGTTCTTAATATGACTCCAAATTGAATTTTTGCAAATCCCAATTTACAGAAACATCAAATCTGAGCTGGTATCAGTAGGAAATATTATTTCAGAGATACTCGTTTTTTCGTGAAACAATTCATAATTTTCTGACCTTATGCAAAAGTAAAGTCCATTTTTCACGCTGTAGATCTAAATGTATATTAATACTGACGATTTTATTGCACCGTTCCCGCCATGAAGAGTAGGGCACCTATAGCGCAAGGAGACTCTCACCTTGTTGCTGGTGACGACATACAGATGATCTCCTTCTTTGTCGAAGAACATGTCCTGGCGCACAGGCGATCCCTCATCCACGGTGATGTCGCCGTACTCGAGCGCGTTGTTCTGGTCGCCCACCACCACCTGACCACATTACACGAGTTCGTCACACCTGAAGCCTAGCGAGTAACTCTTGCTCAATCCTAACTTACCTAAACGCAAGATCCAAAATTTTACGGCTTTAGGCTACCTTTGACCTAACAATTAAGTGCACGCAGATGAGGAAGTACAAGTAAACTGCATTCACGAGATGGACATAAAATTCGGCAACAAAAACTCGGAACTTTCCTCGAGCTTCACTTGTATTCTTTTGTTCATTGTAGTATATATCGGGTGGCCCAGCGAAGTGTGGAGAAATAAAAGTTAGGTTTTTTTCAGTTATATTAGGCCAATCAAAACAACTCATGAATGAAATAAAAGAGAAATGTATTGTCTTTAATAACACCAAAGAATTATTCAACATCCTCCTTTCTCCTTGATAACCTGGCGGAGACGAGAGATCACCTGATCAGACGAGGTACGCAGAGTTTCGGCGTCAATTTCTGCCCAAGATTTGGTCAGTTTTTCAGAAATGGCAACGGAAACTGTCCAAGGAAGAGAGTCGGCAAAAATCCTTTTTGATGAGTGAACGTGGAAAAATAAAAGATATGAGGAAATCGGAATGCCTACCAAGGTGTGGAGCTAACCTTTTTGAGATGGCCGTTGGTGGTGCCGAGGTACACGACAGTGTAGGTCTCGGTGGAGGTTATGGCGACGGCGGTGAGGCGCACAGGGAAGGTGAGCAGCGCTACGACTTCGATGGCTTGTTCCCCTCCCAGGGGCGTGTTCACGTCCATGCCGCAGAAATCTTCGTTGATGTCACGAATTCGCTGCAAATGAACAATAGCAACCGAACTTAAATCACTAATGGTTTGAGCATGTGAAATAAAATAAGTTTTTCTGGTACTTCAATCAGAACAATGGGTTTACCAGGCTCACAGGTAGTCGATGTTGTTCTCGTAGTGTGGTTATCTAGTAAAATTCAGAATACATTTTTAACCAATACTAAGAAAAGGTGAAGCGCGGATCAACAAATTTACATTATTCCATTGTGTAAAGGCAGTGAACGATAACTTATTACAAATATTACAATTTGAAAGACAAACAAGTTAATTTTCTGTACTTGAACATCAAAAGAAAAATACTTGAAATCAAAAAGCGCTCTGCTTCCAAGTGACAAGCGTGAACGCGTCTAGGAAACATTTCAACCTCCACGACAGCATCCGTGATAAAATGAAGAGGCGCAACAACAAAAGAAGTGGAAGAGTGGTGACCGTAAATAGGAGATGTTTGCCCAGCAGAGTCTGAGACAGGCAGCACTGGACAACCAGACGGTATCGATCAGCTAGCATAGCCTCGCTGTGCCGGGTCTGCCTGCCTGCCTGCCTACACTGACACTCACACCTCCTACTTCTTGTACACTGCAGCAGGTGTACTGTACTGCAGGCACAACTGCGGCAGGTGTACTGTACTGCAGGCAAAACTGCGGCAGGTGTTCTGCACTGCAGGCACAACTGCGGCAGGTGTTCTGCACTGCAGGCACAACTGCGGCAGGTGTTCTGCACTGCAGGCACAACTGCGGCAGGTGTTCTGCACTGCAGGCACAACTGCGGCAGGTGTAATGAAGTGGTGCAAGTAAGTTACTTAGCAGTGAATAGGTGTGACGCAATGCAACGGTCAGGTGTCTGAGACATGTTTCAAAAGACGATGAGATACGAGAGGCAAACGCTCATAAAAATGTGCTGGGACAACATGCGTTGCAGGGGAAAGTACTGGAGGCAAAGCTCGGAAGCACGTGGGGTAGAAACTGCACCAAGTATTTGTAATTTCACACTAACATTTGGTCCAAAATATTTTCTAGATACGAATTCTCAGCATGTCAAGTATGAGGAACATGAACATCGCTTAAGAAACAGTAAGTTGAGAAAGAAGTTCATGAAAGAAGATCAAAGTTGAAGAAGAAAGTAGTAGGTGCTGAAAAACAGGGCAGCAGTGAACCGAAAAAAAGATGGTCCTTAACATAAAAACATTTTTATTTCAACAAAAAGAAGGTCTACCTAACTCTAAGCTCGGGCCCTCACATTTTCCCCTTGGGAGCGCTAATTCCCATAGATACAATAGTTGTATCCCCCTGAAGGGACAATAGCAGGGAGGATTTACACCAAGATTTAAAATGAAAACCAATTTAACGATACACGAGCTTTAGATTTAGAGCGTCCATAATTCGGACAATAATATCTGGAACCTCAACGAAAAATCATTTTAGAAATAAATTCACCAATACCATCAGATATCTCAAGGAAAAACCACTTTATTTGCAGAAACTTTCAATTGTGAATAAGAAAATCCGAAATTAGCAAAACTAATTACGCACAATATACCAGAAACAAGTATCATGCACTGACAGAAAAATTTACAATAAATTTCTTGAAGTTTAAACACAAGCGGACAAAGCCACCGTCCACCTTACCGTGGCAATGCATTTGTGGGAAGTGGAGATAAAGTCCAATCCCCTGTAGCCGTTGCCCCTGAAGCACTCCTGGATATTGTGTATGAATTTGGTCTGGATATTCTTGAGGCTGTAGACGCAGAGGGCGCTTTCTGAAGTGGGGTACGGAGATCCAGCGCCTTTGCTAGGATCAGACGGAGAGAACACTGCGAAGAGCACGTCATCTTTGATCTGAATGCCCAACTGAGAGGACAATTCGTTACCAGCTTTGCCCACAT
The DNA here is from genome assembly GCA_014220935.1 of Platorchestia sp. MABIK. NCBI lineage: Eukaryota > Metazoa > Arthropoda > Malacostraca > Amphipoda > Talitridae > Platorchestia > Platorchestia sp. MABIK. The sequence goes on along the minus strand of JACJUY010000178.1, from coordinate 288,622 downwards.
AGGCAGCTTGTACAAGGTTGTAATCCTTGCCGTTTGAGTCGCGGCATTTCAAAGGGACTTCAGTATAGGAATAATAGGCGCTGTCGTTCTGACAAATACGCACCAACTTGCTGAGGAAATGAGACTCTGGTTTCACATCTGCCCTCTGTCGAGTGAGAAAATAGCTGAACTTCCCGGAGCCGAAGCCGTACACGTAAGTAATGGGAAAGCTGGAGCGGTGCAGGGAGTTGACGTGCATGCGAGTGCTGGTGGTGACGTCTGTGACTGCGACTTCGAAGAAACGGTCATCTTCAAGCGACCTCGATGCCACAGCAGGCACCTCATGTCTGTACGAAGACCCTCCGCTGTACGTCACCCCGATGTAAAGCACGTGACTTCTAGGAAAGTTCGGCGGTCCTGGTGCAATGAACGCAACTGTAGACGTAGAGGCGTTATTAGCTGCTATGGGCTCACTCACGTTTCGAGTGAGAATAGTGATGTTGCTCAGATCCCTTACTTGACAAGATCCTTGGCGCACCGTTCCGCATACTATCACACGAGCCCTCATATAATCTAAAAGCAACATTTTATTGATGTTGTCGGTGGGCTTCATTGCTTTGACAGCATCACCCGTGCATCCCGTGGCCGAACATTGCATGGCATCGTCAATCGGACCCGTTACGACCGTTTGGATTAAGTTCAGATTCAGGTCGAGCTGATACAATCTATTAACTCCGGCTGCATAAACGTTGCCGGAGCTTTTATCTACAGCGATATGTTGGAAGGACTGCCAGTCTTTATCTTCGAATCTCTCTACTATAAACAATGAGTCGTGAGTCGATTCTGCCATCAGGGCAGAAGCAGACGATGCCGCTTCTATCAGGATGAACACCAACGCGACAATTGCAAAAGCAATTACAAAACGCCCATGCGTTTCGTGGGTACGACGACTGCGAAAAGATGAAGCCATAATTCTTGCCACAGAACGACTGTTTGTACGCATGGAGCGAGTCAGAAGGGAGTGTTTTGCGCCACCGACGCCTATAGCAGACGTACTGTCACCTCCACCGCCTCCGTCGTCGTCTTTTGGAGCAGACGGGGAAGCTGACTCGCTTCCCGCTGCCTTGTAGCTCTCTCTCATAAGGCCCAAGTCACATGCATCCTGCAAACAAAACAAAGTGTTAAAGGGCCATTTTAAAAGTATCAAAGTATCCTACATGCTTAAGCCATCATACCAAAAACCACAGTGAATTCAGAGTAGAGCTTTGTTTATTTCCTATTCAAACCAACACACAAGCTTAAAAATGTTTCGTTAGTTGAGTGCGCCTTTAGAACCGACATTTCTGTCAATCAGACAAAAAAAGCGCCAACTCTCGAAATTTTTTTTCATTTTTAAACAGATTTGGGCTCTCTTAGATGCAAGACATCCTCTGAACTTTCAGTTGCTGTTCTGTTGTGGTGGTAGGAGGTGCAATTCCCGAAACAAAAAGGCTCCAACTCCATAAAACTCCATAAAAAGAGCTCTCCTGAAAAATCTTGTAAAATGGACTTGGCGTTTTTTTTGCCTGATCGACAGATTTAATTTCACTATTCATTTCACATTTGAGGTTGTACTTCTCAGTATTGACATGTTAGAAATGAAGGCAATAGAACTCATGCAATGACACAGATGAAAATGGAGCGAAGAAGAGTAACTAACATACAAATTATTCATTATTACAAAGGACACATTAATTAGTTCACTCATTCAACAAGTGTTCTTTCCGTGTGTTCTTAATAAACATGTGTGAACGCCACGACGTGGAAGGAAGAAGCCCACAAGAGCTGGTCACACCGACACACCAATTGGGGAGGAGTAGGCGGCCCACCGGCAAGCCAAAGAAGGCGACCTATTCAGTACGAGAGCCCTAAGCCTGGTTGAGGAGAAGCCTTAGCTTAAAGTCAGAGCCGTAACTTGGGGGCCAAACTTGCGACTAACTTCCTGTGACTGAAGCAATTAGTGCCAATTTGGCGTGAACTGTCGCAGGGAGGACACGACGAGTGCCTCCTCACAGGCAGACGGCAGACAAAGACGGCAGATCTTACTCCCAGAGGCAGCATTAACAATTAAATGACGGTTAAGCGAGAGCGCACGCAGAAGGAAGATTTCGATACAAATACGTGAATATGAACACCGGACGGTTTAACGAGTAAAAATGCAATCACAAACGAGCACTCAAAAACTTGATCAGAATTAATTGAAAAAAAAAAACTTTCAGTAGAATTAATTATTTGAACTTAATTTTTTAAATCAACTGATAAATTCACATTATACTTGGAGTATTGAGTGATTGATTATACATTAGTTTTAGCCTCTTTTTACCACAACAAGGATGTTCAGAGAGAGGAAGAATGAAGGCATAATTTAGTACGAAGTAAAGGGAACGCGGAATCTATGCACAAGGTCAGTTCCCGCACAGGATCCCGCGCATAGAAACAGTCCGTTAAGAAGGAAGGTTATGTCACAAGATAAAAGTTGACGAAGAAAGTCAGAGGTGCTTAAAAACAGGACAGTAGTGAACTGAAAAAAGATGGTTCATAACTAAACAAAAACCTGTTCTACTTCAACAACAAAAAGCCTATCTCAAGACTCGGGACATCACATTCCCCCCCTCGCCCCTGAGAGCGCTCATTCTTATAGGTACGATAGTTGTATCGTGTGGAGTAAAGCTGGATATACTAACTATATATCAAAGCGAAGGATACTATCTTACAGCGGTACCATTAAAATAGCACATCTCTTATAAGATAAGTACTCGTTTAATTTTCAAGATACCAGTTCACCAGTTTGTAATTTCAGTTATACAAATCCCGAAACATACCTGAAACAATTCTAAATTTCTCATTTCTTCGCTTTCAAAAGAAAATCCTGCCTGTAACAATAGAGCAATTCAGCATACTTGAGAGACAGTCACATGACAGGATGGCGAGGTTGTGTTTGTTGCCCGCTTTACATTCAGGATAAGGCGAGCTGCTATTTTTACTCATTGTACATACTGGTAAATCGTGTAAGAAAAAACAAATTACTTATAAAAGGTAAGTAGCTCAAAGTAATCACGCTTCGAGATAGCTAGTGTCAGATCGAAATTTAACGTTATTATTTGGCTATCATAGAACGTTATTGTTTCAGTGTCATAGGACGTTGTCTGGCTATCATAGGACGTCGTCTGGCTATCATAGGACGTTATTGTTTAGACACCATATAGGACGTTGTTTGGGTATCAGGGAACGTTACTGTTTAGATATCATAGGACGTTATTTTTTCAGTGTCAAATGATGTTATTGTTTCAGTGTCATAGGACGTTGTTTGGGTATCATAGAATGTTATTGTTTAAATCTCATAGGACGTTATTGTTTCAGTGTCATAGGGCGTTGTTTGGCTATCATAGAACGTTATTGTTTAGATATCATGGTACTTGGATTTCAAGCACTTCATTTTCCGTTTTTTATGGATTATTCCGCTATCGAAATGCAAAAACANCCCTGAGAGCGCTCATTCTTATAGGTACGATAGTTGTATCGTGTGGAGTAAAGCTGGATATACTAACTATATATCAAAGCGAAGGATACTATCTTACAGCGGTACCATTAAAATAGCACATCTCTTATAAAATAAGTACTCGTTTAATTTTCAAGATACCAGTTCACCAGTTTGTAATTTCAGTTATACAAATCCCGAAACATACCTGAAACAATTCTAAATTTCTCATTTCTTCGCTTTCAAAAGAAAATCCTGCCTGTAGCAATAGAGCAATTCAGCATACTTGAGAGACAGTCACATGCCAGGATGGCGAGGTTGTGTTTGTTGCCCGCTTTACATTCAGAATAAGGCGAGCTGCTATTTTTACTCATTGTACATACTGGTAAATCGTGTAAGAAAAAACAAATTACTTATAAAAGGTAAGTAGCTCAAAGTAATCACGCTTCGAGATAGCTAATGTCAGATCGAAATTTAACGTTATTATTTGGCTATCATAGAACGTTATTGTTTCAGTGTCATAGGACGTTGTCTGGCTATCATAGGAAGTTATTGTTTAGACACCATATAGGACGTTGTTTGGGTATCAGGGAACGTTACTGTTTAGATATCATAGGACGTTATTTTTTCAGTATCAAATGATGTTATTGTTTCAGTGTCATAGGACGTTGTTTGGCTATCATAGAACGTTATTGTTTAGATATCATGATACTTGGATTTCAAGCACTTCATTTTCCGTTTTTTATGGATTATTCCGCTATCGAAATGCAAAAACATGTCGAAGACAAACAAGTACACAGACAGTGAGGATGTAGAAGGGACAGCTGAATAGAGAGCAAGTACACTACCTACAGTCATCTCAAAATCCCCTTTTTCAACGACAAAATTTTTAATAAGATTCGATTGTTCCCATGATAGATCGATTTCCGAATTGTACACAGCAAAGATAAATTTTAGACTGAAATTTCTTTCGAACATTATTACATTTAAAAACTTACAAAGACATGAATACTCATTCAATGCCAAAAAACGAGCCAAACTGTGGCATAAATAAAAGAGGATTTACTAAGAACTTCTACATTATGATTTTACCTAAGAATAAGTGAGCAAAGTTCAGACAGCACACATATGAAATTAGTTTTCTCAGAGTTGGAAGCGGATGCTGCAAGACGCGAATTTTGCCCAGGTGACGGTCAAAACAAGCGTGAGGTCGCGGGTGAGATGCTCATCAGGACGCAAATTACAGGGTGCGGTAAACATGGCCTAATGAACAAGCCTATTGGGAGCAGCAACGATGAGGCGGGCGTGGGGGACAACTTTTGCAGGAGACACCGACACTGAGAGGCTGACGAAAGCAGCGATGCGATGAGGCGTAAACTAGAGTCGCCGAGCAAACACAGGACTTGCATATTCATGTGACCACGACTGGGAAGATCAGGGAATGCTAATGAGAGTTATAATGAGAGTCCAATGCGCTCAAATTAGCTTCAAATGACACGTCTTTCTGACACCAAGGGGCCACTAAGATAAACAGAAGGAATGACATTGATAAATGGAGGCAGGGCTCAAAGCATCAGATCTCGCGCGACACAAATGCTTTACCGTGCATTATGTCGCAGAAACTCAAGCGAGCAATTAATGCCATGGAAGTGAAAACGGGCTTGTCTTTTCTCTGAAACAGGTCATCAAGATTAATTATTGTGCGACAAGCCTTTGCTTTAAAGTAAAATAAAACTCTATCGTGATTTGCAAAAAATTTTCACAGGACATGAGAAGATACCCCAGAATCCCTCTTTAATTTTGCTCCAATTCAATAGTTTAGCTCAATTATCAATGTACAGTACATACACTTTTTCCTTCTTGCAGGTTCATCGCCAACCAAAGAGAAGCAATGGGAGAAACTATCACTGGAAGTATAGAAGGAGCACGGACCAACGAGTGATCACAACGTTAGTGATCAAAACGTGCATACGAGCCAAGTCTGCCCAGTGCTTTATTTGCAAGTAAGCCTGGCCCCTCGTCCCTTCAGGGCAACTAAAATAATCCGCTCATGGCGAGTCAAGCAGTCAAGCGAGGGAAACGCTGCGAAAGTAAACAAAAACTACGGAATTAGCCGGGAGAAATAGGAGCTCGACCGATAACAACAGCAATGGCAGGATAGTAGGAGAGATGGGCGCTGCAAAAAATATGGTGCCCACATGGGAGAAGTTAAGCCTCGGTAGACAGCGATCCCAAGGGCGATGGTGGGCAGAGGTAGAGCAAGTAAATGGGTCCATATTACAGCAGATTACCAGAAATGTACGTAAATATACGTAGAGTCGTAGACTGACACGTGAAAATAAAAAAAAACACAAAAATTACCTTCACAAATTGCCGCCTAATGTGATAAGAGAGTAAAACACAATTGGAATTGATAATACCACGTTAATGCAAGAAAATATTCGATAGAATGCAGAACTCCTGCAGACTCCAGACAACTATGCTTAAACCCACATGAAGCACAGTTGAAATATGTGCATCGAATTACACAACACCCTGTATAAGTAATAGAAACGAGAGTCATCAGTGAAATCAAATATGCGAGTAAATAAATCAGTTCTTTACGCAATCCACAATTCATACAAATGATCGCGAAACCAGCAAATGTCTCAGCAAATCCAAACGTCACTAATTCATATCACCTGTTCAGACTACAGTGAATATACATCATGCACGATAACTCGCATCTTAAAGTTCAAAAGCGTCTCAAGAATAACACCCGAATACATNAATAAGACTTCTCCAACATTCCGTCTTATAAAAAAAAAAGGCAAAAGGAAGACTATCTCACTCGTTCCTCAGAGTTCTTCTGCCCCTTATGACGTCAGCAAGCGCTTCCCTCGACAGTTAGCGCCCTCCTGCTTTGATTCACATCGCCTTTGATCCACTCACCCCGGCTGGATTGCAAAAACACTCTATATAACTATTCTACTCACACATTCTGTTTCCCGAACTAAAATACAATGAATAATGTGTTCATTCGACAGTTAACCCTTTCACCATTTCTTGAATTCAAGAAAATCTGCTTTGAAATTTAGACGTACAAAAAGTTTTCAGGCGATGCTGACAATTGTTCCTGTCAATAAAAGCAGTTCTTACTTTATTGAATTTGTTTTTTCTATGGACGATAACTTTACATTACAGGGTTTTCCAAATTGGTATTTGTGCCAAATATATTTAGAATTCATTCGATGCTATTCTCCAACGTTCAGTTTTCATGCACTGAAAATACAAACTGGAGCAGGACGGGGCTGAATTATGAGACGGACGAGAGAGCATCAATGCCCGTCATAAGAGGGACAGATTTTTCCGAAATTTCTACTCAGATTGGAACAAAATAAAACAGAAATAAGGTGAAGACTTGAAGATCGCACTTGAGAAAAAAGAATGGGATTAGGTTATATTTTGACGATGTCCTGCTTTTATACAAAATAAGATCTGCAATTCATTTGACACAAGAAAGTATCTATCGGCCGAACCAGGTTTTTTGCTGTCGTACAATAAGGGAGGCCTTAGTTTCTTCAGTGGCAAGAAAATTTGACAGAAATATTTTCTCAATTGAAAATAGCAAAACAACGCAGATACAAGCTAATTGTTCATTATTTAATGACAATTAAGATAAGAGACGATAGTATACAAGCTTATTTTATTACATGTAATACGAAAAAAATTAAACACGAGGAAAAAGAGATAAGACAAGTTAGTGAAAGAGTTTCTAACTGCAGCAAAAGTGTCTCCTCACGACAGAAAAGCACAATTTGGGACGGAATCAAAGAAACTGGGAATCTATGCACAAGACGTGTGACTCAGCACCATCACTTAGAAACTGCAAACATTGAAATAAGTTTACGAAATAAGAAGAAAATCGAAGAAGAAAGTAATACGTGGAGAAAAAGAACGCCAGTCAACTGAAAATAATATGGTCCACCGAAAAAACTTTCATTTTAACACAAGAAAGGCCTATTTAATCTCCGACACGGAACCTCACGTATCACTCCTGGGAGTGCTAATTCCCATACACTTAAAATTTGTATCATCCTGAGGATGAGTCCCGTTTCAAAAGTATACTTCCTTTCAACACGAAATTTATTTTAGAAGATGATTTTGATGCGTATGGAATTCGTTGAGCAACACAGAGCATTACAGCGAGCAAGGTAGGGGCAATAAATCTGGGGCGGTGTCGCTACACCGACCCTGGTGACACAACACGGCCGCATATCAAGTGTCCAGGTTACACCCAACATGAAAGCGATCGGGTGCAGTAAACGCAGCTCAGGCGACAGCAGGAGCACAAGCTCACCACAACAATGCGTCGTCCCACAGGCGTGGATCACCTTGATGCCTGCTTCACTTCCATGTATTCTCTGCGATGCAGCATTGGATGAATTTAGATCTGAATTTACAATTCCTGTTCCTACGAAGCGTTTTTTTATAATGGAGTGGTTTTCATGGAACGGTTCTAATCAAGTTTGCCTATCTAAACAATTCAATGTCAGGAAGGTTTATTTAAAAACATATTATTCAAGACACATGTACAAGTAAACACTGCTAAAAATTCAGCAATATTCAGTAGACCAACAAAGCTGCGAGAAACTCGGAACACAATATGATTTGCGGACGCGTATATTTCTGGCCAGTTGTTAGTCGAACTACTAATTACGATCTTTACACTTATGATTTCGTGGCAAACGAATAAAAGGTTTTCCGAAGGCCAATCGTGGCTGATCAATTTTCATTCAAAATGAGGAAATAGCAGAAGATTGGCACCTTTTTTGAAGTATTTATTATCTATAAAAAGGTCAATACATTCATATTTCAGAATTTAAAAAAGGTCTGTCGGTAAAACTTCCCACAATCCTTAGAAAACTGCTTTCCGTCACACTTCTTAGAAGTGCTTACCCTATCACATTTGCTATTTAACTAACCAAAACACTAGAGAACAAAAACCTCGGATCCAACGAAACTATAACGAAATGAACAAAAATATCATGACTAATACCGTTGTTATGGGAAAACCGACAATAGTACGTAAAGAACAGTCGAATTTTCAACACTGGAAACACATAATTAAGATCATACTATAGAAGTACGAAACGTTGCAGGTGATACCATAATTTCTCCAGCTATGCCGTAACGTTTGCAAATTTCCAGCTTCCGTGTGAGGCTAATGCGGTTCAACTTTCTAGGGAGGGGATAGTCATAGCTGTGTACAGTTAACCTCCATGTACAAAACTAGAGTAAAGATGTAAATGTTTCTACACAACTACGTTGCCCGTGGTGCACCTGGGCCCCATAACGGAAATGAAATAAATTACTTCTTGTATTTCATGAATAAGCACAACTCGCATAAAAATAGGTAATTTTTCAAGGTTATAAAGTAGATTTAAGTTTATTTTAAAGCTAACACATGAATGACGAATATTTAGCGAGCATGCCTAACAAGTATTCAAAATTTATTCAATTCAATATTTCGGTTTCAGTAATACAACATTGACAACTTTCACCGTTCGAAGTAAATAATATCGATTCCGTAACATTCAACATTTTTGAGGATATGCTCAAATATGCACTAAGTCTTACACTGTGGCTGAATGCATTAAAACATATTTTTCAATACTGAAAAATATTTCTTCAAAAAACATATACTTTCAGAATTTATGTAGGATAAAATGAGTACATATTTATCAATTAAACCTTGTTTTTATCAACCATTGATTTTCAGTGAAAAAACTAACAAGCAAGCGCTACTTACGCAAGCTTTAGTTCCTCTGTAAACAAATTTTTAAGATAAATTTTCAAGTCCAATTATGAGAAAATTAAAAACCGACAAATAAATGGGAATAAAAATCAATCGAAGTACAGAGGCATAAAGAAAATATAAATTGAACATGGATAACGGCACTCTCATCACCGTCGTAGCACAACGGCCAGGTGCAGCAACAGAAGCAATCAGTGGAGTAATTTGAGCGGCAGTAAATGAGGAGTACACGAACAATGGACCGGAAGAAGTGCAAGAGCGAGCGCATGACGCACGGCCAACACGGGACGCATCAAGCACAGGAGCCAAGACCACCTGACCGAGGCGGACGGAGGCTGCTGCACTCGCCTCACAAAAAGAGCGGGCCCGTGACTCACGGTCTCCCCCATTCTGCTAACCATGCACTCCGATATCTCTTGGCACCTATGACCAGAGGAAACAAGGCACAAACAGCATGTGCTAGAACAGCTCCAAGGGTGTTGAAGAAACAGAATCGCTTGTGATGAGGCTAGTCACAGCGCATTGTCTACACAGAGTCTCTGAAAACTTTATCTACACCACACGATCATGTTTCAAGAATATGACGCTTCAATTTTGAACTATATGGTGTGATCCAATCTGAAGATACTGATGGAGCTTTCTCACCTCACTATGTGCACGACAAAAAAAAACGACTGCAGCAATCATCCACAAAAGGATTGGCTGCTGGATGGAAAGATACGAGTAAAACCGAGCCGCAAAGTAGTCCGCTGAGAAGTACGTCGCCGTACGTAATGATAGAATACAAACATAACGACTCAAGATAAATTCCTAGTAACAAATATATTTAACAGCTGAAATATTTCATAATATTGACCAACACTTGTACTTCGAACAAAAACTTCAACTCAAGAGTCTTGAACTCGCGAAAATGCACGCATGCATTAACGGAAATGGGCAACACCCATATAGGCTCATTTGAAAATTCATTTTACTCAAGCAATTGGAACTTCACTTGGTGTTTATCAAAACCCGTGATATGGCACGTCCCGATGCCACTACGAATACGAACGATTTGGCCTCAATGTCACCGAGTGATAGAATCAATCCTCACCCCCCTCATGTTTCCTTTGCGCTTCCCAACACACAAAACCCATCGTCAAATCTAAGTCGGAGTCGAGATCGAGTCCAATAGGAATGCAGCGAGAAGCCAGGAGAAGCCAGCGCTGCGTTGCACAGCGTGAACCAATCAGAGCGCCGCAGAACCGCTCGTCCAGAAATACAGATTAACTGTCCAACTCAATTGCCGCGGAATGGTAACAAAGAGATCCTCCCTTAAGACTGGGACAGCGGCCAGTCCGAGTCGCACTTGTGTGCCAACAAATCCCGCTCTCTTTAGTGTTCGAGTCAAGATTTAAAATCTCGGTTTTAACGCATCGAAGTTTTGAGGAGAGCACCTCGTTATTTTTACCACAGTAAATGTGTTGTTTTTGGGCCTCAGTGTCAGCCCGAGTTGAAATAATTTTAGCTTCGTTGATGTTTACCAAAATTGTAGTTACGAACCGAGATGATCACAAAACATACGCTTTAACTTTTTGTGAAAATATTTTTCAAAGCATCAAAAATATTCGTTTTGTCAGAAGTATTCTAATGAAACATTCATCAAAAATACATAGAAAATTTTATGAACCAAGGTTCATTTGCTCATTACTAACCTAACTTTTAGACACAAATAAGCTAACGATCGCGCTTTTCAACATGAATGAAAGGAAAAGGAGACCAGGCCGCAGCGTGTTGGCTAACAATAACATGAGAAATACGAAAGCGAAGACTAAGTAAACACAACACCAGGACAAGAGCTCCATATTCTGATTTTCAAGAGAACATACGGAGTAAAATATAAGACCAGAATTTAATAAGGTCCCCTCAAAACCAAACCTTAACCAAATGAGACTGGAGCAGCCTCTGTAACTGCAAACACCGACACCAGTTGCTACGGACACAACGGGGCAAAAGGAAGCCTCAACTCATACACAAGGTGCAAGAAATTATCCCTAGTTTTCGATAGTTGAATAATAATCAAGTCACGCTGAAAAAATAAAGATGAAGAATACAAAATAATTTTCCGGATATTACATCACAAAGAGCACGTTCAGTGATAATTGCGAGATATTTCCGAGCCAAAAGTAACTGCTACAGAATAAATTTTATTGTTCTAAGAGAAAATATCTTAGAGGGACATGATAATAATTTCCAGATGAAAAGTTTTCGAAAAGCAACATAGTAGTAGAACTGTAGTTAGATTAGATTATTAGTTAGTTTAAGCCTCCATATCCTCAACAAATGAGATCCAAAGAGAGGAAGGAAGTAGGCACCATTTAGTATGGCGTTAAGGGAACGTGGAATCTATGCAGAAAGGGCACAGAAACAGTAAGATGAGAAAGAAGTTCATGAAACAAGATCAAAGTTGAAGAAGAAAGTAGTAGGTGAAAAAACAGGACAGCAGTGAACCGAAAAAAAGTTGGTCCATAACAAAACAAAAACCTATGTTATTTTAACACAAAGAACTCGGGCCCTCACATTGCCCCCCTGGGAGCGCTAATTCCCATAGATACAATAATTATATCCCCCTGAGGGGGATAGAACTGTAGTTTACATTAGATAATAACACCTGATCATCAGATTCCTAACCTCGTACTGCACAGAAGTACGACTCTAACCTCCATTTGTAGTAAGGTACGCACAAAAAACTAGGCGTCCAGACCTAGAGAGACGTATTTATATACTCAGAGGGAAGAAAAAACAGGTGAAGTACGCGCTGAGTGCACCAGCGATAACGAAGCTCGGTAGCAAAAAGAGGGGAATTTACGAGGTCCCTCGGGTGTCCCGAGATAGATTGCACACCCACTACCTGGAGCTCCCGAGCGCGTGGGAAATTTCGGCTGCCGGCTCGCTGGGATGAAGGGGGACTGTGATAACAACACTTGGACTTGCTTCGCTTTCACGAGCTCGCATGAAGCACGAACTGAAATACCGCATGGCTTCATTCACTATAAATCGCATTTATAGGCTGACGTGGAATTGTGGGAGTCATACCAGAGCATCCAAATCGTACTTCAGAACTAGGACGAAGGATGATATTTGGACATCTAAGTTACATTTGAGAATTTGGGCGAAGAAAAACCGCATTTGGACTTTCAGGTCGCAACAGAATTGGTGATGAAAAAAGCCACAAATGGACTTCCCAGCGAAATTCCTCAGCCGAGATGAAGAATGATCAACACTTCGACTTCCAAACCCTAACGAAGAGAGGAAAAACAAACAAAGTTAAATATGAAGGCGTGTTATCAACGAAAAAACTGTCCAAAAAACGCCACAAGACACAGATGGCGTTAAGTTTCGAGATGAAGTTAAAAAAGTGTCCGGAATAATTACAAAAAAGGACTTTGAAATACACGTTAGGACATCGTAACTATAGGCAAGATTATGGAAGTCACAGTATAAAGATTCAGAAGTTATTCGCAAGTTTGAGAATACGTAAATATTGTGGGACGAGCATTCTAGGAAACAACTATAATGTAAACATAAATATTAATAACCCTGGACGGTTTCCAACACAACACAAGCCAGGAAATTCTTAAACTTGGAATGTACAGCAAGATGAGTATCATTTACCACACAGAAAAATGAGAACTTACAGTGTCAGCACCACGGAAGATCAGAATGCGTTCAATTCTATCTAAAATAACATTATCTTCGCCCATTTATTTTACTCCGACCTTAAACTAGATAGGAATCCAGTGTCTAATTTATCTAGATAGCAAAAAACACTGCCTACCAATAACTGACCTTTAAAATATGACGAAAGGTAAAAAGTGATGGCTAATTCAAGTGACATCTTGTCCCTCACACACCCGAAACATATTAGCGCCTTCAAACCATTTGGTCGGCTTTCCCTCATGTTCCAAAATGTCAACAATGATTTTTACGCTGATCAAAAGAACTAAAAGGAACGAAGTGAAAAACGTGTTGTCTGTTTCATTTCCATTATTAGTCGATGGAAGAACGTGAGAACTGTGATACATCGTCGTCGAGGCTGCGCTGAACAATGAAGTGTAAAGAAGTCTGCACATTTTTTACTCGTGGTTTCGCTAGCGAGGCATATCAAACTCGTGAGTCTGGTCGATGGCAAGCCACCATCACAGGTCAATCTCTGTTAGTCACTCGTGGTGGTACTTTAATCACAAGTAAATGGGATGATGATTAGACATTACTTTAGATAACACTACAGATTGTACCCCATAAGAAAAGTTGTGACCATCAATGAAAAAATTGCTCAAGAGGTATCAGGTTTTGAAGTATCGTCACTTTGCATTTGCTGGAAAAACATGGTAAATTTTGCTGAAGGCTATACACGATAACTCACTCGCTCATACATTTTGTCCAAATGACATCCAGGTATGACAGGAGTCTTTCTCTGCTGGACTGAGTACAATTTTGGAATCGCTAGAACTCCATGAGAGTCGAAACAAAGCGTTGAAGAGAAGTTGTAAAAATAGTTCACATGGATGAGAGCAATAAGGATATTCATGGAACAAGAGCACATTCATGTAAAATTTGATAAAAATGTAATCAAAATTCAGGAAAGCTAATGTCAGTCAACAATGATTGATTTTAAGTTAGTTTCAGCCCCCTTACCACAATAAAGATATTCAAAGAGGAAGGATGGAGTCACCATTTAGTAGGAGTTAAGGGAACGCGGAATCTATGCGCACAATGTGAGTTCCCGCACAGGATCCCCTGTGCATACAAACAGTAAGTTGA